>JAQPZY010001032.1:600000-1046678 GCA_029931535.1 Margaritifera margaritifera | reverse complement strand
TCACACAGTGATGGGGCTTGAGTGAAATTGAGAATTAGGATGGAATTCTGTCTACCAAGTTTCATCACGAAATAGTCAGCGGCAGTTTGCCACAGTGTGAAAGGCTTGCCTTTTTTACAACTTTGGCAGTGCAGCATGAAGATTCCCCAGGCATGTTTGTTACCTGTTTTTCTCTTCAAGTCTGAAGATAGCAAGTGTATCCAATTCCAAGCAGGAGGACAAGGTCCATAGACTAATTTCTGTAATTGGCTTCAAGTGTTGATTAAAAAACTCCTAGTAGAAAAGGGCGGACAGCAGAGCATAGTTTCTACTATGTAAAAAACATTGAGTCAGACCATGTTTAACTGACTGCACAATATCCCTTTTATCTAAGCTTAGAGCTTCCATGTTGAATTAGCCAATCTGAATGTGACCATTAGTTTCTGGCGGACGGAGAATGACATATACATACAGTTCTGACTTTCCATAAGGCCTTATGGAATTACCAGGATTCCATATTGTATTTTTTTGCAACACAACAGTTTGGCAATCTCCATAATCTTAAAGTATTAAGACATTAAACAGAAGGCCGGAAATGGTTTATCTTCATCATCTGCACCCAATGATTGCACTGACACATTATGTCTTAGCCGAGACTAGACGGATTGCTGGCGTGAAATGGCTATTTGGGATTCTGGAGACAGGAATTCTATAAGATCTCTTCAAAGATGCCTACCTTAAACACTGAACACTGTCCCATTCTCCAATTGTAAAATCTGTGCCTTTTCATAGGGTCAAGGTTATCTCTATTTTTAGAGTTAGGGTTATCCTAATCTGCTAAGCCTTCCACATCCACATATATCATACCCATCAGAAAGGATGAGGGTGAATTTTCAAATGAAGCATGTTGGTAGATGCCCACAAGAAATGATGTTAATTGCAGGCCTAATGACTGAGTAGGCAGACTAGCAGCCAATGATACTTGGATCATTGAAAGAAATAGCACAGACGATGTTGGGACAGCTATGCAGATGGACCGACCTGACAGATTCATGTAATAGCTCATGAAAGACACAATGGCTTGTCAATATCTGACCTGCCGTGTTTTAGCAACCAACTTCTGATTATACAGAGAAAGAAATGTCCTGTCAGCCAGCTGGATGGCCTGGTCAGGAACCAGGTCAGCAGAATAAATCATAATGGTGGATGTGGTTGCTGGAAAACTCTGGCATGCGCTTTTAGTTAAGGCAAATTATAGATGAATTATTAATAAGAATATTTTTTTCAAAAAGTATACCTAGATCTGTCTAAAAGAACCGTCTGCAGACATCAACTGTTTTAAACTAGCGGTAAGCCATTAAAATCACTAAATGTATTTGGATTTCTCTAAATAATATTTCTACATATTGCATGACCTCAAATTCACTGATAAAGGGCCTTAACAGTCATTTTCTTCTCTTCATAGTTTATTTTAATAAAGCCTTATCCATAAAACTGTTCCGTTTTAGTTGGCATGACAATTTTACTGTTGACAAGAATGTGGGTTCAGATACATTTGGTATTTGCTATCTATCCCTAATAAACAATAAGTCATCAATAGTATGAAGAACATACTACTAGACATGTATCTTCAGGCATGGAATGCAAACACAAATTTATCAAGCAAAGGAAAAACATATGAATTTTTAAAAATAAACCTTCAGTTTGAATATTATTTAATTTCTTTACCCAAAAACTTTTGCATTATTTGCATTAAATTAAAAACCTCAAGCCACAGTTTACCAATTGCAACTGGCAGATTGTAAAACATTCCAACAACTGAAAGAATGTATACATTATGCAACAAAAATGATTTTGGTGATGAATATCATTATATATTGAATTGTCCTTATTTCAAAACTTAAAGATAACTCTACCTAAAAAATAAATATCATATAGAAGGCGAAAATATATTACTTTTTAATGATTTGTTGAACTTAACAGGTAATGAGAATTTAAAGTTGTGTACATTTGTATCATGTCGAAAGTCAACTAATAATGGAATCTATATTTTTATGTATTCAAGCTGAATTCCACTTGTATGATTAATAATTCATTAAATTAAAAATTGTATGTTAAACGAAATATTTGTAATCACCATGTATATAATATCATATGTTTTGATATGCTTATATCTTGTTTTATATAACAGTTTAAAACTTAAACAAGAATGACCCAAGTGATATGCGAAAAATAAAAAAAATGATATGTTTAAAGCTGTTATTATTAGATGAATAATGTTATAACAACCATCTAACTCTATTGTCTAGAGCACTCTTTTAACTACACTACAAAGGTAACTACATAATTAGTCCCCTGTAAAAATGTGATATGAAAGTTACATGCATGTTTATCGACTTTTGATTTACCAAGTACACCTGATTTGTCACATTCATGACCTGAGCAGAATAAACATTGCATTGTATTGTATTATACTGACTACATTTTCTGTGTTTGTCACCATGTCCACATTTTTGCAGATCCATAGCAGAGCTCTGGAGAATAATTTAATAAACTGAGTATTTTACTCCCAAGTTTGGAATTAAGTGTGTTG
This sequence comes from Margaritifera margaritifera, assembly GCA_029931535.1. Classification (NCBI taxonomy): domain Eukaryota; kingdom Metazoa; phylum Mollusca; class Bivalvia; order Unionida; family Margaritiferidae; genus Margaritifera; species Margaritifera margaritifera. The sequence goes on along the minus strand of JAQPZY010001032.1, from coordinate 1,044,106 downwards.
TTTTTAATTCAATGAGGTATTCTGTTAACACCATAAAACACAAAACTTACACAATGAGAATTGGTCTAAAATCATCCAGATGTTAATCATGCCTTTTTGAATATATCACATGGCTTAGTTACAAAGCCAAGTTCAGGGTGCATTATATTATATGGATCTACTTCAGTGATTGTTTTCACAGTGAACAATAATACTTTCAAATTTGGACAGAACAGCTTGAATTTTAACCAATAGCATAGTTTACACTGATCTAATACCCCATCATACAACATGGACTGTGTTTAAGACAGGAACAATATGCTGAAAACTTTGGATTTTATACCTAAATATAACTGATTTTGCATAATTTAAAACACATTTTTTTTTAAAAATTCATGCATTTTTGTATGTAAAGATGGAATTAGTGTAGAAACTGGCAGTCTCACAATCAAAAAGAGATGAAGTTGTTTATTATATATTTCATAATGAGATATTGAAATATGTCAATGGGAGAAAAATGATATAACTACATCGTTGATACCACTTTTATCACCACAGTGGCGATATCACTTTTGGAACTTCTTCCTTTTCCCATTTAAGAAATATATCTGCCCTAATGCATATTATTGAAATCTGTATTTCCATATTTCCACCTATTTCAATGTTCTTCTTCTGCATATTCTCTCTCTCTCTCTTTCCACAATTAGGATGAACAGATCTTAAAATGTGTCAAGACTGTAGACCCTCTAGTATAAACTTATTTAATCAATAAGAAGGCGTTATAAAAGAAAAATGCCTAGACATGAACTCCAAACAACAAAATGTTGGCTTCAAGTATTAATTTTTTAAATTAGTTTTCCACGTGAATCATGCAAATTATTAGTGAATGAACCCACATGGCCTTTTTGCTATTTGATAGTCTGTGGTCACCGATACAGTATCGTAAACCTTGTACACTCTATGACAAACGGACACATTTTTAGGAAACACTCTTGATTAAATATAGTAATACAATTGTTTAAGTAGCAAATTTTAAACTCTCAACACAAATCATAATGTTTTAAAATGATAGAGAAATTGGGCATTGATGAGTTGTTGATTGCAAAGAGAAATTAAGTGACAGGTCACTAATTTGGGTGCAGTGTCTGTTACTGAACTAAACTGCAGAAATAAAAGAAGTAAAGAACCAAAATCCATACAAGGAAGCAAACAATCATTAAAATGCTTTGATTAAAGATGTTACGCTCTGAAATCTGTCAGATGCAACTGCTCTGTGATGTTTCTACTGTAACTCCACCCCAACAATGTTTACTGTATCAATCCGCACAAGAAATGTGTTAACAAAATAAAAATCTCTTTATTTTTGTTTGAAAAACAGTCACAAATTCAAAAAATGCACAATCTGAAGCATTATATGTACATGTTAAATATGTAAACAGTAACTGTCCTATAATAAATGTCAAATCTTGGAACTTCTTTTTATTGATGTAGTAATGCAAGTCGGTAATCATATTGGCACAGAATGGAGAAAAATATCCATGCAAATCGACAGATTTTGCCTTAAAAATCTATAACATAATATATAATTTTTAAAAAAATCAATGGGTTTTTTTAAAATATTTTTTTTGTATATATAACGAAATATTTCACTTGTGAAATGGAAACATTTTGCATCATCACTCGTGGCTTTACCACTTGTGCCGTAACATTTTTCCCACTACACTCATGAAATATATCATTATGTCTACTCAAAAGATGTAGATATCCTATATGAATTATACTGCATCTGCTAAATGTTTTTTTGTTGTTGCAGAAAACATGGTATATACTTGTAATTGAAAAGTGTTGATGTCACTTTCTAGTTGCTCTACTGGCGTTGCAAAATGTGGCCATTTAGTTGCAGCTTGGAACATTGTTGTTACCACTGTATCAGGTTACCTATTTTAAGTAAAGACAACATTAAGCATTTGTAGTCCTTGACCCTACTTGCTAAGTTCCTAGTTTTTTGGCAATGGTAAACAATACCTAACAATTCTGGATTTGCCACTGGATAAGATGGAAATACTGGTTTTCACTTTCATAATTGTTTTTTGCTATTAGAGTAATTTAACATGATTTATGAAAGTGGTTGCAGCTGAATTCTTTAATATTCTGATACCTTTTACTACAAAACTGTTTACAATAACCAAAATCTTGAATTTTTTTAATTGAATGGTTTTCATTTTTTATCTGATGAAAATAGAGTTTTAACATCTGAAAAAAAATCTGCTGTCTCTATTTAGAATTAATAAAGCTCCATTTTGAAAATTTTTAAAAAGAGCAGGTCATTTAATATAACTTTACTAAGCTCAGCTCTAATATGCAATTGTTTTCTAATTTTGTTTTGAATACAATTAATGCAGTCTAAGTCATGCATACATACATGTACACATATGACTGTTACATATTTTTAATGTCCACCCCTTCTCATACTATCTCAGTTAAATAACTGAATTATTAAATACTGTATTTTGGTCTGTTATCACACTTTTTATACCAGTTTTTCCTATTTTCAAGGAGCGGGTTCATGTTTTATGGTAGAACAAAAAGAAGTTTTTTCTGGGTCGATCTTATGAGAGGTTCATGGCATTAAAGCTGAATATGCACCTCATGTCCTTGTGAAATACTAATTCATTGCATTGTAACTACAGTGTACATTGTTACTAGCCTTATTCAAGAAACTAATGCTTACAAACCTTAATAATCTTACTCTTTGATTGCTATGTTAATCAACTAATTCCATTTCACATCATTGTGTAGTTTTTTGTTCTGTGACTCAACTGGAAATACACATGAAAAACTGATAATTTGTTCATCTGATCTGTCAAGAATACTTTCAAACTGTGCAAAATACTGAATTTCAGTAACATGTATGCATATTATGAAACTAACAAATTAGTTATAGTATCTGATTTTCAATTTATTAACTTTTCTTTTCGAAATTGGTTCTTTATTCAATTTCTCTTCATAAATCACAGTATTTGATACTTCTTTGTTACTATACAGTGATCAATGTTTCATTGACTCAGCGTGATTGTCAAGATAATGAGCACTAGCTAAAGCTTTGATGTGCTAAGGGCAAGTCCAGTGCACTGTCTAGGTAAATTTGCAATATATTTACTTTCTTTAGAAAATAAACTTGATTTTTGTTTTTATTTCTCCTCTTAAATCACAGAATTTAATACTTTTTGTGACCACACAGTGATCAATGCTGCAATGACTCAGCATGGTATTTTAAGGTAATCAGCATCAGCAAAAGCTTTGATGCACTAAGCATCAGAACAATGTATTGTCATGGCAAATTTGCAATTTATTTACTTTTCATTCAAAATATGAATCATGCTGAGTCAGTCAAGCATTGATCTCTGTATGGTCACAAAGAAGTATCAAATACAGTGATTTTAAATGAGAATGAAACAATGAACCATGGTGTTTTCAATGGTAATCTGCAACAAAGAACCATGGTATTTTCAATGGTAATCTGCGCTGGCTAAAGCCTTGATGTGCCCAACATAGTCTGGGTAAATAGTTGACCTGAACTTTCTCATAGCATCTTGTGTTCAATCTTGAATCTGAATGAATATAGTCAAACAAAATATCAACATGGGCCACATAAGAAACTTCTACATTGAGAGACACAAGCTAACCACATACAAGTATTAAAGCACTGACAGCAGAGAACAGAAACAGTCAACCAAGCAGTTTTATTGTAAACCAATCAAACGTCATGTATCAGAATGATGAGATCAGTTGTATCGATCAACTAAGTTTTCACTCGCATAATGGCTCGAATTTCTGGGTTCACGTTATAACATTAGGTTGTGTTATACACACAAAAATACAGCATCTGAAATTTCATTAATTATAATAAAAAGAGGCCCAAGTTGATCTGCATATTAAATCATCAAATTAGTTGAACTGTAGAGGGGAATCAAAAGCTTGGAGCTCATATTTGCTACATTGTCTATTATATGTTGTTTGTCATTTATCACACTCAAACACACACACAAACCACCACACAAACACACACACAAAATAATATTATATATATATATGATCACTTTCTCATGCTTAAAAACCTACACATCATTTATATTAAAGACATTGTGCCCTTAGATCTCTCTCTGCCCCTTGGGGGAATATACCCGGACTGATAACAGAGAAACTGTTCAAAGCCTCACCCTAAAATTACATACACCTGACATTATAGGGGAAGTATATCTGTGCAGTCAGGATGTATTCCGTGGTCTGTCCTTAACCCATGGGGCTCTGCACCTGGAGTCATAACTTGGAAACCATGGAGATCCCACCAAAGGGAGCTGCAGTGCTCTGTGATTAAAGCAGAAGATTGCAAGTTTAATTGCCACCATTTGATCAACCTGGAACCTCATTAATATGCATGTCTCACTTATAAATGAATGCATCACAAGATCAGCCAATCAGATGCAAGATCACCTCATTAATATAAGTTAATGTCACTCATAAGTGAATCCATCTGAGATCTTGGTGATATAAAATTGTTTACCAAATCTTGTCAAAATCTGATCTTAAATATGGCCTCTAGTATGTTCACAACCTCAGTCAAACAGATGCAAGATTACCTCATTAATATGCATGGATGTCACTCATAAATGGACTCATCCAAAAGTTTGGTGATTTAAGTTTATAACACAAAATCTTCTCAAATCTGCTGAAAAATATGGCTTCTAAAGTGTTCGCAACCTCAGTCAATTTGATGCAAAATCACCTCATTAATATATGTGGATGTCAGGCATAATCGGACTCATCCAAGATGTTGATAATATAAGCTTACATACAATATCTTATCAAAATCTATCAGAAATGAAGCCTTCAGAGTGTTCATTACAAATGTTGAGAGGGCCGGATGGATGACAAACAGATAGCACACAATGAAGGGCCATACCATAAGCTCACATGGGGCAACAAAAACATCTAAATGTTCAGAGCTATCAAAATGACATTCAAAAATGGCAAATTCTCCATTAGGTAAAAACTGATAAAAAGTATAATATGGATAAATCACTAAATCAAAAAACTACTGGTAGACTAATTAATTTAATACTTAAAATATTTATTAAAATCATTGTCAATTTCACAAATCACCTATCAACAAGCTCCAACTTGCTGCGAACAGCTGTCAGCCACTTATTGTTCATTTGAAATTCTAGAGGACCAACTGATAATGTTATAGAGGGCTACTATAACCAGAAAAACACTATCAAATCTGAAAGTAACAGAGTTATTCTGATTCTAAAACAATTGGGCAATTTAGCAAAGGAATCAGCAAAAAATGTACCTGCCTGTGGTACTGGAAGAGTTATGACATTCCAAAATGCATAAGTATCCTTCTATATATCAATGTTTATATAGCGACAAGAAATTTGATGCTCATACTAATCAAAAAATAGTGTTACATCTGCCAGATACATTAAAATACAAAACCCATTGGAGTCATAAGCTTGTTAACCTTCAAGTAGCACACGTGGTAAGACACTTGGATACATTTCAATATGCTGACTGCATAAATTCACATATATTTTGTATAACCTCACCATCTTGTATCCAATTTCTCAGAAATGATATAAGCTTACAAACCAAATGGTATTAAAATCTGATAAGAAATATGGCCTCTACAGTGTCCACAAGTTCAGCCAATCAGATGCACTATAACCTCATTAATATATGTGAATGTTACTCCTAATCTACTCGTCCAAGATCTTGATAATACCAAGCTTCCTTCTGTGTATCGAGGATTACAGTACCAGAAATTCTCTCCATTGTCTATTTTTCTTTAAACTATTTTTAATTGTTACTCCATGTCTGTTTAAGATATGATCTGTCTAATGAGTAGACAATATTTGTTAACAAGTGTCATGTAATGGCTCTGATAACTGCTCAGTACTGTATCAAAAATGGACTCTTCCAAAACTCCAAGACCAACAGGGTGGATTAGATGTACACAGACCACTCTTTTCAGCTTGTATCAAATGAATGGTGTTGCTCTGTATGTTGATACATTTGGTGTTGAAATCATTTGTATACAAAACAAAATTATGTATTTTCTCTACATTTTGAAATGCTCATGTGAAATTTCACTGAGCTACATATGCAGATATCATTCACGATGCTGAGCTGAACAAACTATAGTAAGTATACATGGTTAGCTTGGCTCTGGTGATTTATCGACTCAGCTGATCAAATAGTCAACTGTCATCATAATGATCTAGATCGCTTCTAGTAATTTTTGTTGTAGTAACAACCTTTGGAAAGATCATGCCTGTAATTTTGGGGCATTATCATCCTTTATATATTGTCATAGCAGCATGAATAAATGAGAAAAATAAGCCAGAAACATATAGAGGATATCTGCGTGGATCGAGTGAATAATATATATTTAATTGAGTGGGTGAAAATACTTGGAGTGATTTTTCACCCATGAGATTAAATATATCCATTATCACTCACAACAAGTAAATTTTCTTTTAATTCTATGCTCACAACATGCTGGCTAGCAATATCTATAACAGATTGAGGTAGCTGATTTCTTATAGAACCCAGCACAACAGTATAAGCTGTTTCACCTTTCATGTTCTGCTCTGTTTTTGAATATTTGCATGGAAAATATAGTAGTAACATAATTCTCTTTCCTACTCCAAGGCAAAAAAGTACATAACAAAAAAAGTTAAGGAAAAAAAAAGAAGCTTCTTGTGGGATTTTAACCGGGTACAGGTTTTAACCGGCATGACAGGTGGCATTACCTATCACTATACCAAGCTACTAACATAATGGCGGACCAAATTTTTTATTTACCATAATGTTATCGATGTCTACTGAGCGCAGTGAAAAACTATTTTTCGTCATTCACTCCAGTGAAATTATCAAAATCATAGGAAAATCCACAAATTCACGGGCAAGCATAAAATAAAAATGTATACTTCATATCTAATATAGCAACGTGTTTCTGTAATAAAGATCAAATTTACAATTAATTACATTGGTTCCCGCGCATTTTCTGTCAGAATCTGAATATTCCATTGTAAAGAACATCTTTGTAATCAGAGCTGACTCTGCAAAGTTGATAACTTGGAATACCGTCGTTACTCGCTTATAAGTTAAGTCCAAACTCAAACATCACAGACCATTATCTGCTGTCACATAATGTGATGGCAGATCAAAGTCTATGTTGTTTGTTCTACTGATTACTCCTAATAAACTTTAGAGACCCAGATTTGCCGGTGCATTAGATCTGGGTCTGTGCAGTTTTGCATTTGTACTCAGTGGTAACTATATATTAAACAATTTATAAAACAAATTTAAGTACAATTCAATTTCCAGGATTTTCATAACTGGCCATGTATCACAACTTGCTGATGCAGGTGTGACAAAAAAACTTAATTAAACAAACAAGTTGATCAAGAAAGCCTTTTTTTCACTAGGAAGCATTGGACACAGTTCTTTTCTTGCCTAAGTCATCACAAAACTGGTTTCTCTCTTGCAATCAATATATTCAAGAAATTTATTCACTCTTTCCTTTCGATTTTTGGCATACTGCTGAACTAAACTTTGACAATCTGAATGGTCTAGTGTCTTGTTGCATTCTTTCAGAACACATTGATAATTCGATTCTCTCTGCTGACTGTCTAGATTCATTTTGTTACTTTGCTTTGCAGACTGAAAAAAAGACAAGCAATTATTAGACTTACAGAATGCAGGCTTCCTGTTACAATTAAAAGTTGATATTGATGGGTGTCCGATAAAGGATTTTATCAATCCATTTTAAGTAACAGTTTATAGATTACAATAGTACTGGGATCAAGTAACAATATTTCATAATGTGATACTGAAATATATCAGTGGGAGAAAAATTATATGCCACAGTGGCGATATCAATTTCAAAACTACTTTCGTTTCCCATTTAGGAAATATATCTTGCCTTATGTATGTTATTCAAATCTGTATTTTCGTAGTTAGGCCCATTTAATTTATCTTCTTCTGCTGCTCCTTCTCTCTCACTCTCTCTCTCTCTATCTCTCCATCAGGATGAACAGATCTTAAAATGTTTCAAGACTGAAGACCCTCTAGTATATATTTATTTCATCAATAAGGAAGCACCATAAAAAATGACTAAAAGCTAACTACAAACAACAAAAAGGAGGCTTCAATTATTAACTTTAATTAGTTTTCTACATGAATCCTGTAAATTATTAGTAACTGAACATATATGAACTGTTGCTATTCGATATTCAGTCACCCATATAGTATTGTATACCATTTACACTCTACGACAAACAGACACATTTTTAGGAAAAATATTTGGTTAAATATAGTAATAAAATTGTTTAAGTAGCAATTTGAACTCTCAATACAATCATAATCATGTTTGAAATCAATGGAGAAATCGGGCATTGATGTGCGTTGATTGCAAATCGAAATTAAGTGATGCAGCATCTGTTACTGAACTAGACTGCAAGCTTGCCAAGGTCACAATTCACATTTGAATGCAGAAATGAACAAACTAAAGAGCCAACATTTATACAAGTAAACTCACAATCATTAAAATTTTTTGTTTAAAGACGTTATGCTCTCAAATCTTTGTCGGATGTGACCACTCTGTGATGATTTTACAGTATCCCCACCCAACAATGTTCTCTGTATCAATCCGCACAATAAATGTGTTAACGAAAATAAAAATCTCTTCATTTTTGTTTGAAAACAGTAATTAATTTGCCAAAATACACAATTTCAAGCATTATTTGAACAAGCTAAATTTGTAAACGTTTGCTGACCTAACATTATTGTAAATTTCTAAGCTTCTTGTTATTGATGCAGTACTGCAGCCGTTAATTGCATTGGCACAAAATGGAGAAAAAAGTCCATGCAAATCGTTTTTTGCATTAAAAAACTATATAATAAAATAAAATCTGCATTTCTTTTAGGAAATATAAGAAAATATTTCACTTATGAAGTGGAAACATTTTGTATTGTCACTCATGGCTTTACCACTCATGACAATACAGTGTTTCCCACTTCGCTCACGAAATATTTCCTTATATCTACTCCAAACAAAATATAGATATCCTCTATATATCGACAGAAAACTTATTGGTGATACTTTATTTATCTGTTAAGGTCATCTACAAAACATTTTTAACCAGAGTTATTAGTGATGGATGCATCACAAAGGGCTTGCTCACTCCTTGGGCAATCAGGGTCCATAACTCTTCTAAATGATATAGTGAAATGCTGGAAATTAAACTTATTCAAGGTCTTGTCAGTATAAAGGTGCCTGCCAAATATGGTGGAAATCCAACAATCCAACAAAACTTCATAAAATTATGCTGTGGAAATGAAAGTCAGTGGACAAGCAATCAGAAGACATAACTATTGTAAACGATACAGTGAAATGCTAGAAATCAAACTTGTTTAAGGCCTCATCAGTATAAAGCCACATCCTAAAGTCAGGAGGATGTGCAATCAGGGAACATAAATGATATTGTGGAATGCTGAAATCTAAATAATTCAAGGTCCCATCAATATAAACCTGCATATCAGATTTGGCTGAAATCCAACAAACCTTGGTTAAGTTAAGCTGCAGAAACCAAAGTCAGGAATATGGGCAATCAGGGGGCATACGTCCTGTAAATAATGTATGAAATGCTGGAAATCTAACTGATTCAAGGTCACATCAATAGAGCGCTGTTTGCCTATTTTGGTTTATCTGTCAATACACAAATGTTGCAGACAAGTCCTGATGTCTAAGGTTCATATAACAAAATACTGACAACATAGTCACAGTCACGTTAAGGAAAGTTTAAAGAAGTCTGTTGTGATACTACTTTTTGCACTTTACATGGCAGCCATACTGAAAACCAAAATAATTATATCCTAATTACATACTGTTTCGGATTATCAATTACTTCAGAATAATAAATAATATTGCTAATTTTCACTATTTTCCAAGGTTACCAGTTTTTGTGGATTTTATGGCTGCCACAAACCATGAAATTAAAGCCCCAACAAACAATGATCTCTCTATGGAAACAACAGGTTCCCCTTCCCGAATCAATGAATTTAAAATACCAACAAAATGTCATTTTTAGCAAAACCACTAAAATTGACACCCTTGAAAATAAATGCATTCACAGTGTGGTATTTTCAGAAATATGTTTTTATTAGTCAATTTGTCGTAAAAGCCCATCTATGTACCTTTATTATTCGAACAATCACCAGTACCAGATATTTTAAACAGAGTTAATATTTATACTTATAAAATTTATACTGTCAAGGTTCCTACAACAGTACCATACTTTCTAGTGTTGAACTGCAAACAGCTTGGACCATCAACAACCACTGCTGTTAAATAATGTACTTGCAGATCAGACTCTACGATGTTTTGTTCTATAATTTCAAACAAAAAAATGATGACTCTGATTTGATGCATTGTTTGATGGTGTCACGGAATTGCATAAATCCCTTATATTAGCAATACATGTACTCGGGTTTCGTTTTTCAGTATAACAACGATGCTCGAGAGTGAGTTATGTATATTGTACAATATTTCGAAGCAGTGAGTTCGGTTCACACCCCATGCCGCACGTGCGAAGTGCTTTCGATGGGGAAAACCGAATGCACCAAGCGTACGGACGATGTATATAAATGCCTCACCGTAAGACTAAATCTTTACATTACGGAACGTCTTGTCAGTGAGCAGTCTACTTAAGGACTTGCACGTCTTCAGCTGTAGAGGTACGTAAATCGTTTATTAATTTATAGCGTATATTTTTTATGTACCTTCGGCTTGCGTAGTACAATGCAAATATTTTCTATTCTTGTTTGTATATTTTCTATTCTTGTTTGTTCTTAATAAGAGCTTTATATTAGCAATATAAAGTGGCGTTTAAGGAAACGTTTAGTACCATAAGATTCTTATCGGACACGTGTAGGTTTACTTTTGAACTTGTTCATTGCTTTGTAATGTTTGCCGATAATGTAATTTGTATAACTTACCGTATATAACGTGTCAATCATACTATACGGTGTTAGATTTATTTTTAGCTGTAGAGCTGTAGAGATCAGAGTCGACGAGGTCCCAGCTATAGAGGGGACAATAGAAGTTGACTATAGCAGCTGTAAAGCTAACCATAGCAGCCGTGGAGCTGAATAAACAGTGTGTTGCTTGGATACCAGGTGATCGGGCGTTGTTGACCCATTGGTGGGCGTGGATCGCTTGATTGACCAGTGCGATTAGCAGCCAAGTATGCTAGTGACGGAGTGTTTGGGAGTAGCTCCATATATGTAATCTTTTAGCCGTGGGCTAATTTCGGGTTTTTGTGACACCCAGTGGTTTGGGAATGTAAGATATATCGCATGATATCTATCCCATTTCGTTTGCACCACATTTTATTATTTGAATAAAGTGCCTCATGTTTCATTATTTGAGGGTAGACATTTTTGCTATATGAGTAAAAACACATCATTTTTGCTATTTGAGTAAAACACATCATTCCTTTCATCGTGTGAGATAAATCATTAGCCTTTATCATTGCACTGTGTATTTATTCATTTGTGTTCATATTTGGGTTACCGTATTAGGTTCGTGCGGATTATGTTAATTAGTCCAATATTTGGACCCTACACACGCACGTATTAATCATAACCTTTCTTCCCATTCAAGCCATTCATCAATAAACATTGCATTTTTATCACCATCAACAGTGTTCTGTTATAAATCCGAAATCCAACCCGGTTATCTTGTTACAGATGGCATATCTGAATCTAAACTATCTGCAACTGAATGTGGATTATACTCTATAAATTTCCCAGGACATCTTCATGACACTGGTGTTTATATGACAATTTATATGGCTTTTTATTTTTACTTTACTACAAGTAATAGCATTAAGTAAAGCCTCAAACAAAAATTTAATAAAGTTCTTCCATAAAGGATCACTAACCGTGTAATACAGATTGGCAAAATGAGACTCGTACAGATTCATTAAAATGCAGTAAACTTCAAAATATTATATATGTTGCTTGCTTTGTAAACCACATTTGGCAAAATGAAACAACTACGATTCACCCATGTAATCCTACTTTTAATAACTTTTAGGCTTTAAAACACCAAATAATGTTTGTCTCAATTTTCCTGACGTCAATGTGTGTGGAGATCTCGAAACAAATGTTAAAATCACTGGCAACACATCATATGTTTTATATTATGTTTGATAAATACAGTAAAATTTTAATAACGCAACATCAATTGCTTACAATCTCAGCATCATCTGAATTACTTGCACAGTCCCTGAGTAATGCTGTTATGTATGATGTTTATATAATATTATAGATATTTTAGGAAATTATAAATGTTTCTTGACTTTAATATTTGCTTAAATCTTAATGTTTATCAAAAAAAAAAAAAAAACATGTTTAACTAGTGTTCTTGAATTGGGTTGTTTACTTCAGATTTGAGTTCAAGCATAGTTTTGATAAACACAATGTTTTCTCAATTGTAGGTCAAGGTTGATTTTGTTTACAGATAAAACTGGAATTTCATTAGAGTTATGTGTAAAAAGTAATGTCCACACAAGTAAAATTCCATTAAGATGACACATATTCTAGAAAATTATCTCATGTGACCAATATTTATATATATACCATGTTTAGTGGACCGTTTTTCAGTTTCGACATTACTATCGCTCTTGTAAAAAGCTATTACAGTTGTGAAAAGTCATTCCAAATTCTAAGAGAGGAATTATGTAAAATATTCATTTGGATTTTGGATTTTTAATTGATGATTTTGGAATTTATGTCAACTTATTCAGAGAATTTTTGGAGTACTTCATTTTGACATCAGCACATCAAAGACTACTAGTTCATCAGGACTTTAAAGACCATTGGCATATCACAACGTTCAAGGATACCCGTGCATTCGGAACATTCTATACTAAGGACTTGTGATTAGAACACTAATTCTTATTGGATTATATGGATTTTAATACACATTACTGTAAGTGTCTTTTTGATTTTTTCATTATAATTATCTAGAAATAAATTGCTTGCTGATATTTACTTGATTTGTTGGTTTCACTTTCTTTCTGTTACATTTTGTTTTAGACCATAGAGTCGTAACAGATGCCTTCTCTTGCTTGCAATCTTAGAAACTTTTAACAATGCAAAACTCATAAACAAAAATTCTGGACAATCAGCACTTTGTGCTTTTAAAGTTCAACTGCATTTAATTTTAAAATGCACCATTCGTCCACAACAAGGCAAAGTTTGCCACTCCCTATTATCCCTTACCATGACACTGTACTCCTTTACCTACAGATTACCATATTATGTGACATATCAGCTTCTCTACTAGTTGTCTAAGAAGAGAAAACACTCATACTATAACTAGATCTAGTATGTGCACAGCGAATGCTGGAAAAATTTTCCACCTTGGATTAATGAAGGCACTGATATGATTTCCCAGGAGAGCAAGCGGTAACTGCTTAGATGTATGTCCATTTCGAGTCTGAACTACCCAGGTAGGTAAACCTTTCCCAGTGGCAGTGTTTATCACATATGGAGTACAGTGCTGCAGGTAACTGTACAAGGGAAGTGGCAAACTCCCCAAGCAAAGACCTTCTAAATACACCAATCAATTTGTTGTTGTTTTACTGATATCTGTAATACAGTTTTGCATCATTACTTCAATCATTTGAGACTTCATCCATTTTTTCTTATGTTTATCTTCAAAGAAATGTTTTCTGTTCTTGGTTGGCAAAGTTGTATTACAATCTGCAACTTACTTGAACAGCATCATAATTTTTCTGATAGTGAAGTATGAAAGCATAGAAGTGCCATATACTGAACTCAGGCCATGGCACTTTCACAAAGGCCAAAACACTGAATGAACTCTGAAAGAGATGTTGTCAAAGATATAAAATCCTGTGAATTCGTTTTTTGTGGATATTAATTTTCATTGTTATGTGAAAAATTACATTTTCAACAGTACTTAAATGTGTAGATTTGGAAAGGAGTCCCGTTGTTTCCAGTGAAGGAACATGTTCACTGAATCCTTCAATTTGTTGTTTGCAGCAACCATAAAACTACAACAGTACCAAGAAGGATACATTATATACATGCCCGATGTTTAATAGTCCTATATGTAGGCAATGTTGACCCTGGAGATTACTGAACAATGCATCTCAATGGTTTTGACCTTTTGTGAAGGTAAGCAGTCTTGCACTAAACTTACTGTGCAAAAACCATCATTTTCTTATCAGACTTACAATGATCTTGACCTTTGGCCATTATACTCCATGATCTATAGGTGTCTTTCTTGCCCTAAGTCCCAGCTATCCACAATGATCGGTCATGGAACTTACTTTACATCAAAATTTATTGTGCAAAACCCATTATTTATTCGAGTCCCAATGACTCAGACCTTTAATCACATAACCCCAAATCAATATACCTTTTCCATACCTTGCACAAACTTAGGTCACAATACGAAGTCTAGAACTAAAGTTATAATGCAAACACAAGACTTTTTCTTTCTGTCACAGTTATCTTTAGACCCCAAAACAATTGCCTTCTTTCCTACCTGAAGTGTAAGCCATCAACACACTTTGGCAAAGGTAGATGGTTGAGAATAGAGATTTGTGTGCAGAAACCATGAGTCATATTTCAGCCACAGTAACCTTGACCATTGACCTTTTAACCTCAAAATCAATAGGCTTGTTATTACAAAATGTAATCCTGGTGTACTGTGTAGAACTAAAGTTGTTGTGCAAAAAACATATTTTTTATTTCAGTTACAGTGACCTTGATCTTTGACCTCTGACAATGACCCCAAGAACAATTGGCTTCTTCTTATGCCAAATGCACGACTTCCACAATGTTTGGTCTAGGTCTGTAAAGTGGAACTAACATTATTGTGTGGAAACCATTTTCTTCTTTCAGTCAATGACCTTGACCTTGGAACTTTTGACCCCAAATCAATACTGCACAAATGATACAAAATGTGTTAGTTTTTATTTAGACTTAAGCAGAGAAGAATTGTCATAAAATAATTTTGAAAAAAGTCCATTTCATTGATGATAACAAGTGTACTTTTTGTAAGGATGGAATATAAAATATGGAGCATTTATTTTATGCCCGTCTGGATACTGAATAGTTCTGGAAATCAATTGTTGCATGGATCAGACTTTCTATTCCAAATATGATCATTTTTCATAATGACATTGTTATTGGAAATGAAGAATAATTGTCATTTACATTAATATCTGGACACTGAAAAATAATTACTTTTCTCTCTGTCTGGATAATTCATGTACAAATGAAAATGATCATTCTCCCCATACATATTGTCTGGAAAAAGAGTGTCTGTTTTATCAGGATTGCGTATAAATGTGGCCTGCAAGTTCAATGCTGGTCAGAAGTGGTCTAGGTAAACTATGTTGCATTATAAAAATCCTTGCTTGCCAATAAGAACACTTTTATGAAAATCCTTCTGCATTTTCTTTAATAAATAAATAATTCTGGTTGCATGTTTCTGGTGTTTGTTTTTCTTTTCCTTTTTAAAACTATCAGCCTGTTTATCATGTTCATGTACTGCCATTCGTGATAAATGTGAACAGTATCTACCCTCAATGACATAATTACATTAATTTCTGTAAACTCTGGGCAACTTCACAAACTGTGGCATGAGTCAAGTTACTTGTATTAATAAAATCAACTGATTAAAGTCCAACAAGTCTCAATCATCATGATAATTGTATCTGTGACTGTGACCCATACAATAATAATATACGCAAACTTCTGCCAAGAGTTCTAATATCAAGCTAGTTTCATAATGTCCAGATTGTCTTTGAAAACGGAACGTATTGCTTTAATTAGGCTCTATGTACCTATTCATATTGTCTTGAAGATAAATATAAAGATAATTAATATTTTCCTTTAAATATGCTTCAAGCAGTCTCAACAATACAACTCTAAATATGGGAATCATTACCCTAATTATTTAAATGAGTCTGATCACTTAGACTGGTTCAGAATTTTAATTACAGAATAGCATTATTTATCATGCTACTATGGGTATGAAGCAGAGTTAGCTATTGCCAGCCATGTTGTATCACAATAGTACTGCATACATTAACTGTAAAAACAAATCCAAGTGGGTCAATAACAAGTTTTTACCAGGAAGTAAGGAAACAAAACAAAGTCAGCTTTTGTCTTTCTTACAAACTGAAAAAGACACATTAAAGAAAATCTGCTGATAAAACTCTTGCTGCTATCTGATGAAAATAAAGAAAACATATCACTAAATTTGCGGCTATGGTACTAAACTGTGACAAGCTGACAGCCAGCATTAAAGCGTCACCATCATAATAGTAAGGACAAATTAACAAAACCTGCCTATTAACTAGCAATGTTTCTTAAATTTTATACAAAAAAAGTAAAACTTGACAACTTTTATTGAAGTTTTATCATCAATGGTGAAGATATTTTTTAAAAATCTGCCCATTAAATCTGTTCATAAAACTCTTCTTACATTTTAGAAGAAACGTAAAATTGACAACCAGTATTAAAGTGTCATCAACACTGTAGTAAAAAAAAAATCTGTCAATTAAATCTGCCCATTACATTCTTCTTATACTTTAGAAGAAATGTAAAAATGACAACCAGTATTAAAGTTTCATCAACAATGCAGTAAAGAACAAAAACTGCCAATTAAATCTGCACATTAAACTCTTCTTACATTTTAGAAGAAATGTAAAAATGACAACCTGTATTAAAGTGTTATCAACACAATCTATGATGATTAACATGTAAGTTTGTATTTTGTCAGACACAAAATAAATCCCAAAATCTTGGCACTATTTTTCTAAATACAGTATATGATAACATTCAAGTGTTCCAAACATTACATAAGGATTTTTAATATATTGAACTAAACCAGTGTCAAAGCACTGTGTGTGTGATTAGTCTTTTGATCACAATGATCATTAGGCACTGACAATCGATTAACAAGGGTCTTAATCTCCTTGTCTGCTAAGATCTAACCTATCCAGCTTCACCTAATCCATTAAAATAACTTGAACTTTGTTTGATAGCTCACATACATGATTGATACTCGCTTTTTAGAAATGGATCCAAACAAAGAGAATTTCGCCAACAAAATAGCTAGCATACTGAGGACTCAGCTGATGGAATTTTAATTCACCCAAAAGTGCAAAGTATGCGTACTTTTACGCAGATTTCGGTGTCCCGAAGAACCCTGATCCTGATAAGTTATCACCAGAGACAATATTGTGATGTATCAATGCATCAATGATATCAAACCATCTCTAGTATGAAGACTGACCAAATACATCCAGTATGAGGTCATCAAGCAAAAATCTGCCATTGAATAAAGCTGATACAAGAAGAACTTGTGAAACTCCTGTGTTGCAGATGTTGACCACTTTATCACCAATAAATGTCAACCCAGTTTAGTACACTGGAAAAGGAAAAAACAAAAACAATAAGCTGCATACACTTAATATCACACTAGCTAATCCACTTTTCTGAAAATGTTAACTGTCCTCACAAAGTCCTAGGGTATATCATAATGAGTAATAATGAATTGTGGAATGAGTCACCTGTTTTTATTGCTACCTATTGACAACACCTTCAGTTGATGCAGTAATATGAGTAACCAAAGTGGTTTCATGGTTTGATGATCTGATGGATGTCTATTCAATATCCAGTTTTTCAGTATGGGTAAAATATTTCAGCTCTCCCTCGTTATAATGTGCTTTGCTATAATGCGATTCTGGGTATATTGCAGTTCCACTATGGACCCCATGACCAAAACCTTACCAATGTATAATAATATGGGTCAAAAGAAAATAAGGTGAAGCTTAGTGTTATATCTTTATTTCCTTTTCAAAACACCATTATTAGCAAATTTTGATAGTTCAAGTCATACCACCGTTTGGTATATTATCCTATTCTCAATGTATCACAGTTCTATATCTACCACTGTTCGCACTATAATGCAGTGTGGTGCATAACACAATCGGCGGTTATGGATCATGACGACCGCATTAAAACAATATACATTCTTTTTTAATGTTTTATTTTTTGTTGGCTATAAAAAACATACTTGATGTGTGGAAACTTTTTGTGCTATTCACAATTACTACAAATTTTGAAAATATACGGTCCAGAAAATTGGAGATTCTGGATATTGAAGTCAATGATGGTATGTTTTTTTCTCTCAAAAGGTTGGAAAAATATAGAGCAAAGTTGTAAAATAGAACCGATGTTTTAGAAAAAAAGTGGAGCAATCTTTCAAGTTTTAATAGCATATAATGTAATTTAATACCTTGTAGTGTTTATACCTTTGAATTGTTCATATTCTGTCATTATCTTGTAATTTAGTAACACCTTGGTTTCTTTGTTTTTTAAATTATATCTATACTTGTAAATTCAAGTTAAAGTAAAGGTATTTCAAAGAAAATAAGATAATAACACCCCATACACCAGATCTGGTGGTGGAGGAAATTTGAAATCTTGACAATTTATTGATGAATAATAACAAAAACATACTGAAGTTTGATTCAATTCTGTTATATGGAACTAATTGTTATTGTGTGGAAACCACTTTCCTTCTTTTAGTCACAGTGATCTTGAACTTTGATTCCCAAATCAAAAGGCTTCTTCTTTTCCACTAGAGCATGGCATGCCACCCACAAAGTTTTGTCCAGTTTTGAGATGTAGAACAAATGTTAGTGTGGAAACCATTCTTCTTTCATTCACAGTGACCCTCATCTTTGACCTTTTAACCCCCAAATCAATAGGCTTCTTCCTTACCTCAAGTGCAAGCCATCCAAAAAGTTTAGCAAACACTGATGTTGTAAATAAAGCTACTGTGCAGAAATGCAAAAGCTAACAGACAAATGGATGGGTGTCATAATAATATACGCTCAGTCTTCTGGTGGACCAATAAAGCAGGAGAACTCCTTCATGAGATTTACAATTCTTTATAATCTTTTAGCTGCATATTATATAATTTCACAATAATATTTATTCAGCACATTTAATTTTAATAAAGCACATCTTCTTTGTGGGCTGCTAATTTTAATGGATTTCGTGGATGGTCCAAACCATGAACTTAAAAACACAATGAACAAAGATTTGACTATGATGATAACAGGATCATATTTCCCACTACATGAATTTAAGTACTGATGAATATGCAATTTTAAATAAAACAGCATAAAAATAAATAAATTTGCAGTACTCAAATTTCAATACAAATCTTAAAATGGCCTTTGTTATGCCATTCTGTATTTGTCTTAATGATCTACCCAGTTACTGATCAATGGGTAGACAATCAAAGACATCAATTTTGTTTCTTACCTCTAACTGGCAATAAGGTGATCATTGGTGAAACAAAAGTGTTCCTCAAGTGCAGATTTATTAAGCATTTGTCATCCGAAAACACCAACTCCGCTTCTTACTGAAAGAAAAACTGATAGCAGGGTAAAGCAAATACATCATAAACTTTCAAAAAATCTGGAAGGCTTCACATGTGACATTCAATATGCAATATTCAATATGTGTATGTATGGAAGTGAGATAGAGTGATAGGGGAGACAGATGGACAGACAGAGAACTGAGAGAAAGAGTTAGTGGAGGAAACTAATAACCTGCCAAAGTAGAAAGTCACTCAGCCTGACCTCTCCTGAGGTGCGAATCAACAAATCAGGATCAATGGACTTATTGGTATACAAGCATCTCTCAAGCAACTCCTCTGAGATATCACTGTTAAGAATACAAAATTACTGTAAAACTCAAAAGATTGAAGTATGCATAAAAACTTGGATTATCGGAATGTCAGCAAAAAAGACTTTTCATTTAAACAATAAAATGTGCCTGTATGAGCTTTAAAACATACCGTATATACTCGCATATAAGATGATACCAACTGCAAACTGCATAGTCCCAGATCTGCCATCGCATAATGCACCAGCAGATCCGGGTCGATGCAATTTGTAATAACTAATCAGTAGAAAAAGCAACATAGACCCTGATCAGCTGGCGCATTATGCAGGGTCTATGTTGTTTGCATCTGGACCCGGCTTATACGCGAGTATAAACTGTAAGAAAAAAAAGTGAATCAAAAGGGTGATAAATATGTTGCTTTCAATGTATCAAAAGATTTGAATATTCATCACATTACAAAATTGACATAAATCTTAATAAACTCAATTCGATTTTTTATATTGGATATGTAACACAAAGGCATGCACTAGGCATTACAATTTTACTTCAAAGTTATTTCACACACTATTATGCAGTTTCCCAACTAAAATCAGAGATTTTCATCATGTGATATATTTAATCTTACAGCTGTACTCCTTCCTATGAATTGTATGAAACCTGATAACTAGTTTCATTTCTTAGGTAAAAATGGCTTATATGATATAAAATTACATGATTTGTTTCATAAATTTCATATAAAATGAGAATCTATTAAAATCCTCGATGTCGCACACAGTTCCTACCTTTCTTTTAACATTCCTGCTTGAACACCTTCTGCCAGTTCTCTGATAGCTGTGCTGATTTCATCACGGGAGTTATATGCAAAGCATACATTTAAGATGGCCCTGGAAGATGCATATGAAAAGTACTTATTCAGTGGGCAATAGCAGTAAGTTAAGTGCCCTTGTCGACCACTATAGGCAACACTGTCCCTGTTCTATGACCAGAATCTCAGCTGTACATATCATCTGATGACATCGTTTGTAAACTTAGTTACTGTAAACATGGCATCGAAATATGGAAGATACCTGAACTAAAAAATGAATTGAAGAAAAGAAATGCAAGGGTCTCTGGAAGGAAGAAAGAATTAGTCGAAAGGTATGTATTGATTTTTTTTTTTTATAATGTCCAGATCCTGAATGTCCAAAACACTGGAATGTGAAATGACCTTGTTGTTGATGCAGAAAGTAAACTAAGCAATTTGTATCAGTACATTCAAGATTAATGTCGAAAAAAGACTGAAATAGGCTTATATCCCTGAAATGGGTTGAAAATGTGCTATTGTTTTTTAAAAAACCTTTCAGCAAATTTTATAATTTAATATACAGTAGAGGTGAAGTATCCACAAAAATTCTTTACATCTAAATCATCCTATTTGATTTTTTTTTTCCCCACAAACAAAACTGTATAAATTTTAGTTGTCCCATTGTAAGGACTAACAAGAAGAGTTCAGATGTATTGTTTGTTTTGTTTTGCATCCCACATTTTATCCCCCACCCCACCTCCATAATTATAAGTTAATGAAATCCAATACTAGGGTACAAGTAATTGTATCAATTCAATCTTAAAATTCCATCTTCTTATGAGAAACGATATTTAACGCCTACATTTCACGGACGTTCGATCCTTATACTTAAATATTCCATGGATTTGATGTTGAAAATTGATAACTGCATCAGGTGTAGTTAAAAACTGTTTTATTAACAAGGGTTGTGAGTCACAGACAGATGGATGGATGGACTCAAAGTCTAAATAAATTTGACTTTGATTTTCTTTAAAATAGTGGCTACAATTAGTGAATTTGCTTTTCTCTTCCATTTTCTTTTACACAGACATGACGTTGGTTCTTTTGAGAGAAACAAACTGAAATTGTGAAGGGGGGTCTGGGGGTATTCCTCCAGCAGGGTCTCAATGGGGCAGTGCCGCTGCTCAGGAGGTCCAGGGGATTGAAGGCTCCAGGCCAAACTCATTTTAGACTCTGAGAGCATAAAAAACTGCTCCTTGTGGCCCTTATTATCATAATATTTTGCAAAGTTTTTACTTCATTCAAACAAAACAAAGCTGATTTGAAAAAAACAACTTTACCCAACTTTA
The DNA here is from genome assembly GCA_029931535.1 of Margaritifera margaritifera. NCBI lineage: Eukaryota > Metazoa > Mollusca > Bivalvia > Unionida > Margaritiferidae > Margaritifera > Margaritifera margaritifera. The sequence goes on along the minus strand of JAQPZY010001032.1, from coordinate 1,022,173 downwards.
AACAATACTTGAAGAATTTCACAATGTTCATTGTCACATCAACTTGTTCTCCAAAAATATTAGTGCTGAAGTTATTAAATGTGCATGTCAGTGTTCACATAATAATTCAGTCACAATGATTTGTTCATTTTTGTAGCACATATTGCATGTAAATCACACTTTTCTCTTCTCATAACAACTCTGTTTTTTTTTTCTTTTGTGGTAAAAGTTTTTACTTATATACATCTACTATATAAAAATATTCACATAAATTCACTTGTCTTTTCACCCATTGGACACAATCTCTTGATACTGTTGTCCCAGTCTTGCTTTTTTTGCAGCCTGGGCAAAGACTTCTGTGCTTTCCTTTTCACATATTCTAACATGGAGTTGCTTCAGCCCTCTAATGTAATAAATCTTTCTTAAAATACCATATCGCATTTTTTCATATTGCCTTCAGACCATATTTGATGTTCTGTACCGAGTTGTAGGTTTACATGTTCATCTGCCCTGATTTGGAATCAATAATATCATTCATAACATTGAAGGATGATTCTACTTGTGTGACATGAAAACAACTCCGTAAAGACATGACCATCTTTGACAGACATGGGTATCTGGCAACAATATCATCACTTCCCTACCAGTGATCTATATGTTGTCCATCCTTAAATTCTGGAAAGGAATAAGTTTGGAATTTTTAAAATTGCAAATCATACTGATCCAATTCCTTCTCATTTAACAAGTTAGACACTACTGCAGAATTGGTATTAGTAGTTCAAATCTTTCTGGCAAAGATCGCAAAAAGCCAGTCCTCTGGCGTTAAGTTTTCTTACAAATTGACTAAATATATTCCTATCAACTTTGCGTTCAAGCCATTCCTATTTCTACCCATTTTTCAAACCTTTATTCAAACTTTTTGTGTCAGTGTCTGTATCAAAAATTGGAGATTACATGTTTGGCAACCATGCTTATTTCCATCAGTTTCTGTTAGGTGAAGATTCATTGGACAGGTACAAACTTTTGACTAATCAAAAAGCTCTTTATAGCTTTCGTCTGTTAAATAATATATGGAACGAATACTATTATAAGGATCTTTGCAGAATGGGACGACAGACCGTTATTTGAAAACTGTATCATATCGAGGAAAATCATTCAGGTCAGGAGAAAAGCGGAATTATATTTTAAAACGGAAAAAAAATCATGTCTTTTTACAGATTAGAAGCTTATGACAGAAACCAGAACTTTGGCCAAAGAGGTCCTTGTGAACCAGATTATGCTATGACATTGCCGGATCTGCAGAGCTACCATGATGTAAATGCTGATAATAAATTATGCAATGATGAAATGGATACTCTCGTTAATTACTTGAGAGAAACTGACAAAAAAATGGACAGAAATGTTATATAGTAAAATGACAACACATTTCTTCAGTTTTTCAGGATCTCCACAGTTGGTCACAAGATTTATATAAGAAGCAGCTGTCATACTGAGATGAAAAAGGTGTCATATACACTGTGGACATTCTTTTAAACAGTATGGGGTAAGGGTATTTAATCTCAGTGTGAATGTGCAGCAGGAATGGGACCACATGCCCACTGTAAACCTGTAAACATGCGTGCGCTGTGTGTTATGCGGCAGTGATGTTTGGAAAAAGCATATGGTAAAAACAGAGTTGTGCACCCAAAAGCTTCAAATTTTCATAAGTGCCAAAAATTCAGGTGTAACCCCAACAAAGCTTGTAACATGCACATATCTGGAGCAGATGAATTGACCAATATTGAATTTGATCCAATGCCCACTCAGTTTCAGCATATACAGATTTTTTCAACAACATATGCTTACATTTTCCAGGTATCTCAGGTTTACCAATATTTCAGACTTTTAAGCCTGCAATAATGACACCATTGCTTTTGATTATGATTCTTTTAAATTAACACCAGACAAGCATTTTTTAGAAACCATATGTGTTTCACAAATCTCCTGTGGTTGAGCAAAATCAATTGAAAGAAGAACCCTTGGTCAGGGTTGTAACGCCAGATGGGTAGAAGAAAGGACCAAGAGGCTGTCATCCTCAGTGTTTGGTAAAATATGTAAAGTCACTGAGCAAACTGACAGGCAAAAACTTTCTAAAGTCTATAATAAATGTTGTCAAAGTGAAACCCACATCATTGCAGCATGGTTTGATATATCAATAAATGGCCATATCAAAATACATGTCAGACGCTCAAAATGTTGTAAACAAATGTACACTGATGGTTTCAAAAAAGTATCCATTTCTTTCCTGTTCTCCAGATGGAGTGGTAGATAAGGATTAATCACTAAAGTTCAATGTCTATTTTCAGCAAAGGACAAAATGATATCAGTTACTGTGTCATACCTGAAGCAAGATTCAAGCTCTGTTTACAACTTAAGTGAACGTCATGATAACTATTATCAAATTCAAGCACATTTATTGTTTACAGATGCAAAATTCTGTGTTCTGATCACATATACCACAACAGACACCAAGTACATAACTATCCCCATAAATGAATATTTCATTGTTAAAATGGTTGATTGTTTAAGGACCTTCTTTGACAATTACTTCAAAGCAGAACTTTTAGAAAAGCATTTATATAAAACATACATTGATTCGAGTCGCATTATGTAGCTGTGCCAATGAAAAATTCATATTGTATGTTCAAAATATCAGACTATCTCCTAAACCATTTAACCTATGGTGACTCATTGTTCAGCTATTTTTCATTAGGTGTATTGTATAAATTCAGAATGACTAATGTGCTAGTTAGGTGATTTATTTATTTGCGATATGACACAATTTTATATACTATAACTTCATGTACAAGAAAGATTATTTATTTTGATACTATGAAACCAGGCTGACTGAAAATTATACAATTACAGGAATATTCAATAAAACAATGTATGCATTATAAATTTTGTCATTTGTTTTATTTCAACAATTTAAAATATTTGTATGATCTTTTGCTATTTCTGTTTTACACAATCAAACACCTAAGCATTTGTGGACACAAAACAGGATCTGAAATTACAGAGTATGAAGCAAATGAAGGCGATTTCTGAAAAATGTTTTGTCTGTGTTAGAAAGAGAATTTGTTAAGATTTTGAATGTTTTAGCAAGACCAATGATTTTTTCAATATGCACCCTTTTACTTGACACTTTTCTGTCTTTCAAAGCAACTTTATGACACAATCTATTTTTATTTCTGAAAAAGGTTGGAATGTTCACACAAAACATTTACTGGTGCAAAGAAATCCTGAACATTAAATCCTTTGTTTGCAATAATGGAATCTCAGGGATCAGAACAACTTGTCAATTTATTGCTCTCCACTATCTGCCTAACACTTGTTGATAAACCATATGCTGAAGAAATAAAGTAAAGTCCACCTGGTGTAGATCCTGTTAACAACTACACTGTGTTATGATTCCTATACGTTGAAAATGAAGCCTGTTACGCTCTATGTACTCTGTTTTTTTTTTCATAGGAGATTCTGTTGTATCCACTGTTACGACCCTACGGTATAAAAAACTTAACTAAAAAAAAGTGAAACCAACCATGTTTGTAAAAATCAACAAACAATTTATTTCTAAATAATCAATGTGAAAATCAAAAGACACTTACAATAACGTGTGTTAAAATAAAAATAATTCAATACATTATTAGTCCTAATCACGTATAGAAATTATAAAATCTTCCAAATGAATGAATGTTCCGAATGAATGAATCTTTGTAATAAACGAATGTTCCAAATGAAAGATTGTTCCGAATGAATGGATCTTCATAATGAACGAATGTTCCGAATGAAAGATTGTTCTGAATGAATGGGTCTTCATAATGTCTTGATGTACCAACGATAATGTAATCGAGATCATCTTTGAGAATGTTCATAGGCATCCAAAAGTCCTAAATACAACTCCAAACGTTAGTGAGTACTCAATGATAACTTCATTGAACGTTCCAATAAATAATTCCTTTCGAATTATTTATACAGCAATACAGCATTACAGAACTACAAGATTTCATGCACGGCTATTATTTCAAACATCTGATGATTCCTCGCTGATCGTAAAAACATATCTTTTCAACACAAGATTTAAGATTGGAATGTGTAAAACTCATATATCAAGCTCTTAAATACTATTTGCAAATGACCTATTTCACAACTTCAAACGTGTCATATTGCGTTGATTTAATGGAAAAGTACTCTAAGAGTGGTAAACAGCTCTGATATTGAACTAAAATGTGGTCAACATGTTGTTTATTTGACTAAAGTACAACTTATCCTAACTTAAATATGACTCACTATTTGACACAATTTTAAAGTATAATCATAGAACAAAAGTTTAGGCACTTTATAAATTCCATATACATAATTCCATAACACCACAATGACTGGTTGTTGGAAATTTTGATTTAAAGTCAGATGGGGTAAAGTAACGAAAAAGATTTTTTGATGGCCAAATGTTACATTCATGCCATTGTTCGGCCATAAATAAATCCAAGTGTAAACATTATTTTTCACAGTAGACTCAGATAATGAAAACATTCTTGAAAGTTCCAAATTTGTTGTATATCTTCTGAGCTTCGTTAATGTCATAAAAAACTGATCTTGCACCCACACCCCAACTACATTATGGTGCAGATAATTTAGGCAGTACGTGGCAGGACTTATAGCTGTATAGCTGTATTTAGCTGGATTGTCATGTGCAAAATTCCCAATACTGAGCAAAGGATGTTTGATTGTTTGTGTCATAATGTCTTTACTTTCCTGCAAATTATCAGTCAATATCAAGTTACAAGAGCTGTTACATTCCTTTGTTTCAATTATCACTTCCTGGCAATCGTATTCCTGCAAGAACTCTGTCTCAAACTGTTCTTTCCAACTGTCCTCAAATGTTCTTTTTCTACCATCCCTTACTCTTGGCTCTGCTTTGCCTTCCTTGCTCTGATATTGACTTTGGTTTTGTCCAGGGAAAAACACTTGGAACTGCAGAGGAATGTAATCGTTGTGGTATTGGTTCTGTTCCTGAAAGCAGAGAAAGGAAAGATTCATGTCAAAAATCTTAGCACTTTATGACCAAGAGTTGATAAAGAGAATCTTAACAAAACGATTTCCTTACTGAAGATGTGGAAAATAGACTGGTATGATTACTATTTATATTAACAGCTTTTAGGCATATGCACATACACACAGAAATATTTCACTTAATGCATTGTTCAGTATGTACAAAGAAAATGTCTTTCAAATTTAAAAGATGGTGTATTGAATATTACCAGTATTTACAGTATAATGAGGTAAACTTTCTCTTTATGCAATTATATACATATTAAAAGAGAAATGTACACTATGTCATTCATGTATTATTTTAGCCATTTTCTCAACAGATTTTATGACATCACAAAATTGGTGCACACCATTGCTGAGGGTTGGTAAAAACGAGAAATACCCCGCCCACCTCATTCAACAGCTGGCCACAAATAATGAATAAGCCTCTCACACAACAATAGTATAGAAAATAACACATTAACTTCAGAATATTTATCATTGACGTACCATATTTTGTTTCTTGAATGCAATCCTCTCGGGTGACATGAGCAACAAACAACAGCCAACTTGGATGGAGCCCATCTCTTCATTGTTGTTGCATCTACATGTCATATTGCATTTATCAACTTCTCCCTTCATTCTGGATCAGTAGGAAACTCGTGTCTTCCTCGTAAATGACAGTTTGGAACAGAACAGCAAGTACTAGGCATTGTTTGATCAGGAGCAAGCCAGATTTTTAGCGAACTTATTATCAAATGCGAGTTAGGATAAAGACAAACCCATTTCCAAATGATGGACCGGGATACAATGCACCACCTGCATAAGAACAATAACTCACTACTATAGACCATAAAAATGTTCTGTAAATTGACAATAAATGGCATTGTCAGAAGATAGCAAAGCTCTTCTGCACATATTAAGTAGCCATATGATTTTGTATTTGTCAATGCCATGATGATGATGTTGATTGGTGATCATGATAAGCCAGGCTGTAGATGAAGGTCACTAGATTATAGGGAGTATACCAATAATTCATTTCCCACAGAACGTAATGTTAATATATTAAAAAATGCAAATAATTTCTTCATTGGATTGGCATACAAATCACACATGCTTTCATTTGTTAGAGTTAGAGAATTGTTTTTCAGCCTAATAAAACAGGGGGGCTCTCTGGTCTGCACCTAATAACATAGCCTCGTACCTAGAGTCCATATGCTATTTTGTCAGTAGGAAATTATATACAGGATATCAAGATAAGATTAAATATGTTGTTATTAACTATAGTATATAGATTAAAGTTTATGAAATGTATAATGGAAGAAAATTAAATCCATTTACTACCCAATGGGTGCATTTCAGAATATTTAGTACTCTATTTTGTCTTCCCCCACCAGCAGACTGGTTCTCTGGCTGTAAAATAATTAGTGGTCCGATGCTTACCATATACAGAACATCAATTTTGTACAATTTTGTGTATTGACAACATTAGATACCAAGTATGCACTACACTAATTTGGGCAGTATTCTAAGCACATACAATGATAATAATCAACACTTATATAATGCTGACAGATGATAAGAATGAATGTTGCATTTAAAAAAATGTTTACCATGTTCGCACATTATAGATGTAGATAACTGAATAAATACAGTGATTTTAATAGTTTGTCTCGTGCTATTCTTAATTTCCTTGGTGTCTGCCATACTCATGTGCATGCATAAAATATGTACCTATGAGCATTATGTAATAAGAGGTATCAAATTACACAACCCCCTTGTTTTCATTAATTTCTGGTGCAAAGATGATATTTTGAATGCCTAAAATGTTCCTAATTAGAGTTTTGTTTTCTTGAATCATATATTAAGAAGTATTTATGGTTGCTAAGAGGTTCATTTTGCTTTTGCATCACTTGTCACATGAGAAATTTATGAATGTAGGGGTCTGCAACCAAAGGCCAAAAGTACATCTGGCCAGACCGTCAACTGACACCAACTCCTCTTGATGCAAAGAAATAATATAAACAATGTAGACTATAATTCTAATGGTACAAAACAGATACTGCGGTCACACTTTGAAACTTAAATCATAAACTACAATGATGTGAAATTGTCACAAATATCAAAAGTTAAAAGAAGAATCAAAAGTTATTTAAATAGGAGACACCTTTATTTCAAACCAGGAAATATTTCTCATAACAAGAGTGTAACAAGTGAGACAAATGCTGAAAAGGATGTCACAAAAGCACAGTGTAAAGGACTTTTTGAGGAAAAGTACAATCTTGTTGCGAAAAGAAAAAAAAAATTAACAAAATAGCGGGTTCATTTTAGTGTTAAAGTTACGGAATGATGGTCTAGGGGAGGTAACCTATCCACTGCAACTAATACCTTGTCAGAGAGAGTTGTAAATTGGATAGAAATTAAGCCGTTTAAAAAGCACAGTTCAGTATAACATATGATAAATGTTACAGTCTATGTGACAAAAATGGTAGTACATTCGTAAATTTCATGTTTGGTTCACCGAGAAGAGCACATGTACGAAAGATCCAAGATGAAATAAGAAAAGTGAATTTGTTGCGAGATGATACAAAAAATATTTTTGAAATTGAATGTGATGATGCATACAATAACGCAGTGAATTTAGGAGTTGGAAAAACACCATTCCACCCCGCAACTAAGTGTTGTTATATTCAGGTAGAATATGTAACTAAAAATAACAAGTTGATTATTGTGGTGCCCAAAACCAAACTCTGCCTCTATAATCAGTTTCATACATGCCAGGAAGATGTTAACTGTGCCTGTAGTGCAAATATAACTGTTAAAATGGATATTGGTGATGAAAAATCATGGTCAATAAAAGGTCTATAAGAACTTAAACTTCAATCTCACATGGATGTAAAAAAAATGTGATAAGTGATCCAGATAGTAGTAGCTTCGGGGCTCATGAAACTTACTTTCCATAATTCCATAATTACAGTCCTACCCGTTTATTTTGACATCTTCGGGTAAATAAATAAAAAGCCAATGTGAAATACACTTTTACATTGACAACTTACATTTTTGTTACCTTTTGTGTAATAAAATCCATAACGCGTTAAGTACATGTATATGAAAAATCCATGAATTAGAGTATAGGTCACATATTAGAAAATTCATGTATTGGTCACATCCTGTTAGAAAACACATGTTTCAAAAAATATTACTCCTCATTTGATCTATATCCTGTTATCAACCAACACATATGACTAAACAATTCACTCCGATATTCATTGTTCCCAGTAGCAAATGGCTGTTCAGTTGTTATTTACATGCTACATGTACTTAAATTGGCCTAGATTTTGGTCTGCAATCATCTTACTGAGGCTACCAAGGGGATGAGGCTATTCATAGGGAAATGAAAACCTGTCAGCAAATTATGAATTATCACTGATCGCAAAACATTCAATGACATTTTTTAAAAAGTCTTAATTAAGCACAAGTAGAATTTACATTTTACACTGCCGTTGGTAGCCATCGTAAACATAAATAAAGTAACTTTTCTTCCTGCAGAAAAGGAAAGTTTCACGGCACAACAAACGTGTTTCAATCACCGATCACTTTGTAAAACGCAACCATGGATCAGATTCCATTGTTTTTATTTAAGTTTGATGATGACTTCCTTTAATGTTTTTATTGAAGATTGTAGCTGGGTTTCTTTGATGAAGGATGCATGCGTTATTGAAGTTGCCGCAAAAGGCCAACATTGGAGGGCCAAACAAATGCTTGTTTGTTAATCTGATGGCAACATTAAAGCCTGGCAGCAACATCAAATAATTGTAGAACAAAGTATGGGTCAGAACTGGCAGCTTGATGACATAAATGATCAGAAAACAAAGGATTTGTTCAAGCTGGGACCTAGGGCTTCTGTTGACACATGCGTTATTTTTTATCTCGACGTCGACATAAGCTTGACAAATTTGGTAGTAACAATATACCAGGGGACCGGGACTCTGCTTTTTTTGTCAACATACGTGGCTTGTCAACATAAAGTGATGTCGAAATAAGTGGGTAGGACTGGATTTAGATTTTTACTTGTGTCTGCTCTAAAATACTACAAAAATGATTCATTGCTTTGTAATTTGTCATAAATCAACCAATGCTACTTAAAGGAATGCATTGTTGCACATAGTAAAATAATCAGTGGTCCAATACCTCTAAGCACATTATGTTACACAACTGACTTAGAAACTGGTCTTAAGGGACAAATGTTGGACTAGTCAATAAAAAGGTCACAATTACCTATTTTGGTGTAACAGTGTAACGATTCTCAGATTGAAATCTAAGCATGCAAATATAAAGTTTCCTAGCCTTAAAAGCAATTAATGGACTTGTTATTAGTGTTGCGATTTGGTAAAAATGTAAAGATCGATTATCAGTTCATCAGAACCGATGAACCATGGATTTTAATCGATTGGAGATATTCTCTTTGTCATGGAAAATGTCATTTTCGCATACTTGGAAAAATGTGAAGTAGTCACCCATACATGCAATTTAGAATTTTGTATCTTCATACAAACTCTTTGAGTAATCAGAGTACCTGGCATATATTGTTTTTTAAAAGGTGCCTTCCCTGGGTAAAATGTATATTTAAATGGAACAGTCCTTAAAGGTTCTAACCACATGTACCAACTCAGGTTTAGGTTTTACTTGCAAAAAGGTAAGACAATCTTTTTCAGGCAATCATACTGCAAGATATGTTACTAATAAATTTATAAAGGTGCTAGTCCTATTTCACTATTTGATTCTGAAATACTTCAGCTAAATCAATTGTTACAACACACAGACATATTCATTCATTTCAAACACCAGACACACGATGCTCTGTTGATCTCTTTGATAATAGAATGGTAGTTTTTTTCATGCCTGACGTTCTCACAGAATCTTTTTTTACCCCTTAAAATGAATGGTAGAACTATATAAGGCGACTGAATTCCATACCAAAAATACTCAATTTTTTTCCCAGGTTGTCAAGTATTTGTAAGAATTGAATCTAATTGATTGTTTAATCACAATAAACATAGTGATATATAAATATGATGCAGCTAGGGACCATGGTCCAATTTCACCAACACAAGTCTTAAATGTTAAGTATAGAGTGAGACATTTGATTGGTCAATTTTAAGTTAGACTTAAATTTCAGCAAGACGGATCACTGAAATCAAAACATAAGTTTAAGTCCGGTCTTAAGTTCTGTTGATTAAATCCAAGCCTAGAAAGCACAGCAGCTAGGTGCTTAATTTGCTTGTCTGTGATCCTTTGTTTGATCCCTACTTTCTCCGCATTTTCTAGTTGCTTCCACCACCAAGACCATATTAAGCCAACATCTAAGTCATCACAAACACACTGCAGAGCTCTAGATAAGCAGCATATTTGTTTATTTTATGCATAGAAATGTACTAAAAATGCAAGGTTTTTTCATGCATTCAAATTACCTGAAGAAAAAAAAATAATTTTTAAATTTAGTCCAAAGTTGTCAGCATATTGCTCCTGCCATAAGCACAGTCTATGTTGTAGGATGGTGTGTTCGATCAGTATAAACTATGCTACTGGTTCAAGTTCCAGATGTTTCATGTACATTTAAAATAATAGTACCGAATCAATTGAGAACAGTCACTCAAACAGAGCCATATAACTGAACTGAATGCATTTGAATTAGTCTTGGTCACCAAGCCATATGATGTATTCAAAAAGGCATGAGTAAGATCTTAATGCTTAAAACTCAGTTTGGTAGTGTACGTTTGTGTTTTATGGTTTTCACAAAATAATTCAAATTTTAAAAATGCAGTAAGTTCCACACCAGGGACTAAAATTATCCAATTTGTTAAATTCTTATCTAGAGCTCTGACATTGCATGAGTTGATATAATGTGTGGTACAATCTACCTATATTAAATAACTTTTTAGATAAAAGAACTATGATGAGCAAAACAAGATTTTACACTGCTATATTTGTTTTGCTCTTTCTTTGAGAATAATCCAGGGACATATTACAATTGTTGGCGTTACCTTTTGTTGTGTTTAGAGAGGTTTACAGCATCAGCCACAAGTTCCTGCAGGTCTCTGGGTAACAAAGAGAGGTTACCCAATACATGTATACATACTTCATGTTTCTGTATTAGTTCCCTAAAATGAATAGTAAAAATTGCAATAAGTTCTAACAAAAGATGTATTTGTGAAAAAGACATAAATTGAATAAATCACAAATTTCATCTGCATGAAAGTTTATCAAAACTTAGAATACTAACTCTGTGAAAATTCTATTTATGTTAATATAAACATAGCAATAAAATAATTAATAAGCAAATTGAAACATTTTATGTCGCAAATAAACTGAATTTAATAAATTCATGAAAGTTCAATAAAGTTAACTCAAAGTGAAAACAGAAACAATTAGAGCTCTTATAGTGATGGGTGCATTGTAAAGGGTCCCACTTACTACATTTTGATTATGAGGATTTCAGTGGGGCATCTTGTGTTGGGAAACCAAAGTTACAAGAATGGGCATTAAAAGGTACAGATGGGTATCACCAGCCATGTTGTATCATGATAACTGTCCTTGATACGATATGTATCAAAATAGCATTGCATACAGATATAAACTGAAAAGTTGACAAGCAAGTCTATGTTTGCAAAATAAGCTCTGCAATGCATAAATCCGTTTCATGATATGCAAAATTCCCAAAACAAAGGAAAACAAAGTATTTTCCATTTCTTTCTATTTCACTTTTAAATGTTCATTGAGCAGTGATCAGAGACACTAAAAGTAATTTAAAACACATTTAAAATTGAATTCTGCCAAAACAGATTCACCTGGCACTTGACCATAAGTGAGAAATTTGCCTCTTAAAACCCCAACAGCAAAAGTTAACAGGGATTTACTAGTCCACTTGCCCAACTCCCGGGACAAGCTCCAATTTGGCACTGGCAAGCTCAAGTTTCCAAGGTACTTGCCTGTGGGCAAATCCAAAAAATTGAGAGAGAAAGGCAGAAAAGGGTAGTGTTCCGTTCATAATGCTTTATGTTCTGCAAGTTTTATACCCTGTGACTTCACTACAGTATATGTATTACAACCTTTATTTAGTGTTTATATGTACCGCATTCTTCTATTACATAATTGATCACAGTTTCTTTCATCTATCATATGTTATTTCCATCCTGTAGTCAATATCAAGATCAGTCTCGCATTTTCTCACACAGACTTGATAATGTGAATATTTACTATTGAAGCAAGTTTTGACAAATAAGGAATAAATATTTTAACTTCTCAGTTACATTTTAATCATAATATGTGTACGTATCCGGGATTCATTGACTTTCAGGTCCTAACCTAGCCTCGGGCAGTTTGTGAGCTTGCTGATTCTAAACAATCGACTTGTCAAAGATTGTTTTCATGCATGTCGCTGATTTTTACATGAGTAGGTGTAAATTGGTAATTATATAACTCGTGAGATTTCTCTGACAGGTGTGTTTGGAAATAAAAGGCCCTTGTCTCTAATGATTAAACACCAGGAGGATTTCGTTCAAAGCGTACAGACAATGTAACACCCACAAGCAGTGTTTATGATCTGTTGTTTACGTGATAATAACAGAAGACCGATACATACTTACTGCTTGGCAAACAATTAAATGGATGAAAATAAGTGTTCTCTATCTCAATAGTCAGCTTGTCAAATATTTTGATGCATGTCACCAATTTCAAGGTGACTAGATGGTAATTGTTAAGTACTAGTAAATGGATAAAATTAGTGTTCGCAAATCCTTCAGTGAGTATAAATAAATCATTGCAAACAGTTTAGCTTTCATTATTGTTGATGTAGTTGATGCGATGAGTCTGCTATCTTATCTAGGCAAAAAAGGAAGTATTATCAATATTAAGGTGCATGCTAAATTTTGTAAAAATCCATGATTCCTAAGTAAAGTTATGCTGCAAAGGGACACATTTCTGTTTAGCCTAAGTGAGCAGAGATGCATCGTACTTGTGTGAACAATGCAGATAACTTCTGCTATGTTTGTGGTGAAGTGACTTTTGCATCACAAAAGCGCAGTATAACCACTATGGTTAAGAAAGCCTATCACCTTTATTTTGGCTGCAAAATTGGAGATCAGGACAAGATGTGGGCCCCACACATATGCTGCAACACTTGTGCAACAAATCTTCGCCAGTGGTTGAACAGGAAAAGGAAATCCATGCCTTTTGTAGTGCCAATGATTTGGAGAGAGCTAACAGATCATATCAGCAATTGTTACTTCTGCATGGTGCCTCCTGTTGGGAAAGGTGTGTCAAAGAAGAAAAAGTGGACTGTGCATTATCCAAACATTCCGTCAGCTATACGCCCAGTGTCCCATGGAGAAGGACTGCCGGTTCCTGATGCACCAGAATTCTTCTCACTTGAGTCAGACGAGGAATAGGAAGAGAATGAAACTTCTAGTCCTGAACCATCAATGTCACATGACCCATATTTTCTCCCATCCTCTTCCTCTGAACCACACCTCAGAACACAAGGTGAACTGAATGACCTTGTCATGGATTTGGAACTTCCCAAGAGTAAGGAAGAGCTGTTGGGCTCCAGACTACAGCAGTGGAATCTCCTGGCATGTGATGTTAGGGTTTCCATATTCCGCGACCGTCAAAATGATCTTGTCCCATTCTTCTTCATCGAAGGTGATCTTGTGGTCTGCAACAACATCGATGGTGTGATGGCAACCCTCAACATCGTTCATGATCCAGATGAGTGGAGACTGTTCATTGATTCATCGAAGACGAGCCTTAAAGCTGTTTTGCTGCATAATTGGCAGTGTTTTGCCATCAATTCCAGTTGGTCATGCAGTCCATATGAAGGAAACCTATGAAAACATGAAACAACTTTTGAGGTGCATAAACTATGACCAACATCAGTGGCAGCTTTGTGGCGATTTCAAGGTTCTTGCTCTCTTGCTTGGTCTGCAGACTGGATACACAAAGTACTGCTGTTTTATCTGCGAATAGGATAGTCGTGCGAGAGATTCCCACTTCATCAAGAGAGATTGGCCATTCCGACAGTCATTGGAGTCTGGGATGAAAAGTGTTCAACATCCACCACTTGTTGAATCAAGGAAGATTGTGTTACCACCCTTGCACATCAAGCTGGGTCTGATGAATAACTTTGTCAAGACCATGGACAAAACACAAGCAGTTTTCAAGTACCTCCGTGGAAACTTTCCAAGGTTAAGTGAAGCTAAGATAAAGGAACGTGTCTTTGTTGGTCCTCAGATTCAAACTTCTTCGAGATGATGCATTTCACCGTGCACTGCGTGACAAGGAAAAGACGGCATGAAAGGCCTTCCAGTTAGTGGCAACAAATTTTCGGGGAAACAACAAGGCAGACAACTACAGGGAGTTGGTGGAAAACCTCCTCAAGGCATACAAAAGCCTTGGTTGCAATATGTCACTAAAGATACATTTTTTGCACTCTCATCTCGATTTATTCAACCGAACTGCGGAGAAATGAGCGACGAGCACAGCGAGCGATTTCACCAGGACATTGCAACAATGGAGAAAAGCTATCAGGAAAAATAAAGCCCATCAATGCTTGCAGACCATTGCTGGACAGAGACAAGAGATCCTTCATTCAATGAATACAAGAGACAAGCCAAGAAGCGCAGAGTTGACACTGAATAAGGACTAAACTTTGTACTATATATACATAATAGTTTTTTGACTTTTGTTTCAATATATTTTTTATTTATATAACCCTTTTGCTGTTTTTTAAAGTAGTATATAAACAGGACAGGGGAAATATTATCATGTAAAGCAAGCATAAACACATGAAAAGACCTAGGTTTACAATTTATGAATAAAAGTCTACTATGTACACAATATACATAGACGTAAAATGTAAAAACTTAAATATCTTGGAAACAGTATCCAATCAGTTGTTTTAATTGTCATATTTGAACTCAGCACATCAAAATCCCTAATAAATAGTACATTTTATCTCTGAAGCAGACGACTTCTAAAAAATTGTAGACCAGTGTAATCATCCACAATTTAAATGGATATGACTCACATTTGATCATCGAAGCTTTATTAAAAAAGAAAAACGATCCAGATGAACAGGTAGCAATAATATCAGAAATGCACAGAGATACATGACATATAGTAAAACATTTTTCATAAAGAAAGTGATTAACAAACAAAGTATTAAAGTTAAGCAGATGCAATTGCATGATTCTTGTACAGTCTCTTGCTGTATTATCAAATATCTCACAAGATGACAACTTGTATCATACAAGCAGCATTTTAAAATAATCGAACAGAGTTTTTGAATTAAAAATATATATTCATATGAATATATTACTGATGATTTTTTAAAGGATTTAATAAAATGGTCATACCAGCACTGGAATCATTTTATAGTTCGCTAAAAGGCGAGAATATAATAAAAGAAGATTATGATTATGTTCATACATTTTGGGAATATTTTTAAATTCAAGACACTAGAAGATCTGCACGACTTCTACGTTTTAAAAGATACCATTTTTACTTGCAGATATATATCAAGAAAATAGAAATATATATCTTGTTAATTACAATCTTTATTCTGTTCACTAGTACTCGGTTACAGGACTGGCAAATGATGCTTCATCGAAGTTAACATGGATCAAATTAGAAACATTCCCTGTCATGGATGTGTATCTACTGATATAAAGTAATAGTAGAAGTGGGATATCTATGATTTCAAATAAATATGCAAAGGCAAACAACGAATAATATATAGATAATGATTGGATTATAACGATTGATAGATCTATGATAAAATTGAACCAAAGTCTTTATCATGTGATTTTATCCTAAGAGCTTATATGGCTACGAGATTTTCCAACTAGTGAGTTTTCGGGGGCAAATAAAGGACAGCTATAAGCTATTCACAAAAATATTTTAAAGTGGAAGGATCAGTGGTAAAATTCCTAGACTTCTTAAGTCAAGTGTCTTTAACACCCAGGTCGAGAGATGTGTACCTGACGAAATGCCATCCATGCCCTTCAAGCATGTACTTTTGTTTGAATTGTGGAATTGTCTTGGGCGACCAGTCGTTCGACCTCATCAATGCGCATTGCTGCTGTGGCGTCGCTTCGGAAAAAAACCGTCACTTTAAGAACACCTGCTAGCTCAGCGTCTTCATCGTAGACTTTTTCGTGACCTGGCGCAGCTTTCTCCAGCTGTGTTGTCAACACGAGGCTGAACTTCAGACCACCAAGTCTCCCGAACTCCCCGCCAATGATGTCCTGAGCACCAGGCGCCATGGCACTAACAAATTCCAAACTATCTGCTTCGAGTCTGTGCTTTTCGGGCACGGTGGCGCGGTAGTCTTTCGCGATTGCTCTACAAAGGCTGGCGGGGCCCAAACAGTACGCTCAACCTGCGCCAAGGTGCTGGAAATGGCCGTTTGGCCGGAACACGATGTTCAATCCTGCGCCTAGGAGCCGGAACAGGAGGTTAAACTCTGCGCCTAGGACCCAGAATTGACCTTTGCGCTCGCTGGGCCATTAGTGTGTTCAACGTGTCATCATATCCACATTTGGTTGTCCGCCTGCTTTGGAGCAGCTCAGTCAAGCGAGTGATAGTAGACATCTCCAGTCTTATTGTAAATTACCCGTAAGTCTCTAATTCCAGTGTTTTGGTTGCCATCAGTTCACAAAGCACCTTATTACACTTTTTTATTACCTTGTTTTCTATCTGCTTAAGAATACCAGAGCGGGCAGAGCCGACAATCAGCACCAACACCAACACCACCTTTCCAGCACGGCGATCACGCATCTATGCATGATCTGCGCAGCATGAATACAGCAGTACACAGTTACGTTTTTGCACATATTTCTTTAAGTAAAAGCACACGCTGCGTCGTATAGCCAAACCCCAGGCACACTACTTATATTAATGCTCATCCCCGCGATTTACCTGGAAGGGTGAGGTGTGGCAAGCCACCCAAAGGGCAGCTACAGTGTGGTGCTTACCCAGATGCTGGCTGGTCCAGAAACAACTGTGTAATGTCTTAAGGATTTGGGCCCAGCCAATGGGGGATTGAGTTGGGCCCAAAACAACAAGCTATAGCTCTCTGAGAATTTCGGACCCTCCCCGGTGGTTGGGCGTTGAAGATTGCCTTTTAAATCTACTTTGTCATTCTTATTGAATGTAATAGTGCATGTTTTCAGAGGAAATCCTATTATCATTAGGAACTTTTGCCAGATGTTTCAACAACGACGCGTCAAAAACAGAAATTGGATTTACCGAAATCACAGTTAGACAAAAAATGTCTCGGAACCTTCAATAGACGAGTTTTAGAATCGCTGATAATCAGAGTTAGGGTGAATGCCTCATCTGTGTGAAAGACAACTGTAGACCATTATAGCCAAACAGCCCAATTAGCTCTATTATTGGATATTAATGGCTCTAGTCTGAGAGAGGTCCCTCAAAAGTGAATGAAAGATATAGATAATAACAAGGGTATCAAATCAATAATTTTAATACCTAGATATCATAATCTTGATCCCATCTCCGATACAAACAACTCAAATGAGTGTGAAATGCATCATCAAAATAAACGAGCAAGCCAGTTGGCCTTTACGAAAATTAAATTACGTCTAATGACCTTTTCAATGTTGAAAATTTCATTACATAATTGGCATAAATCGATCTCACTTTAATTAGTCATTTCACTTATTAGTAATGAGAACATGAGAAAACGGTTAAAGAATAAAAAAGTGGTGTTTGCTGCGATACAATGAGATCTTTTAACAATTCTTTAAAGAAGAACACATATTATATATATATATATATATATATATATATATATATATATATATATATATATATAAACTGGTGTGAAACATAAGAGGGATAAAGATACAAAACTGTTTGAAAGGAATAATGGCTGTCGCAAGAAAACAAGAAAACGCGAGGAATACAGAATGATCATCGTCTTTGCAACTGGCATTATGGACCCGCGTGTGGACGCAGTCTCCACCTTGATTGACAGGTGTACAATGTTATCATATGCACATTAATAAATGAAGTTACATATATGGTGTACATACCATTTACATATCATTAATTTAAATGAAATCTCAGACGGAAAAATAAATAAATAACATTATATATGAGATAGCAACTTGGGGGATGGGTAGGACACAAATACCCATAGACTTAATGAACTAAATGGGATTATTGTTTTAAGCTCAATACACTAAACTATATGAGAGCAACATGTAATGTTTTGCCGTGATCTTTGTGTCACATTGCTGTCAGGCAGTGGATTTACATCCTTAGTCTCATTATCGGTACGTTCCTAGCGCAGGAGACAAAGTCAAGGATGCCCCGATTGGAGATTATGCAAAGGGTCCATTTATAAATTGCCTCAAAAATAAATTGTTAAAAAAAAAATCACTTTGTAAATGCATGACATTATTTATTAGTCGCAGGGAATTAAAGAAACGATGTAAGCCATTAAATGTTAAAGTTCCACTTTTTAAAGATTATCCTGTTGGTTCGTTATCACCTCAAGATGATCGGTTAGATGTATATTTCCATTTCATGTATTTATTCCTCTTAAATGAATCGAAATTTTACAGATCCATTTTAAAATTTCATCTTATCTATCCATCTTAAAATTCCATCCTTTCAATGACCTTTAACTATTAAACATTTTATCTGTATTTCATTTGTTTAAAAAGTGCATCTGCTCTCTCGTGTCTTTCGATCACAAGGGACAGTCACCTATGTGCATTTGGTGCACCGGTTCGTCCAAGGGGACGTGATTCAAGACTTTCATACTGAGCATTTGGAAGGATATAGCTGTGATTGGTTTCTTCAGTCAAATCAGCCAGGATATCGCATGAATTGCCTCAGTTACATTCTAATTTATCCCCAATCATTGCCACTAGGTTCAACGGCTAAAAGCCCCGGAAGTAATTCAGACTTCACTCATAGCGAAACAATCCCTCAAAGGAGTATGTTGCACCGGTTCATTCACATGACTTGCAACCTAAACCAACCTATACTTAAGTCCCTTGGCACCAATGTAATGTCATACTCTCAGTGATTATCTCATATCATGCAACCCAATTACAACGCCATACTGACAACTAGAGCAAACAGATGTACTCAAGTAATAAAAAATGTGTGCGCGCCTATGACGGAAGTCGGGCCTACATTGTTAGAGTAGTTTAGTTGCACTATATAGTGTCGAACTGTTTAACCTTATGACCACCAAAGCAGTTGTAATTAAGTCCTAAAAATAAAACAATAGCTTTGCCTTCGAACCTTATAAATTGAGGTAAAATATTTAATTGTTCGTGTTATATACGTAGTATATACTTTTATTAATGATTTAGTATAACTTATTAAATCAATTGAAATACGCGGGTACCAGCATCAACCACCATACTAATGACTAATTTCAGGATATTTGTGAAAATTATTCCATGGTAGTTAATGATCACCTTTCATAAATTATTACATGCAATTACTCTTTACTGTGTAAGATATAAAACAACGATAAAATCGTTGTCTAAAGTTTGAATAGTATGAACATCTGTACGTGGGAATGAAATTATCCCTAGATTTAATCGGAATTACACATAAAGTTCTGGAACAAATACTTACATTATACAACATATATGTCATTTACTGAACACCAATGACAGACACTAACAATCAAATATCAAAAACAAAAATTAAACACGAGAAATTTCAGTTTGATGAACTTCTATCATGCAGAAACAAAGAAAGGAAGAATATTATGTCCATTTGCCTAATAGGTATATTCTGGTTTACAATACCGTATCTGTATTTGTCCGGAATATAACATCTCCTATTTTCTTCTCTCTTTGCAACTGTCGCAGTTTATATGTTCCATATCTTTGTCAGGCTAAATTGTACACTAACCGAAGTAGCAGAAATAAGAAGTTGGATGATAGATGAATACCATACCATGCACTTCTACTGATATGCATTCACATGTTTTGAGGGTATAGCCCTAGTTATAAAGTAGCCCCCAGTAGCTGCAAATTGCTTGGTGTAAAGTTTCAATAGCTGAAAGTGAGTGTATGTAAATCATGAGCCATCTTACTAATCAGATAGTGATTATTTCACTAAGCAAGCTTGAATAACCCTGATATTCATACTCTTTAATCTGACCTTTGCTTCCATAAGGCGCCACACCGCTAAATATGATACCTCTACATATGTTGGTGGCAGTAAGTTTGAAACGATATGAAATGTAAATTTTCAAACTTCCTATAATTATTATTTGCATTCATTTAAATTTCCTATTGCGTCCCATGAATAGAAGCTATTATCTTATGTCGTTTAAGTGCATCAATATGGTCCCGTAGAGCATGGTCAGAACTTTTTTTTTTTTTTTATTGAACACAAGGTGTCAGGATTTTACATATTCCCCTACATCACCACCTGACCTGGTGTATGGGGCATTATCTTAAATTATTTTGCGTCCTTATCTTTTACATGTGTTCCCTACACAACACACACACACATGCACACACAGACACTTACATTCACAATTATTGTACACAAAGTCATACTCGCATACAAACCCCAAGATGTTTTAAATTGCCTTAAAATGCCTTAAATGTTTCTATGGAGAAATCTAAAATTAAAGCTAATCAGTTTTGTGTCTTTTGTACAAAGTTTAGCCAAAACAAAAGAGTTGGTCCATTCATTTGCACCAATTGCACACTCTAGCTGCCTGGACCAAGTTTCATGTTTACCATTTGGCTTTTGTATCTTGGTTCTTATCAGGTCTTTATAGATAAATTTATTCTTTGCTCTTACCCTAAGGAGTGATGTTTTGTCCAAAACTACATGAAAACTATTTCCACTTTCAAAAGACCTTTTAATTTTCTTTTTCCACAGCACCGAGATCTTTGAAATAAGAGCAAAGTACTGTATGAAATTATTTGTTTTTGTTTTTTGTTTTATTTCATCAAAACTTAATAGAGATCCTTGTGCATCAAAAAGATGTTGAATAAGTACAACACCGTTTGTTCTCCACCTTGTGTATGATTTAAAATTATCTACAGTCACTAAATTAAGAATATCTTGAGACAAGTATTCATGGACAGTAGATGGTTCATTTTTCCATTGTGATAAAGCATAAATAACATCACGCCAAAAAATATTTTTAATTGATTTAGAAATTACTTTTAATTTTGTTTTTCCTAATGTAAATAACAGCGTACCTCCAAATTTTCCAAATATTTGTTCAGAAACCAGTTTTTGCCATAAGCCATCTTCGTTTAGTAAGAGACGCCTAATCCAGGAAAGTTTTATATAACACACAAATGAATGCAAGTGAATCATATTTAATCCCCCTTCCTTAAAAGAAGCTATAAGAGTGTCTCTTTTAACCCTCTCAGTTTTACCGCCCCAAATAAAGTGGAAAAATAATGTATTCAGTTCCTTTTCTATATGGGGTGGAGGATTTGGCAAAGCTGCAAAAAGATGAATGAATTTAGGCAAAATCAAGGACTTTATCAAAGTAATTTTTCCAATAAGGGATAAATTTCTTCTGCTCCACCAGCCAAGCAGTTTCTTTACTTCCTTTAACTTCGTCAAATAATTAAGCTCTACCATGTCCTCCAAGTTCAAAGAGAAATATACTCCCAGTAATCTAAAATTGGACATTGACCAGTTAATATCAATTTCTGGACATATTTTTTCATTAGAATATTTTTTATTTCCAATCCAAATAGCTTTTGATTTCAAAACATTGCAGTACAGACCTGACACCAAGGCAAAGTCATTTAAAATCTGCAAGGTTGTCTTCAAGGACAAATGAGAACCATCTAATAATAGAAAAGCATGCATGGTCAGAACTTAGGCTTGTGCACTGCATCCTTATAAATTTGTTTTTCGTTTCCCATAATGTCCTGTGCCCTTTGGTCAGAATTTTTTTATTTTGTGCCATTAGTTAATAATATAATAATAATTTTCTATGTATTTTAATTTCTCATGGGATCCAGTCACTCATGGCTAGAACTGTATGTAGCATGCCCTGTGACTTCACGTGTATATCATGTTTGAATTTCAAATTGGGGTCCTATAGGCTTTGGTCAGGATTTAATGTATTATAGATTTATAACAATATGTTTGCATGTATTTCAAATTACAATAAGGTCTGATATCTTTGGTCTGAATGTATTTTCGATGAAAGGTTGAGTGCCGTTATATCCGACTGGTACCTCGTGGTTTACAGTCCTTATTAGTCATATTCCTATTAATCCAGCCCTTTAATTTCCCACTGGGTTTGGTCAGTGAGATTACACAATCCAAAGGTCCTTGGACCCTCTTCGCAAATATTTTCCCATGTCCATATTCAATATACTCTATATCAAGGACAAAAAGAATAGTAGAGAGTTATCATTATATATAGTTCATACCAGAGATTTCATAGTATGATTTTAAATGATAAGGTGTCTTATCAAGCTGACAAGCAAAAATATGGTATGGCTGTCGTACATGATACTTGAAGATAAGTCAATGTATTCAGGGTATTTTTCACACGAAATAAGATTTGAATATGACCAATTCGGTTGTGTTGTCTCTGATGACTCAAGCAAAAACCTAATATCACCCAGATATTGTTGAAGATAAAGTTCACAAAGAGCTGGCAGCTGGCAGAAATTCTGGTCTTTTCTCTGACAAACCCAGCCTATAGAGTCACATCTATCCCAGCAAGTGGAATAAAACGTTCTTGGTAGATTTCGCAAGGTTAAACATATTATCTTACCCGCCGGCCACATTAAGTTATGATACCATGCTGTTGAAACAAGTTGGAATAACTATTTATCTTATTTAAATAAAACCGACAACACTTGGTAAGGGGTGTTATATAATCAAAGTTATACCATACTGTTGCAACTGTTGGAATGACTATTTCTCTTATTAAAATAAAAACGACAATACTTCGTAAGTGGTGTTATATAACCAAAGTAGATATTGCAGGCATTTGAAATCAATCCCTCAGCATCATCGAAATATCACTTGTTTGAATGGATATGGAACAACAAATACGTTTTAACAGATGTTTACTTATAGGATGCAGCTCAAGCGGTAAAATATTTAAACTTTCAGCACAGCTATTCAATGGATAGCTAATGAAAAACTGAATATTAGCAATATGGTTAATTTCCTTGACACTTTTTGATTCGGGAGAAGACAGTCACATAATGCCAAAAGAATCTTTTAAAATTTTTGTTTGTAGCTAGGAAGATTGTATTACCCATAGCAGATGAGAATACTTTTATTCCAAATACAGTTATCACATTCCGTGGGGAAGCACTTGATTGCCACCAAAGATAAGTTAGGCTTCCCTAGGAAAAACTTAATCAATGTCCTCTCTCGAAAGCAAGTACACAAGTTCAAGACTCTGGCACCGTTTGCATATCCTCACCAAGTCAAAGTACCACAACTGCCCAAATTTCTGAAGCAAAGACTCTAGTCCTTTCTTAAACCTACCCTCACTCAAACTCCAGCATATATAAGACTGGAGTCAATATAAAACCTTTGGTAAAAAACTATGGTCTCTATATATCATTGCCTGTATAAATCACATATTTTGCACTTTATTTATTTTACTTGTCAGATATTTCATGTGCACCATCAAACAATTCTTTCTGAGATTAGCTGTTTACATGAGTTTAATAAACAATCAGATTCTGCAACATCCTTTGTGATCCGGAAAATGCTTCAGGCATGTCATACAAATCAAGCTTCCTTTGATAAGAGATTGCCCATAGATATGAATATGCTATCTAAACTGGCCTCTGCTTTGTCTCATACTATTAAAAATGTTTTTCTAAAGGACGATGATTTGAGCCAATTGTAAACGATTGTTTTTCATGCATTATCAGTATTGGTGAAAACACTGTGCCATAATGTAATGCACTTTACCCCAATTTGACAATTTTGATCAGATTTAATTTGAAGATAAGTGACTAGCCGTAACAGTTTGCAATTACAAAACACTCCAATGGTCAGTGTGTTACTTTTATAGTTACTGAACAAAGCAATACGCTTGTACAAGTTTGTATTGTTCATTGTTTGAGACAATATACTAAACTCAGATGTTCATCATAAGAGCCTTCTTTTCAGTTCCACTTAATACTCCAGATACACGGAAAAATGTGTTAAGAATACTTAAATTATCAGTAATATTTTGCATTTTTAATCCCCTGAATTTTGAGAAGCCATAGTTCTTGCATATGAACTTCCATCGAAGCTACTCCACGAGGAATGCCAGAACCATAAATCAGACAATTGGCTTTCGAAGTCCGATGCGTTCAAACTCTATTTACGTGTATCAGAAAGAGTTCCTACTATTTGATGATTTATATAATGTATGCTACTCATTTGTTTCTTCTTTTTATAGGTTCACAATTTCATCAAGTATATACCGTTATGTAAAGAATTCCTTATCAGATCATTACCTAAACTATTCTTGACTGCTCCCTGCTTTCATTCCTTTTCTAGGTCTAGAAGATCCACGGCCAGGTTTACGGTATCGCATTTAAGATAAGCAATGGCCAATGGGTGTACTGATTAGAGGACAATCCGTGTGAGTGCACAGGTTTGGATCCATTCGAACATTGATTACAGCTACATGTTTAGTACTGCCTTTAACATAATATAGAGCTCACGAGAAGCAAGGAGACTGGCTGTATCTAACAACTTACGTTTTCTGGGATTACACAAAGATACGAATTACGAGTCACTTGCACTACAGATAAACTCGCTGACACTACAATGCTCACCTTCAATACATAATTTATGAGGATATGGATTCAACTGGCTGTAATAGGAGCCACATGAGTATATATGTTGCGCAGTGAGATGTTAGTTTCAACATTATTAATTTGGCCTAAATGTTCATATAATGTTTTACAGGATTGAAGGATTATGAAACAAGCTCAATTGACTTATATCATTTCTTTTTCTGAATTCACATAATATCAAATAGCTATTGAAGTATCTCTTACTGTTCTCCTCTGAGTTTAACTTACTGTCCCCGCCTTTGATATACATTGCTTCTCACCTCTTTCTATCTTCTGTTCACTCTCGCTATCTTCGTCAGTCATACTTCCCCGTACAGCAAACCACGCCTGCGTACGATAGTTTATGGGGGAAGTGACTAGGCTGGCTTTCGCGCCAAAAGGAGCTTGAACATTGTCCTAATGGGACCAATTAGCCCCGTGTATTGCGATGACGTTATATACATAGCCTTTGATTGTGTATTATTCCTGAAAAGGGACCTTAGTAAATAGAGCCTATTGTCACTTAGAGCTCAGACTTGCTGGAGTTGAGACGTGCTAATTATAATTCCAAGAAATACTTTCCCACCTGTCACCGCAGGTGGTGCCTAGTCTAACAAGAAACTACCTCACATATACATTTTTTAGTCATTTTCAATTACATGACAGCTATTATTACCATATACATACAGTTAAAAATAGACAAATGCAGTAAATTTCATCTGTGCATAAATTAGTTTGATCTGCATGTACTCTTTTTCCACGTGTCACATATATTGCTGCACATTGAAAAGGCAATATAAAACAAACGAGTATTCATGTATATATGAAACTTGTGTAGCAAAATACACGTGAAAGCTAGACGTACGACTCTTACCTTGAATGGATTATTTGTTTAATGTTCATATCTCGTTATTCATATTTGCTGCATTGCGCACAGCTTGCTCACCTACTCAGTCGTGTACTTTTGAACTTCATTTCCACATTATTCTAATTGAAATTGGCGTACGCATCATTCCAAAATTCAAGTTATCACTCTGTAATCAAATTTGAAATTAAGTATGTATTTTACGAGATTGGTTCCATTTTTGAAAACCGAATTCGTCTGTTTATCATGTACCTTATCATCATGATATTCATACAATGTAAGTAGAATAATTAGTATTCACTATTTCGCATTCTTAATATAAGTCACTCCTGTGAACTGCATCGACAAACAGTTATATCTTTGGTCATTTATATATTATTGCTAATATGAAATATTCTATTGCTTTATACCTTAGTGTTCTGCTTTGGGTATATCTTACTGTTAGTGCCTTTAATGCTTATTGCTTCTCACCATTTTATATGTTCACATTATATATCGAGTCTCGCTATTGTCACAATGATAAACCGAGTCGGTTTTGATTAGTGAAGAGAGGGGCGGGGGGCTTGGTGTTGGAAAGCGGGTCTACTCCATGTTATCAGAGGGCACTACTCTCTCTCTCTCTCTCTCTCTCTCTCTCTCTCTCTCTCTCTCTCTCTCTCTGATACCAGAGGGTAGTTTACCTACATATGTAAGTCGCAGGAAAGAGTAACCGAGGAGGAAGGTGTTTGGGCGAGCATGAGTAATCAGTTGCAGAACATATATCTGATACTATCCGACTGTGGGATCTAGGTGGACTGTCCACTTTTGTCACCAAACGGATGCTGGCATGCCCCGTTATCTTAGTGTCGGCGTGTCAGTTCGTCTCCGCGTATATGCGGTGCTAAATTATTTGGTGTCCTCGAGCTGTAGTCAGAAAAATAGTATTAGCATTTGGGTTGTTATTTCAGAATTAATACTAGTATTGGGTTCGTATAGGTCTGCCTTTAAATGTTATGTTAACATGGAATACTTATTTTGTTTCTAGTGAAACCATACTTCATGTTAGCAAAAGCGCTATAATAAACTTGCAGAAGATTTGGAAGAAAAAGAGACATGGATATCATGATGCAGATTTTGTTTTGAAGATTTCTAACTTCAATATAAAAATGAAAAAAATAACGATAAAAACTACGGTACTTTCGATTGTTAGAGCTGAGATCAATGATTGAAGGGATATACGGAACCCAAGTGGAATTCAGTATATGTATTAAACATACAATAAAAATAAACTGATATTTCCTGTAAAGTTCCAAAGATGGCTTAAATATTTACAATGTAAACTTATGGAATTAGAAACGATTTAATACTGTCACAATGCTAACTATTTCCTCAAAACAATTGTAAGCAACGAAAGTTAGCATAATACAAAATTACATGTAACACCATTTATTTGTTTGTTTGTTTGTTTGTTTGTTTTGGTTTTGGTTTTGTGGGTTAAATGTCATTTTTCAGCACATGATAGACTATACACGGAGGTCAGTATATTTGATTTAGAAAGAACCTAAGAAGACCTCGGGAGGAACCACCGACCCACGGGAAGCTACTGGCATATCTTCTTACATAACCACGATGGCCGATCAGAGACTCGACCACATGCGGACAGAGGTGATAGGTGATATGTGAGTGATCTGTAAAGGCGAGCGCCTTAGACCACTCGGCCACGCGGAGCTCCACCCCCATTTGAATCCACCATATTTGTATGATTATGTGTCCCAATCGGTCAACTGACCTACAGCAATCAGTGCCAACTGCAGTAATAGTTGTGCAGGTCTATGAGTATTGTCGGCAATTATGTACTACGGTATATTAGCACTTGATATTTTTAAAAATATTTCGTATGTCTTTTAATTTTGTTTTCAAATATTCTGCGATATTTCGTGGGCGACTTGAAAGCCATTAACATTTAACCTCGAAGAAATTAGGGTAAACATTCTTTCTTCCAAGTTTAAAAAATGCGAAAATTAAACATGCGGAATTTTCCAAAATCTAACATTTTGTTAAAAGTTAACAACGCAACAATATTTCTCTTTACAGTAATTTAGTTATTAAATCCTAGATGTTGCGTATCATCATTTCCCTACCATAATCCGAGTCCATGGCTTTAAGCAAAAGGCATTAATTACATCAATGCAAATGGTTGTGGGAGTCAAGAAAATAACTTCTAACAATTCATACTTTAGAAAAGTCTGAGATCTCACTGTGAATATACAATTTGTTAGAAAGGATCCTGATGGTTTATTTCTCCCAGAGAGAAATGGACGATTCCATGGCGCAGCTTCAAGAGAAGGTAAAATCTCTTGAACGAGATGTACTGAAAGAGAAATCTTGAAATTGAGCAGTTAGTAAGGGATGGATCAAGGAGTGTCTTGACTTTCTTCTCCTATTATTTGTTTTTCATTCAAAAAACTATCAAGTGTTATTGCTCACACGCACTGTATTGCAAAGAAACTACCGTAATAAACCTGACAATTTTTGTGTCAAATCAAACAGGTTAGACGGTCTATTAAGAGGTGTGTTTTTTTTCTTCATATGCCTCTCTTGAAATAAATCACATCAACTTTACCTAGCTTATTCCATTATTTTGAATGTTTTTTGTAACCATTTTAAAACATAAATCATCCATACGTTAAATATTAAGTTTAGAAATTTAAAAGAACTTTGAATTCAGAATGTTTATCTATTGCATTTCCTTTGTAAGTCTACACATTTCATTTATTTGGCTTGATGCATTTTCGTAATAGGTTCATTTACCTCTATGACTACAACACTATTCAAAATATAATTCATTCAAACTTGTAAAATGGCTATATATCAGCGTATCCGTTTGGATTCAAGTATTATCCTTCCACTGTCTTCGTGTCTATGTGCACGTGCCCATCTGGGCAGTCTTTGAGTTAACATTACCTTTATTAGCATTGTGTCCCGCGCAAATTTCGAAGGTGACGACACGGTTTGTATAGTTCACGGGTTGAGAACACTCCATATTTTCAACCTGTTTTGACCCAACGTGGCATTCTGATGTTAATACTTTTTACTCACGAATTAAGTCTGAATAATTTTGTGATTTGGAAGGATTACCATTGCGTTTTTGTTCTTTTTTCCATTAAAAGCGTTTGATTGAAGTATTTGATTTAAAATTTAATGATTTCACCCAGTTTTAATTTTGGACATGAAAGCTACAAAGTAGAAACTGTAAATAGAAAAGATCGAATATCCTTCGTTATATAAAGCAAAATGTAAGACACACATAGAAAATAACATTTTATAGGGTAACATCTTTTTGATTATTTTCACACCTAATTACAGATTTTAGCTAGAAGATGACTTGCGAATTTAACTGACTCAAGTTTCCTGGTAAATGGCAAAGCAGCAATTTTCATTAATATAATCCTTATAGATGGCATTGGATCAATGTCGCATGTAACTCAATTGACATTTTACAAATCTAACGGTGGGCGGATTTGCTGTACTATTGCGAATTAGCACTATTACGATTAAGAAAAATTATGATGAACTGCTGTTTCTTTATTTCATTTACCACAACCACACACACACACACACACATACACACAGTTGAAGGTATTAAACAAATTCCTTGAAATGCTTTGAATATTTTGGTATTATTTACCAATTTGATGCTACAATTACCTTCATAACAGCATGTACCTTAATATAACAATCTATGTTTCAGCAACTAAGTGAAATAGCACTAGTGTTGATCTAGTGATATCTGTTTCCAAGATGGACAGCATCAACAAACATATTTTACATATACAAAAATGAGGGCTTGAGAGACAAAAATAGATCTGAGTTGAAATGGTGTTAGCCTGCGAAATATATATCACATAGGCAAATACTAAAGAGTCCGAGAAAACTGAAGAAAACGTGATGATTGAACGATTGAACAATATCGCGAGCTCAATCACGTCTTATAACAATTGTCACCTATGGGACAATCACAATATTCTGTCATTGTTTGAATCAATCAGTAATATATATTTTCAGAAATGATAAAGTTTATTCTCCTCCCTGACTATCCTGTTAGAATGGAATAGTTTGTTAGCATGCATTGTGCAAGGTTAAATATACACTTCAAGCCGATAGTTACCGTGTCCTAGGTAACCAGTAAGGCTTGTGTTTAGATATCAAATCAGTTATGTTTAAAGTTGTTCACAAGAGCCACGCCTATGAAGTCCTAATTAATCCAGTATTAACTTATGGTATGATTGAATAAAATATAGCAATCTTTCCTGTGCCCTTTGCAAACTTGGTGACTGGTTGAATGTGCTTAGTTTTGTTTTGTATAAAACTATCATTTTAGCTTTTGTTGTTTATGGCGAGACTTTAGACTACGGAAGACTACTCTTCTAAACGTCAATTACTTGTGATGAATACGTGTGTGGCTTCAAAGCTACTGCGACAACATTGTACCTCGGATATATGAGAATGTAACTGGAATTCCTTATTTAATGACAGTCCACTATTAATATACATAAACAGGTGACTATCACACATTTTTAAATAGAAATTTCATACTGGAAAAAGCTTTCGTGCCTTTTACGGATCATATGACCAAATTGCTTCTCTTCCGCTTTAAATTCGTTTCAATATTTAAGCTGGAAATAAGCTAAAATAGCCGTTCTAGGGTTTTATTTTCTTTCAGGTACTTTTTAAATCTTTCAACAAATTTAAATATTCTTGATCAAATATATTCTAATTTATAAAGATTACTGATTCCTGAAACCTGTACCACGTTACCCCGTGCCAACATCAATTAAATCGCATAAAGTCCTATATGTACAAATACGTAATCAATAAAGTCACATATGCACCAATAAACATTTTATTACACAAAATATCTGGCATTCTCCTCATTATAGGCTGAAATGTTAAATACATACAGACCATGGTCCTATATTAATGCTTGAAATGAGAGTAGTTGGTAAACAAGCCTCTAACTTATCTTATAATTTGACATTACGCTTGAGTAAAATAGTACGTTCTGACTGTCTTTCTTATAAAATATTTTTGCTAATGTTCTTTATATTTGTTTTGACATCGTTATCGTTTTAATTATGATTAGTGATATTATTATTATTATTATTATTATTATTTTTATTATTATTATTATTATTATTATTATTATTATTATTATTATTATTATTATTATTCTCCAGCTTCAGAACCATTGCCCTGTTGTGTTTGCCTGATCTCATCTAACCGTGTGGTTGGGCCGCTTCCTATGACTCTCAATCTCAAGGACTTTGCGTAGTATTTTTGCTGCTCTGGGATGAGCCGCTCTCTACGGTAGGTCTGGATTTGATTCTATTTCCAGGCTTTTAGGGTCGTCTCTGAGTTTTGGTGGTATTACTCCAAATGTGCCCCCTTATAGTCATTAAATACAATCAGTAAAATATATGTATGTTTTGTAGACCTTTCTAAGTTTTCTAGTCAGGTCAATTTACTTTGTTACTTTCTCTTCTTCCTTACTTACAACGTGATGGTTCCCTGGAATTGCTGAAATAAATGAAAGCAAACATTTTACTCTTGATATGAAAACGGAATGAAGAACGAATAGAAAATATAGGAAAAGGAATGCAGAAGGAAAACAGAACGAATGCAGACCGAACGTTAACGGAAAGCTTAATGCAGTGTGTAGAAGAACGGAGTCGGAAATGGAAAAGGCCGCCCTCCTCTGTAAAAGGTTAGATTTAAAAAAGGTGCAACGATGCCTTTTGTGTCAAAGTTATTATGCATTTAAGTACTTAAGTGTAATTTTTGTAAGCAATACCTCTGTTTCAGATGCCTTTACCTTTCTGATAAGCTTGAAATATGCACAAATTATATTTGTGTAACGAAGGCACGCGAGCAGTATGAGTGAATTTTGGTATCATCCAGAACACCTGCATTTCATAATCGTAAACGCGACTCATATTTTTGTACAGGAAAAAGTTGGTTTCTTAGCTTTTTGCCATTATTTCTTTTCAGAATGTTGCTTACAATTCAACTTTGAAGAGTAAAATTATTCGCAGATTTAAGTTGAAAGAAAAAGGGCCTTAACTGTGTTCCAAATCCTTGACAATAAATATAATTTTGCGTGCTTACCCGCAGTTAAACTCTAATCAAAGATATTACTAAGCTATATTTTGTTTCTAGCACACGCATCAACCTACGTGAGATCGGGAAAGACGAAATGACAAGTTAATGACACAGAGCTTGTGTGCCAAGGTAAGGTCAACTGTGTTTTATAGGAAAGAAATAGGCACAGTTTCTCTAACACACAAGAAGCTGACACTCTTAGAAGTATCTGATCATACATCCCACTGGAAATGGAAACAAATGTGTGCACTATAGTATATTTTACGACCTTTTACAAGACTGTACTTTATACAACAATTGGAGTCACAGATTGAATCTCAGCTGTATTCGGGTATTTAAAAAAACTTTTGCTATGAAATCATATATTTCTATCATAATTATAAATATATGAAAATTGAAGACAATGCTAGCCCAAACTGGCCGGGCCTTAATAATTGAAACTCTACCTTGGATCTATGTCTAGAAAGGGATCATATTACAAGGGGGCGTAAAATGAAGCGCGAGTATCAGAACTAAAAAAAACGAATATTAGTTAGTGTTTAATTTGGCATAAATGTATTTTACATCTTTTTAACAATAGCTCAGTGCTACTAAAAATAGTAAGATATCTACCATTGATTATCGAAAAATAAAAAATTTTAAAAAAAAGTTTCTATCTTGATTTTTTCGAGTGTTTTTCGAACAAATCAGTGTGATTCTTCTAAAAAATATATTTGGTTAGAGTTCTGAAGGCTCTCAGTTGAAATTCTTATTTTATCTTTAGTCGAATTGTAAGGATCATGACCTGATCTTGTGTGCTACTTCATCATGGCTGACAGAAAAACACGACGATAAGAAATATATTTTGTCAGGACACACGTGTACATTGAATCTGTTAGATCGAGAGAGAGAGAGAGAGAGAGAGAGAGAGAGAGAGAGAGCAGATGGCGTTCAGGAGGATAACAATTGTTCGTTTCATGTACAATTATCAGACTTAAAGTCAGCTGAGATTCTCTGAGTCACATTGGTTGGTGGTAAATCACTTTTGAGTCAGATTGATAAATATTAGACCGGATAAACACAACAATGTTACATATAATTGTTCTTTCTTAACCAGAGTTTAATGTGGCTCGTCTCACTCACACAATGGATGCCCTGTTGACATTCTTTGCTTGCCACTAGATCCGAACTGAGGTAAGAACGTTGGAGGTACAGATGCCACAGGGTGCATATATGGCGCTGACAAATGCATCCAATCACCATAAACCCATAAAAGAGTGCATATTTTATGTTAAAAGTGCTGGGAAATTAACACCTGTATGTGTATTTTTTTGTTTTAAATGTGAAACTGAAGCCTTATTTTGGCGTTATTATATACAATAAGAACACATAAGGGCGTGTAACTCTCAGGTTACAAGAGAACCATTACATTGTCAAAACACCTTTACTACCTTCTCACTCGATGCTACTACCACTACTACTACTACTACTACTACTACTACTACTACTTAATACTAATAACAAATAAATAAATAATATAATTTTTTGGCAAAATAAATCAAGTTTATTTGTCCGAAACGAATCAATCTTGCGCGACTGGCAACAAAAGTGTAGACAGACAAACAGGCGGAGCGATCGGACGAAAGCTATGATGTTAGTCATGTTTATTTTTTTCTTAAATCTGATGTATATGCAGCGAGACAGTCTCAGTACAGGAAAAGTTACAATGCATACTGATCTTATTTATATTATTCTGTCTTTGTCGTTCTTGTTGTTAGCAAGCGGCTGTAAGGGACCCAACCGTCTAATTCCATCTACTATCCAAGGTTCAATTATGATTATGTGCATTTCCGATAAACATTTAATAATCTATAAATGTAATCGACAATTTTGTCTGACGTAAAAACAAGACACAATCATACGGTAATTAATTTATTTTTTTTTTTTTTTTTTTTGTGACGACAATTGTTTCGCTCTAAAACTTTTGTATCAAAATCTAGATGAATTCTGACTTATTCTGCGAGACAGCCAATGTGTATCCCCATATAGATCAAACATATAGATTAAACAATAACCATTGAAACATATATCTTGTTAAAAAAATAGACCTTTTCCCGTCCTCAAATATGATTAAAAGGTTTTGGAGACCTGAGTGTAATTTATCACAATGCAATATTTAATACCTCAAGAACAAGGTAAACTTGACGAGTGGTAACATTGGAGGCATACTGTTAAAATGTCAAGTCCTAAAGTTCTCAACAAACATACGGGACGATCTGTTGCGACCATAAATAAAAATAAAAATGAATTACAATAGGAATCATAACTAGCACGTCAAGTAGGTGGGGGGTAACCATTCTGAAGAGGCGTCTTGGAGATTTTTCTTGTTCGACTCTTCATAAACTAAAATGTAACTTTCTCAAAACCTCACTGAATCTTTTAATTTATCATTAATTTAACCCACATGCATTGATTCTTATTTACAAATGTACTGATGTGGAAAATAGTTGCATTTAGATCTAGTGTGTCTACAATAAGGTAAAAAGTGAGAGCTTTATGTTCTGTTAAACATATTCAAATTATGTTCACTTGTTTTCTATTATATAACGTCATTATGCATATTTAATAAGTTTTAGTTATTTTACCTTCCCTGAAAAAAAGCATCTTAAAAGTTCAAACTTGAAAACAATTCAACTAACTTTGATCATATTAGACTGCTGTTTATGTTAAGATGGGGTTTTTTTTCGATCAAAATTTCAGCGCCCCTTCAATATATATATATATATATATATATATATATATATATATATATATATATATATATATATATATATATATATATATATATATATATATATATATATATATGAACCTATATACTGATTGGAATACAGGTTTGCCTCTGTTGTACCAGTAACACAGACTGTCGCTGAATAAGAATTTACTAATGAAAGAAATATGTGAAGTTCGTAAATAACACTTACAGTTTACGTCAATAAAAGAGTAAAGATGAATAACAACAATGACGTGTAAAGTAAATTCGGTCGACATTGTATAAATAAATTTTCCTGTTAAGTGTGATGTTATCAAACACAAACAATTTACCGTCACCAAGTATCATTTAAAACATTTAGAGATGTAAGTGTCATATTGTCGTTTATCATCCTGAAGTTGTAAACACATGAATGTCAAATCGGAACATTCTCTAGGCAAGTGTGGCACCTGCTTTATTGCTAATATATATATATATATATATATATATATATATATATATATATATATATATATATGTATACATGAAACTCACCGATTGAGAAAATTTAATCTATAAGATCAATTACATCAAAATTGCAATAGAAACAATATACCTTTACATCCAACCAATATGTGGGGGGGGGGGGGGCTTTTTCACTCGAAATCTTAAAATCCCTGTCCAGTCGATAACTAATAGTAAGCAATTTAAAATATAATTATTAAAATGACATAGAAGTGAATAAATAAAGATGAAAACGAGATCATCTCCACAAATGCAGCAGTGACATTTTCATCAAAACCAGTTAAGAACTTTTTGAGATGTTTATGTTTTGAGATAATGTCTGATGAGTGTTGATTAAGTGGTTGAAGATATCACTATAATTTCTAAAGGTTATTCGTCTATTTTGTGACGGAACTTAATGATATGTTTCTTACAATGTTGAATAAAGAAACATGTGGAATATCCTGAAACACATTAACATAGTTATTTTGATCATTTTAGCATTTTGAAACTTGCATTTCAAAACAATTAGTTGAAGTAATAAAGCGTAGGCTAGGAATGAAGGACGTACTTAAGAAATGGTTCGATCCCAAGATAAATGTGCACCTTGCGAACATGCAAACAAATAGAAAGATAAACATTGGATGAATCTGTAACAGAATTGAGACAGTTAGCTATGAACTGCATTTTCACGGATATATATGCTGAAATTGTGTCGCAAGCAATCCAACACTGGCAGATCAAATAGATTCCCCAAGAGAGCTTTGAATGAGTCTGATAAACCATTGACTGACATCTTAGATTTGGGCAAAACACTGGAGCTGGAGATGAAACTACATTGTCAGACGGTTGATTGAATTCGGTATTCACAATGTTGAACAAAATGATGGAAGAGCGACAACTGACATTTTCCGTTCTTGTGGCATGTCATTTCACCTACGAATCTTGAGACATCCATATTGAAATTGTGGGGCTCCATAATACCAACTTGCCAAAAAAATTTTGAACAGTGTAGCATTACTTTCTAGTGAAATGAGGCGGGATTCAATTATAGTTGGAATCTACTAGTGAATAGACTTTACCATGGGGAAGTTTTATAAACGTCAGTGCACATAAACGTTGAAATTTCAATAGGATATACTTGGCTAACACACACATACACACACACAGTCAAAAACACACTCACACACACACACACGCACACACACAGAAAACAGGCAAGGATAATATTATGTTTGTCATTTTAATCCATAAAATAAAAAAATATCGGGAAAATAAATTTATAGGCGCTTAGCGCTTCCGTATTCGAATGAGTTAACCTGGCTTTTACAAGTATTTTTTCCAACACTTTTGTAAAGTGCTCTTTTATAACCCTATATCTATATTAAGCCAGAACAGGCTGGTTTCTTCAGGTTGAAAACCTAGTGCTCGAATTCATTATATTTGTGGAATAGATAACCAGCCCAAAAGTAAACAAGCGAATACAATTATCATTGTGGCTCATTTGGTTCTCTGACAATTTAGGACTGGTGATTGAAAGTTGCTGTAAAAATGCTAATCTTTGATTGTTATTGAGAAAAAGTTAAATTTGTAACTATCTTCATCTTGATTAGTTTGATGCTTTATCATAAGACGTTGATGCAACGTGCAGCGTCAACATTTGCAAAATTTGCAAAAAGACTTATGTCAGAAGAAATATCACAATAATAATTTTAGAAATGTATCGATATGGTTCATAATGATCAGTAGCGGTGAAAAATGTTAGCAGAAGGATTATTTTGAACTGTAAACATTCGAGTAAAGAATAAACAAAATAAAACCTTCTACTAAAGTTTAAAGAAAGAAGATTGATGATTGGAGGTAAAGAATGTTACTTTGCAGTCTATACTACTGGTAAAATTTCACGTCAGCTGATCCCTGTTTCTGTCGTATACATAAAGATGCAGTTCCATATTTGGTTTTGCGTTTTTAGAACAAATGTCGTAAGACCTGCTTTATCTGATGATAATGGGATAGAGTTGGACGCATATAGGCTTATATTCAATGTTGACATTGCGTTAAACACGTTTGTATAGTTATTGTGATAAATTTAATAGCACTGAAAATTGCACTTGGAATATTTATTTAAAAAGCTGAATTTCTCAACCTCTCAGAATAAGATCTAACTACTCATATTCATGTGTACTTATACATGTTTTAATTTGTGCTTTCAACGAATATACACAAAGTTTGAAATATCTGCTCGTTCATCTCTCCAGACAACTTAAATTTACCTTTTGAAAATCGAAACATCAACTTGTATTTATTTGTAATATAAACTATATGTATTCCTTCTCGTTTGTAATTATATTATTATTATATATTCAGATAATTATCTGAAAATGAATCTTAAATTACATCATCTATTCTATTTAAAATAACAGATAAAGCAATGAGGTATTAAAGTATAGTAAAATATTTAAACGTTTTGTTTCTCCTCTGTGAAGTCCCACACAGTTACGAAACGGTTTTAATTTGAGAAGATATATCCTAAATCTTATTATTATATGGACTGATTTTGAGTAAATTGTACTGTTATTTATGCTAAGGTATTCTCCTTTATTTAATAATTTTCGATCGAAAATTTAGTGTCACTTTAATAGATATTAATATGCTCACATGTTGATAATGTAGCTCACCTACACTACTTCAGAGTTCTCATCTACTTGACAAATACTACTAAAATAAGGCTGTTACTCCTATTCTAACTATCTTAATTTCGATAACTGTTCTTATTTTGTTACTTACATCGTTCTACCCTTTTATGCTGCATCATCATCTGCATCAACGGGCTCCATTTACCACTCTAGTCTCACTGTATTACTCTGGACCACTTTTCTTAATCTGTAATGTAAAGAGGTTCTAAAAGGTTTGTGACAGCTGACAAAAACAAAATACCAAGAAAATTAATACAAATCTAATCAAAAACAAAACAAAATGAAAATCATTAAAAAGAGTCATACAGGAAAAAATTAGTTCCCCCTCCACACACACACACACACACACACACACACACACACACACACACAAGGAATGATAACGCCATAAATGATAAGAAAATATTATCGAAAGAGTCAAAATGAAAGTCCTGCAACAGCAACCCAAAACCACCGAGAAGGAAAATAAATCAATCAGCCTCAACAAGATAAAAAGAAGAAAAAAAAAGCAAAAACAAACAAACGAAAAATATTAACCCCCAAAACAACGACTGGAAAACCAAAATGGAATATAACAACCATAAAACAGCCCCTGAATAAAAAAAACCACTTAACAAGCCGCTTCGAAAAAGACATAAAAATGATAGACATTCCAGAACTACTAGAAGAAAACAAAAAGCACAAACATAAATAACAAAACCCAACAACTAAAGACTCTCATTAATAAGCAAACATCAAAGTCTAATACAAATAACACAATTCATACATGTCAAACCCAAAAGGAAAATATATATATATATATATACATATATATATATATGATAAAAAGCAACAACAATCCAACGTTTTAAAACGCAACAACCAACCTCCCAAAAAAACAAATTTCCAGCAAAGAACCCCAACACAAGCGGAACAGAAAACAACAAGACCAACAATAAAAAAAACAAAAAATAACAACAACACAAAAACAAGAAAAACTGAAAAACAGCAACAAACAACAAACAAAAACTAAAAGCAAGAAACACGCCAAATCACTAACCCAGCAACACAAAGCGTGCAACAAAACCCCAACAATTAACGCCACAAAAAAATCCAATCACACAAAACCAACAAGAAATTTATAAACAAAAAACAATATGATCCTACTAAATGAGCCTTGCAGCAACACCCAAAAATGTAAAACTCAACACAAATCAACGAAAAATCCCAAATCACAACCATTCAAAGATAACACCAATGACGCAAGTAACATAAAATCACCAAATATAGAAAAATAAAATCAAACAGCAAAACACCTACAGCAAAAAGGAACAGAAGTAAACTACAACAAAAAATTATAATAATACTAACCCGAAAAAATACCACGTCCCCACCAAAATTAAAAACAAAACAAAAACATTATAAACATAACCCAGTGACACAGATTAAGAAAGATTAACAAATTCTCAAAAATTATGCAAATATAAAATAAACAACAATCACAAAATACAAAATATTAACAACAAAAGGCAACAATAACAACTCAACAACATCAATAAACAACCAAATACTGACGTCAACCCTAAAAATAACAGAAATTCCAGCAATAAGCAATACATATCCATTACAAAACAACAACAAAAGCCAGACAGAAAAATACCCAACCAATGATGAAAAATTATATTACAGAGCCCCTTATCAACAATAGAAATAACCATGACAAATAGAGGCCCAATTGCAATTCCCTACAGCCCAACAAACTAGCGCAACAAAATAACCTTACAATAAATTGCTAGCGTCTTAAAAAGTATTTTAATTCTCTTTACGAACGTTTGCATTTCACTTTCATATTATACATGAATTTCCTAGTTATTATGTCCCACCGATACAGTGGAAGAGTATACAGTGTTATCTTTGTCCGTCTGTGCGTCCATCCATCCATCACACTTTGGTTTAAGTTTTGCGTTTAGGTCATATTAGGCATTGTGGTGGAGCATCCGTGTTCCGTGTTGTTACTTATATAGCGTGCCAAGGTGTGATAAATTACCATATCAGTTTATGTGTATCATGGCAAATCTCATATGATTTTCAATATGACAGTTATACTAATACTTTAATTATTGATTCACCTCTTGAGAATACGTATTGTGCTGTAGTTTTACAGGTCATTTCTTTCTTAGTAATGTTCTATATGTTTCACTTCATTGAATATGTTTAGAGTCGATAATTGTTTTTCCTTGCCTATCTGTACTTAAGAATGATATTTATCGTCACTTCAAGACTTCATTTACTATTACACACAATGAAAATATGTAAATATCTTGTTTCGGTTAAATAAA
Organism: Margaritifera margaritifera; assembly: GCA_029931535.1. NCBI lineage: Eukaryota > Metazoa > Mollusca > Bivalvia > Unionida > Margaritiferidae > Margaritifera > Margaritifera margaritifera. Next base: position 982,025 of record JAQPZY010001032.1, on the reverse strand, counting down.
TAAGTAGTATGATATCAAATATATAGATAATTTGGTACATTGCTAAAAAATATAAAAGTTTACATCAGTTGGTTCTAGATTTTTGTCAACGAATCATTTTCAACTTGGAAAACTGTTGTCGTGGCTAAATATGTTATAATGCAATACCTATTGCACTCTACTTCAGCAATGAATTGCCAGAAAGGGAGGTAATATATACAACTTCAAATTGGGAGTTTTTCAAAACTTGTACTTCTTGCCCACACAGGAATATGTTTTGAAGCTTTTAGGCATCGGACCACTAATTATTTTCCAACAGAGAACCAGTCTACTGAGTATTAAATAGAGTACTAAATAATTTGAAATGGACTTTTTTCCATGATCATTTCACATACTTCACTAGACGCACTATAGTTGACAACAAATATTTCCATTTATTTTGATATCCTGCATTTAATTGGACTCTATGTGCGAGGATGTGTGATTAGGTGCAAATGTTATTAGGTACAAACTTGGGAGTGTCCCTGATTAAAAGCACAAGACTAAATGTATGCGGCGAAATTCTTATATTTCAAGGCTGAACAATTTTCACTATTTAATGCAATGTTCTTTGCGATATCATCTTAATGTTAATTCCATAAAGGTCTGGAGTTAGCGTAGTACTTTTTTTCATGGATTACAGAACAGTCGACCTCGATTATAATGAACTTGGGAAGAACTGATTTTTCAACCACATTGAACACATTGAATATGAAACAACAAACTCTGAAAAAAAACAAATCGACAATTTGGAAGCAAGGTACCAAAAATTATGGCTGTCTAACAAATTACCTTGCCCATAAGGAATAAGTTTTAAAAAATGCCGAGTTATCAGAGGTTAAAGGAATAAACATGAGCATGCAAAGTAAAAATTGACTCTTCAAATGTACACTGACAAAGGCTTATCATTCTCTGGTGAACCTGCTGTTCAACCGTAGTTACGGATCAAATAATTAACGGGTCTGTTGCATGTATTATCTAATCAGATTACAACTGTAGGCGAGCCTCAATTTTCTTCCTATGGAAATAGCAAAATTCAGGAACAAACGAAGTATTTCTGAAAGTCCCAACTAGTTCGTTATTTCTGAGGCTGACTATATTAGTTATTCATATAATACTATTTTATTTCTGTATCACTTCTCATTAGGTATGATATTTGCACTTAATCATTTATAAAACGCCCTTGTATCACAACTTAATGTCATTGAAATTAAAAATTGTCTTAATTTAAAGCCAGGCACATATGAAGGAAGATGTATCATATATAAACACGATCAACAACTCCTATATTCACAAAATCGCGAACGAACAAAATTTCATTCATAAATAAAATTGTGGTCAACATACGCACACACAGACACACGCATGTACGTGTGTGCGCGCCCGCCTCATATGAAGTTGGTGACAGGAAACTATATATTTGACATATCAAACTAAGGAATAACTGTAGTGATGTAAAATATGATTCATATACCAATCATACAAGAGATAACTGTTTGTGTGGTAGTGGTGAAGATATAGAAAATGGATGTTATTATATAGTAGTTTGCTGCATTACGTCTAATAGCATAGGGTCTTGGTTCAAAGTTTAAGCAGTTCATAACACGAGTGATGTAACAGGATGAAGCCGGGCTGTGATTGGATCTAGCGAAGACACGGAACCCAATTTCGTGAATGGCATGTTTATTTATAATGTAATTGAATGGGTGATTAATAAATCTGACACCATATTCGTGCGCATAAAGTCCAACAATGGATTTAACAGAATGATGCGCACAACAACGGATATAAGAAAACGATATCGTTCCTAAATGGAACTAATCAGAGCATGTAACTTCAACGAGTAATCAAAAGAGAATCAACGTATGGAACTTATGAACAAATATGATTGATATATGAATCTATCACCAGGGATGATCAATGTACAGCATTTTATAAACAAATATGATTGATATGTGGATCTACCGCGCACATGACATATAGATGACAAACCATTAGCATACCGCCTATCTTTGACCTTAAGCCATAGAAATTTTGTTTACCCCCAGAAATTTTTAAAGAGATAAATCAAGGAAGGTCAATAATTTTTTAGCATATTCAACCCACAGAAGCAAAACTGGAATTTGTTGACTATCATATTGGCCTTTTTGTGCAAATACTCTCCTCCTAAATCCACGTTCTCACCGATTACAATAATAAAACACATAAAACTAACCTCCCTGAAAACACTCTACTAGTCAATATGTATTCGAACATTCCGCTCGATAAGGGTATTAGAGCTGCAAGAAAGCAAAGGATGGTCCCTCCGATCCCTCCCCACCTACTGTCCCTCCAAATCATTACCTCATCAGGCTAATAAGCCTAGTTTTATTGTGACAAATTTGTGTTCATAAATTAGTATTTCCTTCATGTTAATGGCAATGCAATGGTTAAACATGGCCCCATTGTATGCCAATATTTTCATGCGGAGTCTGATAACATAATAACATAAAGTTGGTTGAAACTGAACATAAATGCAAAGAAGTCTTCAAATTCACCGGCAATTTTGACCATATTATTTAAGTCGGATTAGAGTCATCAGGTAGATAAAATATTTTCTTGGATACCCATTCCACCCTCCAGCACAGGAGAATAGAAACTGACTTCCACTGCAAGTCAACTTATCCGCTTTATGTCTCCAACCAACTGTCACCCGAAGCACATCATTAGGAATATGTCATACTGACTTTGCGTTCGTATATCAAACGTATCTTCTCTGATCCCAAAAAGATTAGAGAACAGGGCCTGGGAACTCAAGTGCTACCTTAGAAGAACAGGAGAGTAACAGATCTGCACTGAGCCATCGCTAAACCCACGGTCTCCGACAGAAACGCTTTCCATAAAATACTAAACAAAAACAGATAACACGCGTGTGCCTTTCGCGTAACATTCCAAGGTGATGCCCAAAAGTTACAACAGATAGTCCGAACACATTGGCACCTCACTCAATCTACCGATAATCTTAAGGGCATATTCAAGGAGGTATCTGTGGTTGCATATCGTAGACCAAAATATAAAAAACTTCAAGGATCACCTGGGAGGAACCCAGATTAATCCAGATCGTACCACCCAAACAGGCACTTTTAATTGTTAAGGTGGACGCTTCCGCCTCTGCAAAAATCTGCATGACACAAAACCGTTCCTAAATTGGACATAAATCAACAATAGAGACGTTGTAACAAAATTGTTATCTACGTTAAGACTTGCAAGAACTGTGCCGTCTAAGAAGATTGCAAACCTGTGGACTCTAGGAAGAGGATGAATAAGCATAAAATCCACATCTGCAATAAACAAAATACAAAACTCATCAACCATTAAAACTCAGCCAGTTCTATCCAATACCTTGGGATGTTACGTACTGATGCTAACCCAGAGTAGACCAACATATTACGCATACGATAGGGGAAATGTTGGATTTTATAGTTGAAAACACATGTTGCAATCATGGGTAACCAATATTGTTTCTATCGATGCCTTATATTTTGTTAGCGCGCATATGTTTTCAAGAAAGAGTTTTTACACAAACTAAAGGCACCAACTTCGCACTACGGAAGGACAGGTAAAATAAGAAGACCGATAAAAAATGCAAAATGTTCGCAAAAAAATTGTTTTCCAGTACCACAAAATTATTGCTAACAAGCACTACAGTTTTCTGTAGATCTCCAATGCCTTTGTAAGTTATATGACGTTATCAATTTCATAAGAATTCATCATCGAAACTCATATGCAATATATGCATTGCATTGTATGTATGAATGATCTATTGGATGGGTATATCTGTGCGTATGTATATATGTATGTGTGTATCAAGGTAGGTATGCGTGTATTGTATGCAACAAACAGGTATGAATGTAAATTAGATTCGTCTTTATTCTATTGGTTTGGGATCAAATGGAAAGGAAGGAGAAAAATAATTTTGAACTGGTAACTGCTAAAAGATAAAATAGCAATACACAAACAAATGACGTTTAATTTATCCTACAAAAAGTTTTAAGAAAACTATGATAAGTTCAAACTATCCATTGGTTGAATACTGAAGTTTGAGTCTGCATGTTAAGCCGTTTCAGTTAAATGCAGAAAATGGTATAATTTTAAATATTTGCATCAAATCATCATACACTCGTTAATCAGCATTTCCTTCCCATGTTGTTAGATTTTACGCTGACAATAATATGTCAGTGACAAACGGCTGTTCGCTTGATAATTGTATGGGCTGTAGAATTGTGAATATTACTGCTACTGAGATTAAGAAATCGTGTACATCGCACAAGAAATTAATTCCTTCCTTTCCAATAGATAACAGTATTAGGCATTCTTAAAATTAAGTTGAATATCTTAGAAGCTAGCACATATAGGAAACAAAGGCTGCTTGGTGCAGATGTGTAGAGTACATATCTTGATGAAACGAAAAAAAAATTATCGTTTTCCCATCAATCACGAACTTTTGACAAATATCCCGCTGTGTGTGAAAGTAACTTTAACAAGCATCGCATAAAGTTGTATTTTGTATGTAAACTTGTTCGTACAGAAGAAAATTAGCGAAAAAGTTCGAGGACTGTCTAGAGTAAAACACAAACAGAGGCCATGCGTGTCATTCCATGGGCCTTCTTGATCATTCTTCCAACAAGCATTTACATGCAGAAGGGCCAAACGTCTCACGTTGACGACTGTCCGATGTTTGACTATGAGCATAAATTGCCAGCGAAGCTATATATATATATATATATATATATATATATAGAGAGAGAGAGAGAGAGAGAGAGAGAGAGAGAGAGAGAGAGAGAGAGAGAGAGATAGAGAGAGAGAGAGGGGGGGAGAATTACAAATATACCCCAAGCAGAGCGGAAAGTGCATACAGTTTTATTACAAATATACACTAAACAGAGCGGAAAGAGTTGTCCCTGGATCCGACATTAACATAATTTTTAAATACGAATAAATAATATTATCTTACAGGTTAGATAATTTTTAATTCGTACTCTAAGGCGATGGGACCCGTTAACCGCGGACCCGGGTTCGAATCTATGTAGAGTACGAATTAAAATTCTCTATCCTGTATGATAATATGATTTAGTCTTATTTAAAAATTATGTTAATGTTATCAAGCATTCACCTGTAGGATCCAGGAACAGCACTTTCCGCTCTGCTTGGTGTATATTTGTAATTCTCTTTAAAAAAAACACCTCTATATATCTTGATTTATATCGTAGGAATCTCGAGTGACTGTGTATCGAGTGACGGTGTATTTAGATGAGAATTAATCACTGGGTCGACATGCGAGTGTGTCTGCTACACACGAACGCCTATACCAGCGACTTTGTAGCATCATTTTTGGGTGATGTGTGGATAGTCGAGATGGTATAAGGGTTTGTGCTTATAGACAAGATGGTGGGTGACGTTACCCGCGGACCCGGGTTCGAATCTGCGTAAAGGACGAATTACACAATTATCTAACCTGTATGATAATATATATATATATATATATATATATATATATATATATATATATATATATCTATATATATATATATATATAATATATATATATATATATAGATTGATGTTCGATTGATTGATATATTGATAGATTGATGAACAGTTTGATTGCAAATTTATATAATCTATGTGTGCTCATTCCTATATAGGTAAATGTTTGTGCAAAATGTTAAATCTCTAAAAAGTAGTACTTTATAAGATGACCGTCTGATATTTGATGCCAGGTAAAGTTGTGTGTGGGGTAGGAGGTGTGGGTTGCTGAGTGATTGGGTGGCTGTATGTTTGAGTGTGTGTTAATGGATGCCTGGATGGGTTTTGAGTCGACGAGGATGTAGACTATCACTGATTCACAGAATGCACGTGCGTCATACTATTGAAGAGAAGTCTTGTCCTTACGACCCATTTTTCCGAACAGTGATGAGAATAGCTATAGCTTATTAAAAGCAATATCAAACATGCGAATTAGACTGCTTCTTCTATAAGAATGATGAAAGTTCAGGTTCTTGCCTCAGGAAATATTATTTCATAGGCAGGACTTGGGTTACCGTATGTAACATGGGGATGGGCAACTTGTGCTGCAAATGACACAGACCTAGTTTATAAAGGTGAGGAAGTTAATTTAACATAGGAAGATAAATTCAGACACAATTCAGGACTAAAAATAATAAAGTGAAGATTTATACCTTGCCGGATATTGTTGTCCGATTTGATTTTTCATTGTACAGTGAAAAGGTGTTAACCTATAAAACTATCCAAGCTTTGCTTATTTTATTTTTAGGATTGGGGTTAATCGTTAGCTAATATAACAAACTAAGGAAAATACGCTTGCAAAGTGATTAAGTTCAATAATTCACGATAATTCACGAGTGCCTAAGTCATGGAACGCACAAGACATCAAGTGGCTTTCTAAACCTTAGATACGAGCGTATTATGAAACATAATCTGTATGATTAACAACATGCATACTTTTATTTATCATATAACTATTAAAAATATTTAAGTCGACGGTTTTCACTCTTAGCAAATGAATGCATTGTTCATACAGTAAAAAATTTGAAAAATACGAATGTACCATCACCTTCCAATAGATAAAACGTCACGTGTTATAACGTTATACAATGCAGATTATTACAACTCGGGTAAATGAGCACCTCCACTATTTCAAGGAGTTCCTAGAAATACATTTGTAGCTATGATAGCCATCATATGACCGGCAATGCTCTAATGAATTGTATTTTGGAAATTGCCGACTTAATATATTAGATATAACGGTGAAGGTGTTCTTATAGGAACTTGCAATGGATTTTTCCACAAACTGTTGATATTTCAACACGTGATTAGTTTTGCGATGGAACTGGCAATTGTGTGGGTCTTGCACACTTATAATTTGTTTAAATGTTATTTGTTTTTTCTTCTCTTGCTATATAAGAATTAGGTCGTATATTTCAAATCTTTGCTCAAATAAGATAGAAATATGAACCTTCAGACGATGATAATTTACAGGACTTTAGGTGATGTTATACAGCATGTATAGATAAATGTGTTATGACGGATAGAAGACAAAATGTATAATCGTGCGTCCATGGGTTCAACAAATTCGGCACTGGCATGCAGCGATTTAGGTTAAGGTCCAGTCTCTTTCCCATTGTGTTGATACAGATGACCCATGCTTCATATGTAGACCTCTCCGCACAACTACCCTCATAATCATTCCGGGTAGAACTGACTGTTACCTGGGATAGATGATATAATATAATGGGTATCTGATGTCCAAGTATTATAGTCACCCTGGGGCGTCAAACTACGTGTGCAATCATGCAAATCCGGAAGCGATATTTTGCTGATCTACAGACTACAACGATCTTTTTTTTTTCATAGTACAGACACATTGTGGATCTTTGCCTTGTCCTCCATATATTGAAGGGAAAGTTATACCATACGTTGTTTACTCAAAATAAATAAATTCATCAAGACTGTTTAGCTGCTTGAATAAAAACTAAGCAGACAAGAAATCCACAGAATAGCAACATGACCCCAAGGTATTTTATGCTATTGTTTCTCCCCTTGTATCACCCGTTCCACACTCGGAGTGCTACAAGCGTACCACCTGCTTCAAAGTTTTGTTAGAAGAGTAACGACATGTGCTACAAATAAATGATATATGGTTGCTTGTATAATGTTTCGTTTTCTTCAGTGATATGATTCCTTGATCTTGAATAAAGCACTATCTCTCAAGGTTTGTCTCTGCTCTTAACCTCCATCCCCTATTCATGGAACATGTCCCAAAGCATGAAGTCTCTATCTTAAAACGTATTGAACGAGTTGTGTTACATTTGACACAAAGACCGATTAATGGAAGCACGCGCTACTGCACTGAGAAAAAAAAGCATCATATAATTTTAGCGCAATTTACATAAAGTTTAGGTATATTACGTTAATCTACAGATTATTCTAACGTACTCTTACATTTTGAAACCAGTAATATGTCGAAATGAGATATGATAATAAGTTAGCATGCAATTACATCTTAATATAACAATTCCCATAACTTTGTAGTATTCCGTCCTTTAATTTGCGCGAAACTCTTCTTACATATATACATATATGCATACCGACACACATGCATACTGAATATACATATTTACTTTCTTACTTAATTATTTACTTACTAACGTGAATTGAATATTTTGAAATAATATTTATGATAAGGTATTTAGAATCAATGTTTGCACGGTTTTTTACGGTATACTTGGTAACGATCTTGTTTTATGTGTGTTTCTGCGAGACTGAAGAAACGAATCCAAATCGCAGTTTATTTAAAATGTCACAGAAAGTTAGGTTGACTTAAGTCAGACGCAATGTGTGATCCTTCCCGCTTCTTCCACTTTTAAAACTGTAACTAGTTTTATCCAGACGTATGAATTAATAATTGATAAGTAAAATGGTTATCTTGTAATTAAAGCTTTGCGATTCGCAGAGGATCTAGTAAGCAGTATAATGTTGACTCCCTGGGTTCAGAGTTCATCACCAGGTTCAAATTTACTGCATTCACAATACGTGCATCGTTTTGTATATTTTGAATTAGCAGATCTATGCTTCTGTTTTTATATTGGACTAAATCAAGCGAACTTAATCAAGGAAAGCACTACATGAAGTCTACCGCCATGTTGTACAACTAAAGTATTTTCGCAACGCATAGCCAAGTTATCCCAAACCTGTTAGGCAATGAAAAATAAAATGAAAACGATATGATACTTTAATCTGACAGACATTGGCAATCAGTTCATAAAGTGCACACCCCTTTTTAATGCATGCACCATGCTGCAATTTGAGATCACTACTGAGATATTAATAAATTACCATAGGGGGTGTGCAACATGTTTCATTAATCATGTAAAGTAGAAACAGATACAAAATGAGACAGGTTTTGATGCAAAAGCCACTATCTTCTTAAGTACCGCAAGACGACACATATCTATCTTATTGGATTTGCCTGTACATTACATGCTTTGATAATGTTTGTCACTCAGAGTGTTTTGTTTGTTCTTCTTATTGTCAGTGTGCAAATGTACCAAGTCCAACCGTCCGACGCTTCTCACGAATGCCCAAGATTTGACTATGAGTACAAACTGTTAGAACGACTTCTAAAGGTTAAATTCATGCTGAGCGAAATGGAAGCTAACATGATTCAGTTTCATGACAAACTGAACAAAACAGACGACATATCAAGAGGTAAGTATTCTACTTTCTTCAATTGTTTAGATGCATCATTTTTTAAAAATCCTATCTCACCAACATGTAACCATCCATGTTTTTTGTTTTTCGAACAACCGTAGCTCACTAGGATGCGACCCCCACTATTTATATTTTTCGAAAGAAAACCTGGCTCACCATATTTAAAATATAGGCAGAAGTTTTAGAACATTGAGTCTGAAATAAAAGTTAGAGAGCATTGGTAGCAAGCCCTTTGAAAAATTTAAGAGGTTATTAATTACTAAATTATACTGAAGAATTCGAGCCTATGAGTCACATAAGAGTTCTGCATTTATACCATTTGTATACCTTTTTTTAAAGTGACTTTCATTGATTACTTGAATTACTCAATGAATGGGTAACTTCTGTGATTGGGTCTGAACGCTCAAAACTTCAGTACAGTCTAGTAACTTTTACTTCAGACTATATATTCTGAGAAAAATATGCTTATATTTTTAAAATGGTGAGCCAAATTTCTTTAAAAAAAATAACAAAGCGTCGATGGTCACATGATGGTGAGCTAAATGTTTTTAAAAATGACGAAAGTAGTAATCATATCTCTAGACGGCTGCTTTTTGACAAATTTATACAATGGTGAGGAGTCACAAACTGGTCAGCTAGGATCTACATATAAATTTTCAATAAGGTGTAAAGTGGATTTTAATAAGCTCGATCAAAATTCAGGAAGGAAGATTATCGTAAAGAGCTTGTTGACTTTTCAACCTTTAGCTTCGTCACTATGGTAATTGTATGTTATTACGGGTCTGTTTCAGTGTTCCCTCATTTGGCAGAAGTGACAACTTGGTCTTAATTCTTCCTTATAACGTTTCAATTTTTATTTCAAAGCGTGGTTTGTACATTGAAAAACTCCTTCACATCATTGAATACGGTAGTTTTACAAAAGGAAACAAAACAGTTTTGCGTTGCGTCATGCAATGCTGCCATTTAACAAAAATATAAACAAATCGGGGAAGGGTATCAGAGATAACCCAGCTCTTGGTATACGTAAGGGAAATAAAAGTAAAGTTTAACCTATAAATCAAACGGTCAGTGTGTTCTAACGTATTTTATGCTACCGGAATATAACTTTAGCTGATGTCGTGTGTTGAACCATTAAGAATAAGACGAACTCTTCCCTGTATCTGTTACCTTTTCTATGAAGCATGAAGTTGGGCTGCAAGTTCTCAAAAGCAGATAAAAGTCTCATCTACAGAACTAATTAGTATCTACTTCAGCCAGAGAGAGAGAGAGAGAGAAAGAGAGTTTATTTTATTTCATAAATCATGTGTTCTAATCTAACTGGGTACGAAGCGCAAACGCCTATTTATTTGCACTTAAATAAAATCTACACGGAAGCTAAGTAAATGACCAATAGGAATGTGACCGCTGCAAAGAGATATTACACACAATAGGATGATTTTCAAGTAAAAGAAAACCACGAACACATTCCTCAGTAACAAATATTATATATTTCCTCACTCGCCTTTTCGAGACATTTGTCTACAAGAAAACTCCTTGTATAAGGAGCAGACGCTCACTGTTTGCAAAGGAAACGACAGCACGAGGCTAGACAGATTTAAAAAAGACTCATAACAATGGAACTTAAACAAAGCGAAGTAGCAAACGTTTTCCTGTCATGCATCTTTTGCAAGATGCAATATCGTATATATTATCAGGATACAATGCATTGTTTAGATTCTCATAATGTATATAGGTAACAGGAGGACAATAATATTTCTAGAAAAATGTGTTACTGATACAAGTTAAGTTTTCATCCAGTCTCGAGTAAAAAAAACTACACTTAAAATGTTAATATATATGTCACTATATACATGTGTTATTTGCAAAAAGCGGACAAAACATGAGACATGTTGATCAGGAAAACTGTTGAGCTGGAATTTGAGCTTGAGATTTTCTCTCCGCCAATTACAATTTTAAAAAGTCCATTTTCATTGGCGGGGAAGGATTCTGTGTGTGTGTGTGTGTGTGTGTGTGTGTGTGTGTGTGTGTGTGTGTGAACTCAGTCTGAATTTCTAGATGAGCTTTATGATTTCCAGCCCTGCATATTTATCAAAATTTTATAATGTGCACATGTTTGACCCAAATTCAAGAACTGTGCTGTTCCATATACGAAACACAACCTTTCATACACAATTGTGTCATAAACTAAAACAATAGAAAAAGAATATTTAGAAGCCGCTGGTAAAAGCTGATATATAAAGGGTTGTAAGACTGGTACAAAAAATAAGTTTCCTTCTGGACAATATCCATTCACAATGGCAGTGTGTGTGTGTGTGTGTGTGTGTGTGTTAGAGAGAGAGAGGTATTTAAAGCGACAATTTTGCGTATTGCATTGAATTATGACATAGAAAGCTGGACAGAAAACGACTAATCTTCCATACGTCATATAAAGTTGTTTGTTTTTGGTTTAATTACATAGTTGTGAAGTGCACTGTAACAATGTTCTAGGGCTTAGGTGATATGAAAAATGTAGCCTATTTTTTGTCCCGATATATGCCGAATGTAAATGTTGGTGATGTCCTAGGCGCGGTCAGAAAAGAAAAATAGAAACAGCACGTGTCCCTGTGAACATAAACACATTAGCTAGCAGTATACGGGTAAATGTTCAGCCAATTGTTGTCAAGACTGCACGTGATGCCGTTGGCTGAAACGAATGTGGGTTGCTTTTTCGGTCCAAAAGAGTAATTGTTTTCAACTTCTAAAAACCAAGCCTTTGCCATAATACACTTTGCAATTGTATAAGCAAGAGAAAGTTCATAATTGTATCGAAACTAGTTAATGCTAACCGGTTTTCCGTCAAACATTGTGTGCTCAAATTATTTTTAAAAATAAAGTAATCAGTCCCTTTAAAGAAGAGATAAATTTATAAATAATGGTCCTTTTTGGTTCTATGTAAGAGGTTTCTTTGAAGCATGGTCAAACTTTTCAAATGCTTTAAAAAATCTCTTATTGCAATGTATAATTATTTTTCTTGTATTACGAGATGAGTTCTTCAAATAATCTTGTCCTGAAATTGTCTATTAAATGTATAAATGGAAAACGACAGAATGCACAGCATGCTTCTAAACTGAATACGTAATTACTGCACGTTTCCCCTTTCTATCATCGTCCTTTTACTTCTGGAGTGGTCTGGAGCTTAAGATTAGTATGTTTCATGAATTACAGTCCAGTCAACTTCGCTTATAATGAAATCGGAAAAAAATAATTTTCTTATATTTATAAGAAAAGATTCTTCAGGCTGCAAAATCTTTGCTTCTTTCTCAAAAAATATTTAATTTGAATAATGAACAAAAAAGCAAATAAAAAGCAACACAAAACTGAATATTTGGAGATAACAAAGAAAACTCTTTACCCATAATGAATTCATTGTTACGAGAGTGACTTAACTAGAGCGAATTGCCCACTTATTATCAATCAAATGTAGAACAATGAACGTGGATGTTTTTGACCAAAACATTTTAAGCAGACAATGGCTGGTCGTTCTCTGGTGAATATGCATTCAGTTTAGCCGTATATCCCGATTAAACGATTACCAGGTCTTATATACACAGATTACTCCTGAAGGTGAGTCACTGCACTGAAGGTGAGTCAAAATCCATTGCTGAAATAGAAATTATGAAATTTGGGTACAACAAAGTGATTCTAAATGTCCCAATTAACTCGTTATTTACAAGGTTGACTGTTGATAGTATTCATCCAAACAATGTTCAATATTTATAACTTACCAATTAGCATAGCATTAGCACATACTCATTTCTAAAACACCGTAGCATCACCCCATAATAGCAGTTGGACTTAAAAGGTTTTCAATTTAAACTCTAAGCAGAAGATGCAATGTACATAAATACGACCAACAACTTCTAGCTTCAAGAAAATTTTAAGTACACAACATTTAATTAAGAAACAAGATTGTGGTCAAGAACACACAGGACACGCCTAGTACTCACTTGGTAACTTATAATATATTATACACACCGGACTTAGAAATAACTGTTGTCATGATTCAAATATCAATCATTCGAGAGATAATTGTTTGTGTGGTTTTGCTGAAGACATAGAAAATCCGTATCTTTAAATATTTATTTGTTAAATATATAGAACCAAGCAGGGTATTGGTCCACATTCTTAATCGACTCTTAGGACCACTGTATACATCTTATCCTCTGGATCATTGGAGATTGGTAAGAATGGTAACTTATTTAATATGTTACAGCAATACATTAAGAATCAAAATGCCTCATGTAAGTATGCAGTATTTGTACAAATGTCTGAATTAGTATACGGAACCTATTGCTGTTATATTTCTGAAAGGATGGTACCAGTCATAGTAGTATAGTGTGGCATTATAGCGACAAAGGTGCATCCTATGTCAAACGGGGTAAAAAGAGTATAGCCTCTAACGGGATTTAACATTAGACAGCGATGTTGAAATGTATAGGGACAAGATTTAATGGTAAAAATGGCTTTTTATGGTTAGAAATGTAACAATGTAATATGTGTATTCGGCGGAAATTGTAATATGTGGATTTTGCATGGTCATTTTGGCAGGAAATATAACATACGGGTTTGTCTGCCATCTAATTTCAATAAATATTACGTTGTAAGTTTATCATGTGTGGATCTGTCTAAGCTCTTACGGAAATTTAAGATTCTCACTAAAAGAATTGCAATGTATGTTTTTAATAGCAAGTATAAAAATATAAAAAAATTCCAATGTCAAAATTCAGTTACGGTCACAAATTAACAAGCCGTACGGTCAGCCCGTCGTATTTTTACAAAAAATACCTTTCCTATCCTATAACCATCCTATGATTTCTTTATAAGTTAAGTAAAAGCTCCAACCCTTCTATAAATCGCTCTTCTCGGCATACGTTTGGGCCACCACGATGGTCCTGGCTACACACATCTGGTCTTTCTGGTTGTTTTTTTGGACGATACTCTGTTTGGCGGCGTGAGTTCATCAACTTTGTGTCGCATGCTGCCTCTTGGAAGTGAAACCTGCGTCATGTGAATAGTAGCTATTCCATTGGTGATATCAAACATTTTTGGTGTGTAAATATACTCGACTCCCCACCGGACAGCCTGAAATGTTGACAGAACATATCAACGTGGAGCACATTTGCCAGTCCTAAGGTTTGATCAAAGTTTTGCCACCGATAAACTTATTTCTTACCTCATCATTGCCACAAAAACTGATGTTCCCTTTATGACGTACGTGTGCTGAAACGTGTAATCAAGACCACCCATGTTGCCAGGTACACAAAGAACTCGCTCTGACGGGAACGTGGGTGATTACCAAATTGTTTTATGCTCTCGATAGTGGATACCAACTGTTAAAAGTGTACACAATTTGGCAATTTCCTACGACAGAACAATACCAACAAGACCACGACGACTCCAGTGAACGGATTTTGTGTAGGCTACGTCAACAAATTTCTTAAACTGAAGAAAGAAGTTAGTGGCTATTCTTCTTGGTGTTTGACTCCAGAAGATAAAGATGAAATCAAAGAACATTACCGAACTTTAGAAAGCATCGCATTTGAACACATGGAACAGAACGGAGAAAGACGATCATTTGCAAAAGTCGTGCTGAATTGTTTGTGGGGAAAACTAGCTCTATGTCCAATATTTTCAAAGACGGAATACTTGGTTATAGTTGATAAAACAAATATCAATAAATACGTGGAAATCATATATAAAGATTTGATTTTGGCGAATTACGAAGCAGTCCTAGAGTTTACATCACCCCACGAGTTTGGCAATATCGCCAATGCTGCGTACGTGAAGGTCAACGCCAGTTTAAAATAATACTCCATTTTGGAACCTTTCTGAGACCGTGAATTTTTGTCTGACACCGATAGGTATATTAACATTGATCAACCTGGAAGCTGTCACCCACGGATCGAAGATAACCGTTTAGGAGCTTGGACCGACGAACATCCGGAAGAGACTATTCTGAGTTTTGCCAATGATGGACCAAATAATTACGGCTAACAGTACAGAGACAAAGAAGGTCAACTTCATACCAAATGCAAGGTGAAAGGACTGACCATCAACTATCGTTCCAGTCAACTGGTAAACTTTGACGTCTTAAAGGAAGCTTTAAAGTCAGGTCAAGATCAAGACTTTCATGTGAAAACGGTGGATCCTCACTAACTCGTACTTTTGTCAGATCATCAAATCATTAGTCTACACTTTTAAAAATTGTATCAGAACGTCTACAATAAAATGTGACTTCTCTATCACAACGAGTTACCTTACGGACACCGTTCGTGCCATGTCATGACTTCCCTCGTCAATTTTGCATCAAATACCATGAAAGGAAGTGATGGACAGTATTCAAGACTTAGTGGATTACGAACAACTGTTAAAAGAACTAATTACACAAGACAAGAGGATTTCTTTCGAAGTTTGAACGACTTGTCGTGTTTGTGTTGTTACGGAATTATATATTATATTATATATCATTTTCCTTTTAATAATGGTATAGTTTTTTAGTTTATGATCTCTGTTCTTAGTCTAAACAGCTGTCGTCTTGTGAGTATACATACGGTAGGCTCGATCAATATTTCGAAACCTTGGTCATATCACGTGGTTTTAGCGCGCGCGAAGGACATGAACTTCTGACCTAGATTCTATGAATCAATACAATATTTACTGTTTAAAACAGTGGTACTCTAGCACTTTAGAAATGTCACGCATAACCTAATTTCTGATTGGTTCGGAGATGGTTGCAATGTTTCGAAATGTCCTGTTGTTTATTAAAGACGCAAAGGATTTTAATTTGTTTATGCGCAGTGAGAGACTTTATTATAGGAAATAATCCTGTGTTTAGGCATTCTTCGTAGTTACATAGAATAGAGAGGTCATAACGAATTTGGTTCATTTTGTGTGTATGATATTCTTTGGAGATTTATTTATATTAATACAGTGCATTTTGGATTAGTACTGTGTCTTCAGCTTAATTATTATACAGCTTCGTGGAATTATCGGAAACATTTCTAGAACTTTTGAGATTCCATATTAGCAAGAATTATTTGGATATAACTTAATCTTATCAGCATACTAGCACAGTAAAGGCTACTTCATTCGGAACATACATTCGGAATATTTGGATTAACTTCCGGAACAGTGAACTTTAAAACAATTTAGGACTTTTAAGGATATTCTATACTGTAAGTTATTTTTAATTCTTTCACTTTAATTGTTTGTTGAAATATTTTAATATTTTAGGAAATTAAAGATTTGTATTTTAAATCTTGAACGCTTGTTTGAGTCTTTTCTTTTGTTACATTACCCCTAGTCGTAACAGTGTGTGTATGTGTGTGAGTGACTACATTTTTCATTTTCATTTACCAGCCGATTTTTTGTGGACATTTTATGAACAGTACATGCAAAGACATTACGGTCAAGTCGTTGCTTCTGCCAAATTCTGACAACTTGAACAGAACAATGTTACAAATGTGCAGCACAATAAACCCCAGTTTCAGGCTAAATTCTGACAATTTGAGTAGAATATGTACTGATTTGTTTTGGACGTCATATCTCTAGAAACGATCACGAAAGGGACTTTTGTGAAATGTATTTGAAGTTTCATTGTAACAAAAAATATTTTTCTGGAGAATATACCAAAAGACTTAAGTTTCTGTATGTTTTGATTTGTTTTGTAAAGTATGGATAAGATATTAACACAGACACACACACGCACACATTTCATAATCTCTCTCTCTCTCAATCTTTGGGTGACAGTACTCTCAGAAATATGAACACTTACAGACTCATTAAAAGGTAAGTTTAACTCCTGCAAAGATTGACTTCGGTTGTCAAAAACTGCCATGAAGAAAGCGAGAAAATACATGATTACACATGTCCCATAATCTAGCTCTATATTCTCTCTCTCTCTCTCTCTCTCTCTCTCTCTCTCTCTCTCTCTCTCTCTCTCTCTCTCTCTCTCTTTGGGTTGGCACAAAACTGTATCGTAAGTGTTCATTGAACAACTTCATTGTACTTTTATGCCAATACATTTATCAAGCAAACACATTCAATATTTTTTGTAACAAAACTGCTCCCGATGAATTGGTACAAATTCAAAATCCTCTAGCTAAAAGAGACAAAATTCTACTCCTCTAATGAAATGTAGCTAGGGTTGAATAATTTGTAGCATGATTTCAAAAACACTAGTATCAAGCTGCGCATTAAGTAAAGCAACATTACATTTGTAGACTGACAGAATAGTAAAACACCAAATCGTACTGAGTTCATTCGAGAATGTAACCACCAAAAAAAAAAAAAATAAACAACGGAAAAAACTGGTCTCCAGAAATTGGTGAGAGAATATTTGCCTGGCTTGATACTCCATATGTTTCAAATACAACTTGCCGTAAGTGAGAATTGTAACAATTTAGGATAAACACAATGTCTAAACTTCATCCCTCTAGAACTTCATACAAAATTTATAAAAGATAAAACGTATGTACATTTCTAGCATAAGATTTACTTTTATCACTATAAACCCACAAAATGGTAACCTCATATTAATTTCCTTTTGCGCCCCAAATGCCGCTAAAAAAGCTGCGTATTATCCTCTCTTCTTTCACTTCACTGGTAAAAATATAAGGTTAATTTTAGTATCACATTTGCCGTTAGAGGCCAGAAAACCTCACGATGTTAAATTCGACTGAGACAAGTATGCCGTCTCCATGTCTGATTCTCTCTCTCTCTCTCTCTCTCTCTCTCTCTCTCTCTCTCTCTCTCTCTCTCTCTCTCTCCCTCTCTGTCCCTCTGTCTCTCTGTCTCTCTGTCTCTCTCTCTCAATCTCTCAATCTTTGGATTTGACATAAAGTTCTATCCGATGTGTACGATGCACAACTACAAAGTACTTTTATGCCAATATATTTATCAAGAAAAACAAATAGGGCAAACACTTTACACTGAATACTTGTTGCAAAGCAAATTGCTGCCAGTGAATTGGTAAAAATAGAAAACAGCTCTCGCCAAACAGACACATTGCAGGCTGACATAATTATAAGAAACGCAAGAATCATGTTTGCTACATGCCAAGTCGTTCTGCGTTCATTTTACAATGTAGCAAAAAAATAAATTGGTCTTCAGAAACTGTTGAATGAAAATTTCCCTGTCTTGATAATCACAATGTTTCAAAATACAAGTTGCTACCAGTAAAATATGTACCAATGTTTAGTCATTAAACTTAAGATAGCGTAAATTTCTAAGCCCCACCCCGACTTGGACTTCACACAGAGTTTATAATAGATAAAGATTATGTACATTTCTAACATGGAATATACCCTTGTTACTATAAACTCCCAAAATGGTAACCTAATTTTAACTTCCCCTTGTATCCTAAATGCAGCAAAAGAATGCGGCCTACTTTTCTCTCTTCTGTCACTCAACTCTTAAAATTGTAGGGATTATAAGGATGGTAAGGGGATAGTTACAAAATGGAGGGTAGGGTTATATAGGGGTTAGAGGTTTAACTTTGTTTATAAGGGGATCATATGATGATACGTGATAGGGAAGATATTTTTGTTCAAAATACAACGGGCTGACAGTAAGGCTGGCTAATTTGTGACCTCAACTGAAAAAGATCCAATCTGGCTGATTTTACATTCGATGTTTTTTGTAACTTGCTGCCAATAACATACTTCGCAATTTTTTTTTTTTTTTTTTTTTTTTAGAATCTTAAATTTCCGTTAGAGTTTAGACATGCCTACACATGAAAAACCTACGACGCAACATTAATTTCAGTTAACGGGCAGACACACTCGGATGTTACATTTGTCGCAGATAGATCACACAAACTCCATATATTACATTTTCCGCCAATAGACCTTTCATGTTACACTTACATTTCTAACAATACAGACTCATCATATGAAACCTATGAACACAGTTTTACATATAAATCGTCCCTATACATTTCAACACGAAGACCTAATGTTAACTTCCCGTTAGAGGATATAAACTTTTTACCCTGTTTAACATAGGATGCCCCCTTGTCGTTATAATATCAAACTATACTACTAATCATTGACTAGTGTCAGGATTTCTACTAATATCTCTCGTGTCACTTCTAAAGTAAGATCTTCGGTATTACAAAAATTCCCTACAAAGACCATTTGACGGATAAGATCACATGCCTTTTCCGCAGCTTCCTCCAAGCCACAAAATTATATCAAAATTGCGAGTTCTGGGAATGACTTTTTGTCCTTGATGGGAACTTTAGCTCCTGCCAATCATCCAGGGAGTTTACAATTAAAATATTCGCCACTGCACACATGTAGGTTATGGAATTTGTTAATCTTTGACAAGTTTCTTTCACAGTTATGGGTTCCATGGATAAAACTCCGTCGAAATAGAACTGTTTGTTCCATGACAACCCTACCAAATGGGCCTCTTCTGGGGCAATGGTAATCTGCCCATATGCTCTTTAGATATCGTTTTCGAATAATAAACATCTTTTTTAGTTTTTGTTTATATGTTGATCAAAATATTTGCACCTGGATATGTTAGATAAATTTCCTCATCCAAAATAAAATTCTTTGTTGATGCTGTCGTTGATTGGAGCTTAAGTCCAAAATTACCTATCTTTCAGAAGAATCTTTCCTTAGAACAGTATGCAATGTAGAAATACAAATATAAGATGTGAAATATATGTTGTCAAAAGGATTCGAAATGGCGTGATACCTAGATTCTTTGTTTGTATATCTATTAATATCTTCTTTGAAGTTAAGTGCACCAATATGATTGACAATCTTGTTTAACATTGTTAAACGTTTGCCCTGATAACAAATATGTAAAACATACTCCAAAAATTCGCCCAATCTAGTGTCTGGATAATCGTACAAGAAGAAAGGAAAACATTGTATGTTTAAATTTGTCTGCAAAGGAATGCTGCCTTTTTCAAACTTATATTTTTGTGATTTGAAAACATTGAAATCCATATGTGAAACAATTTGTTCCTCCCTATAAGACGTTGAGGAATTACTAAAATCATTATTGGTATATTTAAGTTCCCTTTCCGACAAATGCTAGCTTTCTGTATTTACTGAATTATTTACAATATGTGGTACAGTCATGTAAAAGCACCCCACTCGCATTCCTTAGTCTTTGACGCGCAGATATGCAGTTAAACACAAATCATTCAGCTGATCGTGTTATGTTTTATCTTCAGGACACGCATCAACCTTCGTGAGATGGGGAAAAACTACATGTCCAGGCAATGACACAGAACTTGTTTACGAAGGTAAGGACAACTGTGTTTGATTAGACAGACAAATTTTGACACAAATTGTCTAACTAATGCAAAGAACAATATGACTATATCCACCATGCAACTCGACTAGAAATCTTACTGTAAAATATTCTGACCAATAAATTGTTCGCATTGTACCTTTTTGGTAAGATTTCCGACTCTGGAGTAATATTAAATATTCGAAATACTGAGTCATGTTTTATGACTAACGGGTCTGATCATACACCTAACTCATTATGGGAACGAAATTCTTTACTCAAGTAAAGTCCTATTTAAGAATAATCACAATGTATCTTTTTACGATGTATGATTTTGCTATTGAAATACATGTACTGACTCATATGACAGGGATTCTACTATACAAAGACACATATTACGAGCGGGTATTTCTGGATACTCGTTGCGTAAAGTACTATATATCGTAGTTACAACTATAATATTGTTAGTTTAAGTGCTAGCCCTGTGTTAGCGTGATTTATAGAAGCATTTGATAGATTCAGCCATTGGACACTTTTTAAAAAGTTACTCGACAATCAAATATCCGTCTATAAAAAGTTCTAACAAGCTAATGTCAAGGAACAAATGTACGTTCTAACAAGCTAATGTCAAGGAACAAATGTACACCACTTCCAACAACCTTCTCCCCGGTCGTACTTCCAGACATGTTTGCAATTTTCTTCCGTGACAAAGTACAAACCATTTGAGATCAGCTTGACAACACAATTTCAATCGACTCATCGTCACCACACAGTTTGTGATGCAGAATTTCAAAGGCAACCTTTAACATCATTTGACCCTGTCTCTACGAATTTCTTACATACAATCCTGATGAAGATTGCCTAAAGTCATGTGAACTTGATCCGATTCCGACATCACTGCTGCTTGAGTGCTTAGATTTAATATTTCCTTCACTAACTGATGTTATTAATACTTCTCTCTCATGCAGGGCATTCCCATCATTTTTCAAAACTATCATTGTAAAGATTATGCTGAAGAAACCAACGCTTGACCCTAAAGATTTAAAAACAAATACCGCCCTGTTTCTAACCTCCCATTCATGTCAAAAATCTTAGCAAAAGTTGTTCTGTCCCAATTGCTATCTCATCTGAGTTCAAATAGTGTTTTTAGCAATTTACTGTCTGCATATCGCCCTCGCCACAGTACCACAGGACAAATACTGCCCTTATAAAAATAGTTAACGTCCTTCTTTTAGCCTCTCTGCTTTGGATAGTAGAAAGATTACAGTCCTCACCCTCCTTGACTTGACTGTAACATTTGACACACTATACCATGATATATTACTTCACCATCTCCAGCATGTATTTGGCATTCGCAATACAGCCTGACTATGGTTCAAGTCATACGTAGTCGACAGGACACAAATTGTGTCCGTAAATGGAAATCAATCCAGCCCAGCTGATATATGTTTTCGTATTCCAAAGGGGTATGTTATTGGACGCGTTCGCTTCATTCTATACACTCAGCCCCTCTCAAATATCATAGATCGTCATCCGGTGCCTCGCCAATTGTACGCTGATGACACTCAAATATAAAATCTAGCAACCCAACTGAAGTTGATGCTACCATCCAAGGCGTAGAGAGGTGCATTTCCGATGCGAAGTCATGGTTGACATGTAGCAAGCTGCAGATCAACGATGATAAAACTGAAGCCATTCTAATCACCACACATAGACTTTTCATTCCCATCCGATACCTCAAACAATAAGCATCAGCAACCCCAACATTAGTTTTACACAATCAGTACGAAACGTAGGTGTCCCTCTCGACACTACTCTATCATTCCACCAACATGTCATTAGCATATGCAAAGCTTCATATCTGGACCTGAGACGTATCAGCTCCATTCGCAATTTTCTTTCAGTTGATGCCACTAAAACACTTGTGTGTTCCTTAGTACTGTCTAGACTGGACTGTTGTAATTCACTTTTATCTGGTTTGTCTCAGTATCTCCTACAGAAACTTCAAAAAGTTCAAAACACAGCTGTTCGGATCATCCTTATAGTATCAAGAACCAAGCACTCCCTCCCCACTGCCATGTACCCTCCACTGATTACCTGTTCGCTCCAGAATGAAACACAAAAATCTGTTCTCTATGCTCCGTTTCGTTGACTGTCTTCAGTCAAAAATACCTATCGAACCTAACCCATATGTACACCCCTTCTTGATACTTACGCTCCTCTTCCGATACTAGTATTCTCATTATTCCCTTTATCAAAACGAAGTCCTACTTACAACGTTCTTTTGCGTACCAGGGCCCAGCTACCTGGAACGAACTGCCTGTTGAACTTAGACACAATGATAATGTGATCTCATTCAAGAGTGATCTTAAAACTCACCTATTTTGACTGCAAGAACAGACTGAAGACTTAGCAATGTTTCCTTAATTTAATTATTTTCAGCATATTTTTTGTTTGTAATTTTATGGTGTTTGTTTTTTGTAATTGTGTCCATATATATGTCCTTATGTGTTAATTAATATTGTAAAGCTCTTAGAGCTTCTAAAAATTAAGTGCTGTACTAAGTCCTCGTTATTATTATTATTATTATTATATATATATATATATATATATATATATATATATATATATATATATATATATATATATAGTTCATAATCTAGGGAACTGATAGAGCAAAAGGTTATACCATGTGCGTTGTGGAAGTGCAGTATCTAATTCCTTTCATATAACCAATAGAGTGAGGCGGCAGGGAGATGATCTTTCGCCTTCATTATTTAAAATATACATAGAAAATGATATCAATTGTGTTTTGGATCAATGTTACGTAGGGCTACATTTGCCACCAAAAGCCTTATTTCTGAATACTTTTAGTTTTGCTGATGATATTTCATTCATAAGTCCTTCTATCGTAGGTTTAAGGAAGTTATAAAGATATGTGAACATTACGCATGTTTGATTGATATCATATTTCATACACAGAAATCGGTACGCATGGTTTTTCATTGAATATTTTCCGAATTACCAACTCCTCCCTCTGTGCTTTTAATGGTCCTGCTCATGCTTATGTCAACAGTTATGGGTCTTTCGGTCATATTTTAAAATTCAGTCTGTTAGACGATGAAGATATGATGAGACAGTACAGATTTGTGTGTACTCGTACAGGCATGCCTTTACGTAAATTTAAAAATTGTTATTTGTGTATCAAAATTAGATTATTCAAATCTTATTGCTGCACAATGTATTGTGCACCTCTGTGGAAAAACTTCAGTGAGTGTATAAAGAGGCAATTAATTTGTCTTCTGTTACTATTTGGCCTTTCAAAATGGAATAGTGCCTCTACCATGTTTGTATACTATAATGTATTTAGTTTTGAAGTATTAATGAGAAAGTATGTGATTTCAATGATAATAAGAGTATCCAATATTAAGAAATGTTTTCCTTGAAATCTCTATGAAACTAGGATATTCTTTTTAGGCCCCGGATTATAGATAGATCGAACAAATTACTTTTTAAATGCCTTATATAATTTGGTTCTTAACAATGACAGACTTATTCAGTAGCTGTATATATGTGTTTGCATATTTGTGCATAAGACACCTAAAACAATTTTATGTTTAAAATACTTTTATATTTTAATTTAGATGTATGAACCATGCAGTCTGATATAAAGAATTCTTCTCTTATCTTATCAAAAAAAAGTTAACACATTGGCTGGAGACCCTTAGCAACCATTAACTCGCACAATACTGACTGGCAAAACAAAGGCTTGAGTACTGCTTGCATTATGACGTTCTCGAAGCAGCGCGGTGAGTTTATGGAAACAAATGAAAGCCATTGGCCTTCCAGCTAAGCAAACTTTTGGCTACCATTGTCCAGAGTGCCAATGAAGGAAACAAGACAAAAGCACAAAGGTTAAAGGAGACACAGGCAGAACGTTATGTATATACAACAGTAATGGGACAGGGGATTAACTATTACATGGATGTCTGAAAGAAACTTTATTTTAAAACATCAACATTTTAATTGCCATGCAAAACATGCGTTATTCATCTCTTTTGCATTAAGCTTTGATTTCATGTATACATGTGATGGTATAATTACTTCAAATCTATGAATGATCGTTATATATCGAGTAGTACCAAATTTAGAATTGAATGTCGTTAGTAAATTACATCAGAGGTAAAGAGATATATGTTATCAATTACAAATACTGGAACTACAATATAAAACATATTCAGTCCATTCATAAACACAAAGTAGCCTCTGTAGATCTACATTTTAAGCATCGCGAGAATAATCATTTTTATGCTAAAACCATGCGCTTGGCAGCTTGAATAAAAGAATACAGAAACGTAAATCTCTCTCTCTCTCTCTCTCTCTCTCTCTCTCTCTCTCTCTCTCTCTCTCTCTCTCTCTCTCTCTCTCTCTCTCTCCGATAGTTTGTATCTATACCTTAATATGTAAAATTTTCTATCATTTGTCCAGAATTATACTTATCATGCTATGATCATTTTAGTCAATTAAAATAATATTTATGTTCTTGGAAAGTGATCCACATCGTGGGTTTCAAAGTCTCCGCTAAATGCATAGCATTACAACCTATGTACTACGACGAATGGCGCGGGTTTGTTCCTGCTTCTCAGTGCGAAATGCGCGAGGAAATCAGAATGGGAATGACTTCATGTCATTTCCTTTATATCAAATGAAATTTCCATCTCGATTTATTCGTGTATTTCAAAACAAAATTGACCTTCTTATTTGAAACGGACATTTGACAATATTCCAGACTGTCTGCAATTGTAATCAAAACATGTTTCTTTTAAATCATGACCAATAGAACAAAATGACATTTATAAATTGATTGTGTTTCAGTATATGGTCTACATACATTCAAGTTGCATTGGTTGTGTCCAGATTGAGCAGTTGTCGTTGAGAAAGATAGCAACTGCTTTGTGTTATTGACAATTATCAGAGGTAAATTTGAATTATACACTCTGAGAAGCCATTGTTGAAGGTGGGTAAACTCCAGTCATATTTAGCCAATACAAGTTTCGTAAAAATCTAGTTGACCCTCGCTATTAATCTGTATACGAAATGAGTGTTTTATTCTTTTGCAAACCAGGGTTTGCTGGTGGCTCTCTCCACACAGACACTGGAGGCGCTGCTGACTTTCTTTGCTTACCGAAATGTCCAACCTGGGGAAAGAACGTAGGAGGTACACATACCACCGCATTTATATACGGTGCTGAGTACGAACTTTCCGATGGATCCAATCCATTTTCAACCGTGTCGATACAGGACGATGTTCCGTGTTGCATATGTAGACCTCCCCGTACTACAACCCTAATGTTCCCCGCTAGAACTGACTGCTATCCCGGATGGAATCAGGAATATACTGGGTATCTGATGTCAGATTATCGTGGTCACCCAGGGAACACAAATTATGTGTGTGTTGATGCGAATCCAGATGCGGTTTTACGAGGGACTCCAGACAACAACGGCCATCTGATGTACGTAGTTCAAGCAAAATGTGGGTCTTTGCCTTGTCCTCCATATGTTGAAGGACGAGTTATAGCATGCGTTGTGTGCTCAAAATAAGACTGTATGGTTGTCTGTTTATGTATTTTTAGGTGACAGGATTCATTGACGTTGAATAAAGCATTATGTCTCGAGGCTTATCTCAGCTATTGATTCAACCCAACCCTCCAACCCCATGTTTAATTACACCCACTACGTATATAATGGAAGATGGGGAATACAGTTTCTAAGACAGCATTGCAGATAAACAAGATACTCGTGAACATATAAGAAAATATATGTCTCTATTTTGAATCCTGTTTAAGACGTTCTGTGACTTCTGTCTCACACGTACTAATATACAGACTCTCTAAGATCAATGGAGACAAGACATGAGATAGTTCTAATGAAGTCAACATAAAGTTTAGGTATAATAAGTTAATCCATGTATTTAGTCTAAATTTCAAAACCATTAGTATGTATAGACAATGGTAATATTCTTTCGTAAGCCATTACACATAGATATCACAATTTAAATTTGTTTTAAATGTTCCTTCTTTCAATACATGAGTGAGTGCCCATTGATATTTTCGGTATTTTTAGAGATCTGTGTTTGTCAGAAAAAATATATACAGTTAAAGATGTGTAGTATTTAGGATGGTATACTTTTTATATACAACAGAGTTGTCTTATAAGTCCATCTGTGAGACACACAAATGAGGTTGTTGATTTTTCTTTTTCTCAGAAAATTACATTCTTTCATTGAAGAGGCAATCCTTCCTGCTGTTTAGTACTATCAGAATTGTAAATAATATTATACAAATATCTGGAGTCGTTATTGAATAAACTAATGACGCCTGCGTATGAATATTTCTGTAATGTGCTTACATTGGGTTCCGCCAAAAGAGTATGAATTTGTTCCAAACGGTTAAAATTAGTGCCCTGTATTTCTATATATCTCAGTTTCAAATGGGGCCTAATCACTCATAGTCAGACCTTAATTTCACATGCATTTTGACTTCACATTTATATAAGATTTTAAGTTTCCATGTGCTCCTGTTTAATTTTCCAAGGGGAACCGTACCATTTGTCCAGAATTTAGTACATAGTCTGTGTTATAAATGTAAAATGCTATAATTTCAATTTCCCAAAGGAAATAATATCCTTTGGTCTGAATATACTCTCGCTGAAAGGTTATGTTCCGTTATGTCTGACCGATACCTGGCACTATACATTCTTTATTAATTCCATTTCTTTAATGTCAGCCTTATAATTTCCCACTAGGCCTTGTATCAGGTCTTACCGTCGAAAAAGTTTAATCCTAACACAAAACATTATTGGTCGCCTGAAGTTAATAAAGCTCACAATAAAGCTACTTTCGAAAAAAAAAGTAGATAAAAAATGGAGAGCCGTGCGGGCTTGTCCATGAATCTTACAAGAAATATAATACTGCAAAAAGGGAATTTATAAATACTCAAGAACATGCGATAAAGGCTTACGTAGAAGCTATCTTCAAAGAATTAGATTAAGCATCCGAATTAGACATTATGCCTTTTTGGAAGTTTGTACGAAAGACGACATAACAAGCGCAAATATTCCAAATGTTGCTTTGAATTAAAATATGACGGTGAATTAGCGTCTGCTCTGGGTGAGATATCTCGTCTGTTTGCTACATATTTTCTTATATTGTAAACTTAGTGTACATACATAAATGATGAATAAATTGACTAGTTTTGCATTGATGAACCTATCTTTAAGACAAAATTTAATTATCAAAAAATAGCCTTTGACATAACTCAAACTTAGGTCTTCATGGTATTCGAAATGAACATTTACGTTACGGTGGGGGAAAAAAAACTCACATAATTAATCACAATGCCTTTTAGCGGGGTAGTAGACAGTGTTACATATCTTGCTATTCGAAACTAGGGTTAATTATGACCATATTTAAAGGTGTAGGGAAATATAAAAGTTACCCTGACAATTATAGAGCTATTTCCCTGTTGTCTTCATTATACACACTATAACAAACGTGTTTATTCAATAGACTAAATGGTGTAACAACACTATATATAAATTCCCTAATGCCGAACAACAGTGGTTTCCAAAAGGGTTTGAGTTGTATAACATCATCTTTAAATTTACACGAATCTGTATTTTCCACTTTAGAACTAGGATCATGTGTGTTTGGTGCTTTCTTTGATATTCAGAAGGTCCTTGACACTGTAAATCATGCCAGACTTTTCGTGAAACTCAAAAAGCTAGGCTTTCAAGGAACAATTTTACGTGTAATAAAGGAACTGTGCTCTAATATTGAAAACATTGTCCTGATAAACCAATTAAAATACGAACCTTTTCCAACAGAACGGGGCATTCGGCAATGACGTGTTTTATCAACATTATTATATTCTGTTTACATCAATTATTTTTTACAAGAATTACATGAGTCAAAATTAGGGCTACTTGGCCACTCGACTACATCTGGAAACCCAGAGCTAGCCGATGACATAACTCTGCTCGCAAACACACCTCTCCATTTGCAAAATATGATTGATATATGTAACGGATGCTCCTTAACATAGAACTTCACCGTCAACGTTAGTAAAAGTTGTGTATTAGGTTTTAATCGGAATAGACAAACACCATGCAAGAAGTTTCACTGCAATGTAGGCAATCATAGTGTACCTATTTAAATGTAACCGAACACAATTAAATACCTATGTGTTCCAACTTGAAATGTTTGTCAAAAGTAGGAAGGGTTTTATCGAAGTATGAACATTTTTGAATCTTTTGTAAGACATGTTAGTATGGAGCAAGTTTGTAAAGCGTTCGTTTTCATACTGATGAGAAGCATGTCTTATAATTTATATCCATTGTATTTTTCTTGGGTATATTTTGTCTCTAACAGAAATTTGAATAAATTCATAAATATTATATTTGTGTAAAATGCTACATATATCGGGAATAAAACCTTTCTGTTGTGTAACATCTTTTCTAGAAAGATATAGGCATAGTGTGAATATAATATTCTTTTTAATGCTACATTTGCTGGAAGATGGCATAATTTACCAAGAAAGTTCAGTTTCCTTTTATCAATTTCTGATACAATTCTCTATATCCCCAGTAAACTTTCGTTCATTCCTGACCGTGTGGTGTAAGGAAACCATTGCAGGATTTTAGTACAATGATGCTGAAATACTTCAAGCTTTCTTAAATCGTTGAGTCTGATTTTGACCAAACTTCACAACCATAACGGGCTAATGAAATCACTATTTTTTAAAGAAGCTGACTAAGGTAAGAGGATTGCATCTGGCTTGATTTGTGCCATACCCTACATGATAATAAAATGAGTTTCTAACTTTAGTTCAAGCCCTCAATTTTATGGCAAATATCAAAGACAACAAGAGAGTTACAGATAAGTACATCTCTTACAAATGTTCTGATATCGGTTCCAAATAATACCATACAAGTTTGTAAACATTGCAGGTATTCTAACATTTATTTGCTGTCAAAGCACTGTGAGACAAAGATAAATATTATGAAAACATATTATAAATAACTTTGAGATTCGTCTTGGTGTGTTCCATCACCTCGATATACCTTGAAATTTTATTATTGTAGCTTCAGTGTTCTCTGCATCTGTAATGCATAGATTCATTTCTTAATAATAAGATTGTTTTGAAAATCTCTAAGTTTGGAATACATGTGATGGTAGAAATGTTCATAGTCCTGTGCTCTTGCTTGTTATCTTTGACATTACATATTAAATAGTATATATTACAAAACAAATCAATAATGATGTGTAAAATAATTAAGTATTGGAGGACTGTGCAGGAGTGCGCCTTACATGTTAATATGTGTGGTGTTCTTATCTGAGAATCCCCAATAGGAAGCTGCGCTTCTAAAAGATTCCTCTCATGTACACCTCTATTAATTGTATATAAATATTGCATTATTCTTTTCTTGTTCCTTTCTTGTATCCACTATCTTTGAAAAGAGGAAATTAAGATTGATGACAATGATGATGACTGTAATAATCCGTACACTGGTATTTAAACATATTTTCCAATTCAGATCTTTTGTTCTTCTATTGGTATCTCCGATTTCATAACGTCTTACTCCTTTTCATCACAATATCTATTAATAAGCAGTTAGTGATACTTCTTTTCGCATTTGCTGATTTTTGGGCCATAAAGGTAATAAGACTGCTGATGATTACTAGCCACCTATTTTCATCTATTAAAGATTTACATCCACCCACATTCATCTACTGAAGGGCGCTTTATAACGAGGGCTATACCTTCAAAAATATGAAAGTAAGTCAGTAGAAAGTGATTGGTATTCATCAACCATAATAATACAATCTATTTCTGCAAATTTGCCTATTGTAAACTTTAGTGTGACAAATAAATTGAAACTGTAAAATGTAACCGTTGCAAAAAATAGTGGAAACAGAAGAAATACAAAAGTGGAACATTGTACAAACAACGTCAGTAGTGTTCATATAAATATAGGAGTGATCGTGAATATTATATCGCTTATTACATATCGGAAATCATTGAGGATGAAACATTTTAAATGTAAGTGTGGTTGGACGATAATTAATATATATATATATATATATATATATATATATATATATATATATATATATATATATATATATATATATATATATATATATATATACATCGTTTGACAAACATTCAGCACAAATGTCCATGAAAGGGACGTGGAAGAAAACAAAACTTGGAAGATATTAAAAAGGATATTGAGACTCACAAAAAGAAATATGTCAAACAGGCTGATTAAACAGTTAGAGATAAATTACGCAAACGATTATAACAGGAAAATAAACAAGCAAACAAACAAGAAAGTAAATATGCCTCTGGTTTATGATTTAGTTGATGTACGAAAGTTTCCGGAAAAAAATTATATAATTCAGATTTAAAACAATAAATAACACGCAGAGTACCTCATCCTTCTCCTGCAATTCAGTGGAATGCTACAATTAACCTAGCAATTGTGCATCTATTTAATGACATACAAATCAACAAAACCGAAAACTACTATTTCCCATCTAAGACTGCGAATATCTTTGATAACTACACTTTAATATTTGGCAGTGTTGACCTCGTTAACAGATTCAGAGCACAGAGTGATATGAGCTTCTGGCAAAAGCAACTAAAAAGCGCAGTATGGGTGGTAACAACTGGATGCTGCACATCTTATTGGCATTTAACAGAAAATGGGTATACCAGATTTAGTTAGATCAATTTATAAATTTCATGTCTACTTTCAAGCGCAAAAAGTATTGTCTGAATGTATGATGCTTTTACGCTGTGAACAATCATTTAATTCAAATAATAATAGCACATAAAACAAGTTAATAGAATGCGTTATAACTCCAATATTCCAAAACTTCATCGTGGGAGATGCATAATGTCTAAAATAGATCAGTATTCATACAATCACAGCTGGTGATGAAGGATATCAAACTTGGGTAAGATATTGAGTTGAGTTACTTGGGAAATTGAGACGAAAAAGTCATTTGATTTTTAAAACAATATGATTACTAAGGATCAAGAAATAGGCTAGGCATACTTTTACTTACAAGACAGTAATGATGTGACTGAAAAAGAAATAACGTGATTGAATCAATATATAAGTTCTTATGTGATTAGTATGTTAGGTGCTCAAGGTCAAACAAAACATCAATAACCAGTCCGTTTCCACTGTTCAAGGCACTGTTAAAAGTCATTTAAAAAATACTTTTAGGCGAATAAGTGTATGACTCAGATGAAAATCTGACAATACAATTTCAGCAATATATTTCGGATTCAAAAGTAAGGCTAAACTATGCAGTTGGTGGTGCTGGTATATTGTTACTGTCCAGTGATATGTTGGTGAAAACGGGTAGCTTTGTTGACCACAATAACAACTTGAAAATGTTATCTGATGGATTTAAACTAAGACTAAACTCTGGCATAAATACCTACAGTCTATAAGAATTAGTCAAAAGGTAGACAAAGGAACAGAATAAGAGAACGTGGGTAAAACCTAACTTTACAAGTTACATGATCGTGATATCGCACTTTGTTGGTTTTAATTTCTTTTCACAAATATGACATATGCTTGTAAAAATAAAATGCTCCTCTTTCATGAATATCATTTTAGCATCGCTTTTGTGGTCAATGTTCTTCGTAAACTAAATCAACTATTTTCAGCAAATACACGTAGAGCTTTGTAATGCAATCAATCTATTCTTCAGCATAATAGAGTTTCATTGACTTTGGGTATTGATTTAATGTAAAGACAAAGCCCCGATGGAATATGTTTGACTCATTTATTGTTCATCTGTTATTAGTGCACTCTTTATTATTTTTCGTTGCGCCGTACCATCTGCTTGACGGAAGTGTCTTCACCGCATTTGTAACATCTGGTAGTACCCATTTTTTTACTACTTGTATATTTGCAGATGCATCTAAGCTCATTATGCCGCACAGCCCATTTCAGATTTTTAAGTTGCCAATTCTTTCATTTACTTTGGTCAGTCCAGGGCCGTTAAATATATAAATTGGCAAGATACTAAACCTATTTCCTTCGGCAATATTCATAATGCTTTTTCATAAACCTGTCATTATCTACTTGCGAATCTTGAGCAGAAATATCATCGTTCAGTACCAACTTACAGAACGAAATGCAGAATGTAAATATGATTAAAAAATAGACTATTACTCAAAATCCGGGCACAAGAAAGTAACAAAAATTATTTTATTTAAAGTTGTCATCATCATCATCATCAACCGTTTACTACCTTGTGGTTCCAGAGCATGATTTCACAATTGCACTTGCAATCATCGTACCATGATTATATATATCATACCCTGATTATTTTACAGGATTAGTAACAACAGCATGCTTAACCGTGACGCTGATTACGCGCTTAAAGTGCGCTCACAATGCAATCTAATGAAATGTGTGAACATCTGAAAAATGTGAAAATATTAGAGTTCAAGAATATAAAATGTCAATCATAGTTGGCTTCCTTTTGAAGCGCACGTATCTTGAATAACGTTAGTCCCTATTTATCCATTAAAGTATCCAGCTTAATGTACGGATCAAGAAATTACAATATTATCTACTATTAGACACTGTTCCAAAGTCAATAGATTGAATAATGTGAAAGCAGTTACCGTATCTGATTCAAATATTAGTCATTTCATGAATAAAAGCAGTGTTCACTATATATATATATATCATGTTTTTGATAACATGGACTGAGCACACGTAATACAAGAGCATCATGTTATTACTAATGAAGTTTCAAATATATATATATATATATATATATATATATATATTTTGTTTTATTCTTTATTTCATTCACACCTTTTCTTTATCTACTGCACAGCGGATATGAATTTAAATGGAGATCTCTATTTATAGATATATTTACAATATAAGTGAACTCATTCTTATAAGCATACGACAATGAAGTCAAATCAACACTGCATGTTATAGAAAAACAATTCCGTATGAACTCTGAATTAAGAGAGGATCTATTCCTACAACGACCAGGAATCGTCTTTTTCAATTCGTAAGTAAAAGCAATTCTTCTTGTTCTTTTAGAGACCGTATCTGGGTTTTAATTCATGCGGAAAGTTGAAAGTGATATAGAGCAAATGTATATTGTATGCTGCATGTATTTATCTATTCTTTTTAGGTCCTGCAGTGAAGTCATGCATTTAAACCAAATTGGGATAGAAACGTTTCAATTTCTTAAACAGGCCCAGCAATAACACTTTAATTGTTGATTTTATCATGTTCATTCCAATCAAAGTTTTGGGCCACTTGCCTCTAGCCGTCGCACGTGGTGTAATCGGGCATATCAGTAGTGATACCTGGTACAATCAGCACACTGCACAAAGCAACTGGCAATCTTCCTTATAATGGGACGGTAATGAGTAGTAACTTACTGTTCTGACAAGCTATATCTGGGATCGGGGCTAATTTGGACGTTGTACGAAGCTGTATCAGCAACATACGATTTGACCTGTAGCTCTAGCGCTACCGATGCAGCTTATTGGCCTGAGGAGAACGCTGCATTCTAATTTGTTTGACCACCACATCATTTGGGACATACAATCTGGTGTTTTCACCCAGCTATTTTATATGGACAGCTAATTTGTATACTATTCCTTGCAGAACACAAATTATTTGCTCTTTTATGCTCTGTGTGTCTCGCCATTACATCATGCCTCCAAAATGGAAAGTAGTTAAGGGTATATCAAGAGCTACAAGATACCTCAGGTCCATAATCGTCACCAACCTCAATGCGTCCAGAAGCATGCGGCACACCAACTCAGATCAAAATTTACTAATTGGAATACTTTTTAGTTGTTGAAGTGAACCACACGCAAATTGTGTTTCCAAAGGTTTAAACTTTGGTTCTTATGTGGGATACGCGGGTGTTGTATCCGTTATGACTCAGTTAAGAACCTTATATCAGCAGAAACATACCGACATAGTATTCATGATAAAATTCACAAAGAGCTGGCAGCTGTCCGAAGTGCTGGTCTTTTCTCTATAAAGCCGTTCCTATTGCGTCAACTCCTTCCCTTCCAGGTGTAATGGAATAGAACGTTCCCGGTAATTTTTGCAAGATTCAATATCTGATCTTACCCATGACCACATCAATAAATGATAGCATACCGTGGAGAAAAAGATGCTGTCATTAATGAAACTGTTGATAACGCTATTTCTCTTATTTAATACAAAACACAACTATTGGCAAAGGGTGTTATATAGCTAAAGCTGATAGTGTATGCATTTTAAATCATTCCCTCGGCACTCGCATCCAAATATACCTTGTTTGGATGCAAATGGCACAGCAAATACTATTTTGACAAATGATTACTTATCGGATATATTGAAAAAAATATTGAAAACCTTTAGCACAGCTGTTAAATGGATACCTACCAAAAAAAAATGTCTATTCCTAGTATGGTTCATTTCCTTGGCAGTTATTTGATTTGAGAGAAGACAGTCACATAATGCCAACATAGTCTTTATAAATTATTACTTGTAGCTAGGAGAATTTGAGTACATATAGCAAGTGACAAGGCTTTAGGTCCGAATACCGCAGTGAGGTTCGTTCTCTATGAACTTGATTACCACCAATTGAAAGTTAAACTTCCCTTGGATAAATTGAACAAATACAATGGGTGGTGAGTTCATCTGTGTTTTAACAAAATCAGTCACCTAGAAAAATCTTTAGTCAATCATTGGCACTTTTAACTTGCATGTGCGGTAATGCTTCAATGTAGGACCTTCTTAAGACACTTCAAATATCTTACAATGGGTGTATCTAAACCTTTTCAGCATTTTCGAATCACAACATAAAGTACAACGTTAAATCTTTCTTCCTACCAGACCTTTGCATATCTTCAGTTATTTAATTGTACACATATGAGTCTAGCTATGTTGGTTACAGAGCTTTTCTTGTGTCTCATTGGTTTTATAGAGCATGGAGTGATGAATAAAAAGGAAATGACATGGCATTCTTGGAATTTTACCCAATTGTCCTCGCGATCCAAGTAGGGGATCATGTGCTCTCTAGCAAACGAATTTTCTTTCATATAATACCATCATGGTTTTTGTAAGAACAAGTATTCTGCTTCAAGAAATATTACCATCTCCTTTCATGCAACCTATATACTTGGTGCAGATAATACCTTGGCTGATGTCATTTCTCGATTACAGTTAGAAACGTTCAAGACTCTGGCACCGTTTGCACCGTTTGCATATCCTTACCCAGTCACAGTACCTGAACGGCCGAAATCTCTGAAACAAATACTCTTGTCATTATTTAAAACTTCTCGCACTCATTCCTCGACGCCAGCATAAAAACTTGAGTCATGATAAAACATTTGCCAAAAATTATGGCCTCGATACATAATTGCCTATACCGATCACATGTTCAGTACCTTTGTCTTTTACTTGTCAGAGATTCTCTGTGCACAATCTCATACATGTTTTCAGTGATTGGCTATTTAAAGAAGCTTAATAGACACCCATACTCTATAAAATCCTTTGTCACCCAGAACACTCTTCAGGCATGTGACAAAAATCAACTTTTCTTTAATAAGAGATTGCCCGTAGATAAGAATATGTTATATAAAATGATTGTTCTGCTTGGTCTCATAATATTATATATGTGTACTCTAGGACAATTAGCTGAGCTATGTTTACTGTTGCTTTTCATACATTTTTTGCGTATTATTGAAATCATCGTGCCATCTTGTAATGCATTTTACCCCATTTTGGTCCATTTTTATCAGATTCAATTTTAAATAAGGGACTATCCATAGCATTTTTTTAATTACAATTGGCTCTGGTGGTCATCGTATTACCTTCACAGTTACTGAACAACGCAGCACGCTTGCACCAGCTGGGCCTGTCCATTGTTTAAGACAATATGCTGAACTCAGAGGATCATCCTCAGACCCTAATTTTTAGTATCCACCTAATAATGTAGTTACACGGAAAGAGATTTTTGGAAGACTTTAATCGTGCACTAGTATTTAATCGCGACAATTTTAGAGGTCAAAATTATTTAATATGGGCTGCCATCGAATCTATTGCACGAGGCATTGCCTACAAGCACTACATGCGTGTATCAGAGAGAGGTTCTACTATTTGATGGTTCATAGAATGTTTCCTACTTATTTATTTCTTCTTTCTAAAGGTTCACAATTTTACATAGCATATACCGTTCTTTAGAAGATCATTAGCTAACATACTCTTGACTGCTCCGTGCTTTCATTTCTTTCCTAGCTCTTGTGAGTCCACTTGCCTAGCTTAAAGCATCCAATTAAGAAAGCAAAGGAAAGAGCGTAGGTGGAATGGGGTGGTACTGCTTATAGGACAATATTTGAGTGCGCACAGGTCTGGATTCCTGCAACTGTATGTGGGGAACCGCATATGTCACAATAAAGAGGCTAAAGAATGATAACTAGCGAATGGGTTCACTGCATCTAAATACTTTTGTTTATTTTTTTGTGATTATACAGCGATGAGTGTGTTCTTCGCGATAAACGCACCAACACCAGCGTGTTCGCCTTTAACTAATAATTTCTAAGGATGTGGATTCAACAAATTGGAACCACTTGTGTATTTGCTTTGTGCATTCCGATGCTAGTTTAATAATATTTATTTGCAGAAAATGTTATTATAATATTTGACAGAAAATGATTGCAGGTTTAAAACAAGCTCAACTGCTGTATAGTAGTTCTTCTCCTGAATTCAGACCTGTCTTCAGGCGTTATCAGGATAAATATTTATAGTAACCTTTTCGCGACTTTCGGACATTTATTCTTAATGATTGCAACGGTTATCTATGCGATTCATAGATTCAAAGAAGCGTTCAGAGCTATCTGCAGGATTTTGAAAATGAAAAGTCATATCTACTTTTTCCACAAGAAACTGAGAGGTCAGTATATAAAAATATGACCATATTTTGAGAACTGATCGCTAAAAACTAAAATTGGAGATCCTGGCAGCAATGACTCTCACTATAGAGATCTATGCATGTTTGTTTTCGGGTTTAACATTTTTAGTAAATAATTGTAATTTAAGCGATGATCTGATACTGGCTATTTTTGTGTCCCAGTTGCGCTGCCCTGCAAATATTGCATGCAGGACTCCTCTGATGTGGGTTATGCAGCCCCTCTCCCTACAATTCAAGTTGGTACACTCTACTTAATATAAAAATAAAATCCGTGTTTGTATTTAGTTGGTTGATTTAGTTGGTTCATTTTGAAATTATTTCACCTGTTTAACATGTACTTGGTCTTCTTGATATACACACAAATGAAGTAGAATAATTAGTTATTCACACCATTTCGTATTCCTCATATAAGTTTCCACTGTGGCCTGCATCGACAAGCATTTGTGTCTGTTGTCATTTATATGTCATTAGTAATATAAAATAATCCATTGCATTAGATGCAACTGCTCTGCTGACGACATCTTGCTATCTCTACCTGTGATATGAATTGCTTCACATCTCTTTCTATCGTCTGTTCACACTTCTTCTCTACTCTCGCTATCTTCTTCAATCATACCTTCTCGTAAAGTAATTTATGCCTGGGTAAGATCATTTATAGGGAAGTAATTAGACTGGGTTTCGCGGCAAAAGGGAGTTTTTTAATGTTGTCCAAAGGCACCAATTAGTCCCCCTGTACTGTGGTCACATGATATAGGTAGTCAATGATTGTGTGCTATTCCTGAGCAGGCACTTTAGTAATTAGATCCTAGCGTCACTTTGAGCACAACCGTGCTGGAGTTGAGACGTGCTCATTTTATTCTGAGAAATCTCGCATTATGTCCTGCTGTTCTGATCAGGCCTATATCTTACTCTCTATACCTTTGATCTGTATTGCTTCTTGCATTTTTCTATCTTCTGCTTACTTTATATCTCGAGAATAGTTATTGTCTCAAGGATAGACCAAGTGGGTTTTGGATTAGTGAAGAAACAACGAACAGTTATTGGAATTATATTTATTTACAATGTATACGAATGGAAATTAATTAGGACCTAGTCTAACATGTGCAATTCTGATACCACTTAATTTAACGTTACAATTTTGATGTAGTGCACACATTAGGTCTAAAAAGTCATCTCTATAAAACGTTTATGCATGCGCTAGATAATGCTATTTCCGAGTCCAAAGAAGTATTGAGAAGTTTTCCACACGTTAGCTATTTCACAATACACATTATTTTTTGCACATAATAAACATGGATTATAATAGTATTATGTATAGTGTAGCATAAATAATATATTGTTTAGGCGCAAAAAAGTCCATTATCTTTGTATATAATGTGTCAGATGATGGAAAGTGCTGTTTACCCAGATGCAAAACAGCGACCAGTGTCTATGCAGAGTGTTACTTCTGTAAATATAACGTGCAGATAATTCAACGGTAAAATTTATTTTTGTATGTATATTTTCTTTAGGGTGTCTCTATTTTACAACGAGTTTGAATAATTTATGCCACTTACTACCTACGCATCAAATGACAGCGTAGATTACTCTTGTTTTCATATTTTGTATTGGTCAATTACACAGGAATAATAGCAATAGTGCAATAAAAAAAAAGAAATACTGCACTATATACAAGAAAACACTCGTAAAATAAAGTATGTATTCATCTAAGAATGTCGTTGATTCTTGCGACCGAACCATGTAGTTTTTGTGGTGAATGAAAATTAAAAAAATCTATTATGTTAATTTACATATGTAAGACTCATTTAATTCTGATTTAAATCTCTTTTTGATGTTAGATATTACATTCCAATGAAACCATATACTGGCCAATTTGATCTTAAGAACAATGCAGACAACAAAACTGATAATTGGTTTATTATTTTTTTATTTTTGGGGGGAAAAGGTACATATATATTTCACGCAGGACGGTAGCTAGATAAATGTGCATCGTAGGCCACCAACCCCATCGTTTTTTATATTTTTGTTTTCAAACCCTCAAGCCTCCAACCTACCTATCCTCCAATGTTTTCACAAAAACTCTGGACCACCCACTTATCATTTTTTGAAACACTAATGCTCTACTCACCACACAATAAACAGATTTCTTCACCAGAAGTCTAGGCCACCCAACCTTCTATTCGCCAAAGTTTTACCAAAACCTCTAGTCTATCATGCCTCAAATTTTTCACAAAAGTACTGGACCACCAGCGCTCACAATTTCCACACAAAACAAAATCAAGACATTAAACCACACACACTTAATATTTTCACGCAAAAGCTATTAACCAACACTAAAAAATGTCACAAAGCAGTAGACCACAAATTTCAATATTTTAAAAAAAATACTAGGCTACCAGTCCTCAAAATTTAAAACAAAACACAAGGCAACTAACCCTAAATATTTTGAAGAAATAAAAGCTACTATAATATTTATTGCATATTATGGCTTATTCTGTAACAAAACTAAGAGTCTGCTGTTTTAGCGTAGACTTGTTAATTCTTGCCTTTTCCCGCCTGTCATCCACATCCTCCAGTAATTTAGACAAGATTAAGTTTGTCGTTACAAAACACAATAACCATGATATAGAGTTAACAAGACCCAGATATTCAGCAATCAGACACAGATATTCATCAATCAGGTAAAGATAACCACCA
Source organism: Margaritifera margaritifera (assembly GCA_029931535.1). Classification (NCBI taxonomy): domain Eukaryota; kingdom Metazoa; phylum Mollusca; class Bivalvia; order Unionida; family Margaritiferidae; genus Margaritifera; species Margaritifera margaritifera. Next base: position 941,719 of record JAQPZY010001032.1, on the reverse strand, counting down.
TCTGCAAGAGAACTTAGATAATTACCCTTAGATAAATAAGCTTATCTGAGTGAAGACCTCGACGATATCACTATGCCACCATTAATAGAGTTAGTAATTTGAAAAATAAAATCTCATGTAAATGGGACATCATGACTCTTAATTAGGACTCGAAATCTGGCTTCGCCGTAACTTAAGTAAGTCACAATGATAACAGGTTTAAACGCCATAATGATAATATTATTAGTCAGTGCATAAAGTCCTGTGGTAAAACATAGATCAATTATGTAATACGTGTATGCAACTAACAGATTTATATGACTTAGGCTACTGTCAGAAATATTCAATACTCACTACAACCAGGTAGTAGCTGAGTGCCGTATATATCTTAAGTGTATGAACTTGAACGTTATTGGTTCACGTGCAGAGTAATTATATTAAATTGTGATATAATGCATTGATTGATAACTCAGTAACTTCAGTCATGTAACCCTGTCCGTAGATGAGCTATATATTTATTAGATTAACTATGTAGTTCATATATTTTGTGGTTGGTACCTCTCAGTAAATATCATTACAAATAATCAATAAAAATGTTTCCACAGCCAGGTACGTACGGTACTTCTCATCCTTTCGCATTGCTTGACCTTCAGCGAGTCGTATATATCAGGCTATAACTGACATACGATGTACATAATTCTTAGTATTTATAGATTTGTAACTGAAATAATCAACTTGTGTAAAATACATTATTAACAAAAGCACAAATTCGAACTTAGCACTAAGGAAGCTGCCATAAATACAGACTAAGGTACCACCCCGCTATCTTATACTTATACTAATTTATAAGTAGGTGAATATAGCTAATTCAGGTGCCCTGAAATTTTTTTGTGACTATGGTTTTATTCTATTTAAATATGGGACTGGGAACCGGAAACTAAGAACTGAAATAATCAAAAATATATAAATTAATGCTGATGTTCGAAAACTTCATTATTCAGTTTATATATTAACCACCTAGATGGTAGCTTCATGTCATCTGTTTTAAGGATGACTTTTAAGTGATATCGGTGAAGCAGAGATAACACTGTTGACTTCGGGGTACAAAGTTGTTATCAGTTGTGTTCTGAACCCGTTGCGGGCATAATGTTTTCTATTATTTGGGCTAACGTGATCACTCATGCTGTTTCGCTGCAAGTACGACACCAAATTAGTGACAAGGATATACGTTGAAACTGGCTAAAACTATCAAATGAACCGAACCTCCGGTGCACGATAATACCTAGGGTTAGTTCGCAAACCCCTATAGCATGACTAGCTTCTAGAGCTCGTAGGCTAGTTAAACACCTGGGATCTTCAATAGGATTTATGTGAAGTGCGTAATTGAACCAATTCATGCGATATCCCGGCTAATTTGACATGTGAAAGCAAAACGGATCCTGTTCCTCAAGACGTATAGGTGCACCATAATATTTAGGCTGGTTGTTCTAGGGGACTGATAGACCACAGAGTGTAGATGGCTTTGGGTAAAGATTTAAATAATGGTCAAGGATCAAATGGATAAAACATAATTAATCAAATGTTGTAAATACATGAAATGACAACAAAAGTTAGACTTTTGAGCATATAAAGTAAATATTTGAGCCTCTACAATAAATATTTGGCATTGACCATAAAGTTTAGATTTTGGACATCTAATTAATTTTGAGATATCTAGTTTAAACGTTTCAGACAGAGTAGATCAAACCACTCTCTACATCAAAATTTTTGTGTACATTAAATGACCGCAGGTGATAGATTGCAGAAGGCTTTTCGACACTTATGTAGATACAATTGTTATTGTGTCAGAAGGCATCATTGCAACATTCTACGCAATCCAAACCGTGAATGAACAGCATTCTTTCAACGATACTACGCAACCTGAATTACAATGCATTGCGGACTTTCTGTAGGACGTTCAAAGATGCGAGTACTGCAAGAGAGAAAAGCATTGCAAAGACAGAAGGCACTTTGCTCTCTATTCAATTTAAACTTATCAGGAAAAATATTTAAATATACTTCTTTTGTATGTACTTCTTTTGATTTGTCATTCTTGTCCTCTCGATTCCTGTACCCATGCTTCATTGTCACTTCGTGTTTTGTCTGTAGCTTTGATTCTAACCTGAAACTGATGTAACCCAGAGCTCCTAAGATAAGAATGTTAACTACTGAGAGTGAACCTGTTAATAACCGTTCTTTCTTCCTTTTGTGCGCTCTTTTTCATGTCATCCTCCATTTCATGTTGTTTCAAGGTTGACTCTCTCTGTCTAATATTTCGCTCGGAATCTTAAATTGGTTTGAAAGCAAATTTAACGTTTCCTCGGTGGTTATTTTGTTGTCGGTTTTAGCCGGTTTTCTTCTACAACGTTTCTGATTTAACTCTGTTTTATTTTATCTTGTTGCTTTTCATTTTATAGGCAACGGCTTTCGCACTGAATTGAATTCATCTATGATGTGTATATGTTTGCATTTTACATGACTTGATAATGTCCAGATATCTCTTGTTGAGTGAGGGCAGTAAGTACACGCTGATTTAGACAGTTGATAAAATGAGTACCTAAAAGTCACTAAATGTTACAGAATAACTATTATTATTTATACTCCCTAAAAGTAACAATTAACGAAAGAAATATTTAGTGAGATTTAGATTGTAAGTTTTAGTGACAAAAATAAGTAGTTAGTAAGATCTACGCTGCTTTAGTGACTTTTTGGTGCTCATTTAACTTCACTTTCTAAATAAACGAATTTTAAAGCGTAGCACCAACAGAAAAAAATAGTAGCTTTCTCTAATCAAAATATGTGTGTGTGAGAGAGCGATAAACCAGAAATGCACAAAAAGGATAATGCTGCATTGTTTCTATGGGAGATGGTGGATATTCATTAAGAAACTGAAAATCTATATTCCCCTTAGTTACATGGAAACCTGTGAAAACACGTAAGGTAATTACGTACAAGAACAATACTGATTTTACACATGTTACAAACATAATTAAGTAGATACATGGGGAGGAGAAAACTGAACAGTAAGCAAGGAAACCATGAAAGAGCAAAAAATACAATGAGATTAACAACTCTCTTAAGAAGAGCATAAAGAAAGCAAAATAAAGCTATTTAGAGGACCAATGCAAGGAAGTCGAGAAAAGCCTGAATCAGAATGAAAGTAAAAGGGCATACCAGTTGGTGAAAGACCTGACAACAGAGAAACAGGGGAGATCTTATACGATTCAGGACAAGGCTGGTATGAGTCTGACAGAAAACCAAGACATTCTTAACAGATGAACGGAATTCTGTTCGGAGCTTTACAACCAGGAGACTTCTGGAGACCAAGCTGTACTAAACGTACCACTGACCACAACAGAGGTTGACCAGCCGATCCTCAGGTCGCAGTAGAGGCTGCAGTAAAGGCGCTAAAGAAGGGGAAGTCAGCTGAGGTAGAAAATAAACCAGCAGAACTTGTTAAAGCAGGAGGAACTTCCATGACAGATGTCCTCACAACAATCTGCAACCAAATCTGGCAAACAGGAGAATGGCCCACACCATGGACCCAGTCTCTAATCGTGACTCTTCCTGAAAAAGGGAATCTACAACTGTGCCAGAACTACAGAACAATCAGTCTCATCAGTCACCCAAGCAAGGTTATGCTTAAGATCATCCTCAATAGACTGAAACCCCAAGCAGGGCACATTATTGCGGAAGAACAGGCAGGTTTCAGAGCAGGACGTAGCACTACAGAACAGATCTTCAATCTTAGAATCCTCTGTGAAAAATATATCCAGCATCAACAGAACCTTTATCATGTCTTCACTGACTTCAAGAAGGCTTTTGACAAGGTTTGGAATGCAGCCTTGTGGCCGGATATACAACATAAACGCAAAACTAATCCGCACTATAGAAACCCTGTATGACAAGGCGACTAGTACAGTTCTCGTCAATGGCAAGATAGAAGACTGGTTCAGAACCACATTCGGAGTCAGAGAGGGGTGCCTTCTCTCACCCACTCTCTTCAACATCTACCTGGAAAGGATCATGTCCGACGCCTTGGAAGACCATGAGGGCAGTGTTGGAGGCAGAACAATCACCAACCTGCGCTTCGCTGATGATATCGATGGCTTAGCAGGAGATGAAGAAAAAATGGAAACCTTAGTGAACCGTCTCAATCAAGCATCACTAAGATATGAGATGGAGATCAACGCTGAAAATACAAACCTAATGACAAACAACCCGAGTGGCATCCAAAAGAGAATAAGAGTGAATGGACAGAAGCTGGGCACAGTAACAAGCTTCAAGTACCTAGGTGCTATCGCCTCTGATGAAGGTTCAAAACCTGAGGTTCTTTCCAGGATTGCGCAGACAACCGGTGTTCTGGCTAGGCTGAAGCCTATTTGGAAAGACAGCAACATCACGCTTGGGTCCAAGATCAAGCTTATGCGCTCCCTCGTCATGTCCATATTCCTATATGCATGTGAGACATGGACCCTAACAGCAGAATTAGAGAGAAGAATCCATGCCTTAGAGATGAGATGTTATCGAAGGACCCTGAAAATCTCATACTTAGATCACGTCTCCAATGCGGAGGTGCACACTAAAATCCAAGGTGCAATTGGACCTTATGAAGATCTGCTCACCACTGTAAAGAAACGCAAACTAAGATGGTATGGTCACGTCTCATGCTCGACTGGCCTGTCAAAGACACTCCTACATGGCACAGTGAGAGGAAAGAGAAAACGAGGCAGACAGAAGAAGAGATGGGAAGACAATATCAAAGAGTGGACAGGCATGGACTTTGCAAAGTCCCAAAGAGCAGTGGAGAGCATGGCGAAACTGAGAGAGATTGTCGCAAAGTCATCAGTGACGCCCCTACGACCAGCAAGGTTACGGGAGAAATGAAACAAATGGGGAAGGAAATAGACTTCAAGCCAAAACGCATTCTATTACGTACTTCTGCAGAACAGTATATATCTGCTCAATCGGCTTTTCGATTATATTAATGCATTTCTCGAGTACATGCCAGGGGCCATCTTGAAATGATACCATTTACTTTGCTTGCATTTTTGCAATTATATCTAATGGTGTGTATTCACAAAAAAACTCTGTATCTGACGCTAACGACTGTCAGAGATTTGACAATGAATACAAATTGTTAGGAAAGGATCCTGAGGGCTTAATTCGCCCAGAGAAAAATGGACGCTTCCAATGTGCAACTTGAATCAGATGTGCCAAAGAAAACACTTTAAATTGAGCAGCTGGTAGGGTAAAAATAGAGAGGCGAGTCATAAATTAAGCTCATTTTCTCCATTCTTTCACATAATAAGAATGTCTTTTGTGATTGCACTACACTAGTAAGGATAATATACAGAATGGCCGACACGACGTAAATATATGGCATCAGGTCTAGAAAACACTGCTATGTATGTTTTTTCAATGTTCTATTAGATAGAGTAAGTTGATGGAGCAGATAGATTATGTTTTGTTAGAATTAAATAGTAGACTGTCTTTTGAATTGAAGCCTATTACCTACACACTAGTATATACTTATTTCTTTCCTTTGAATTGAAGCCTATTACCTACACACCAGTGCATACTTATTTCTTTCCTTTGAATTGAAGTCTATTACCTACACACCAGTGTATACTTATTTCTTTCCTTTGAATTGAAGCCTATTACCTACACACCAGTATATACTTATTTCTTTCCTTTGAATTGAAGTCTATTACCTACACACCAGTATATACTTATTTCTTTCCTTTGAATTGAAGCCTATTACCTACACACCAGTATATACTTATTTCTTTCCTTTGAATTTAAGTCTATTACCTACACACCAGTGTATACTTATTTCTTTCCTTTGAATTGAAGCCTATTACCTACACACCAGTATATACTTATTTCTTTCCTTTGAATTGAAGCCTATTACCTACACACCAGTGTATACTTATTTATTTCCTTTGAATTGAAGTCTATTACCTACACACCAGTGTATACTTATTTATTTCCTTTGAATTGAAGCCTATTACCTACACACCAGTATATACTTATTTCTTTCCTTTGAATTGAAGTCTATTACCTACACACCAGTATATACTTATTTATTTCCTTTTCAACATCTGTGAAATCATTGCGGCTCCTTTACATTATTACCATGTGTGTTTTCGTAGCTGTTCGTATAATTGGTAAATATAGGGATAGGCAGCTTCTTAACACATATCCAGAGAAATGATGCAATATAATACTGTTTTGTGCATTTTTTTATATGCAGACAAAAAGCCTGTGATATATAAGCAATTAGTTCCCTCACATAATGTGTACAATTTTAATGAAAGGTTATTAAAACGTCTTCGCTCTGCCCACTGGTCATTTCCATTAAGTCTGAATGCTGAGAAAGGTTCATAGGAAAATGTATGTTTCATCTTATTTAGTATGCTCTCCGCCCAAGTCCAATACAGGGTATATAAAATGTAAGAAGGATGTTCTGCGGACACAGTAATTAAGGATTAAAAGATACTGTGAAGTCCCATTGAGGTATTATTTTCTTTTATTGATTTACAACTTCTGGATCGGGATATAGGTTAACGAATGATTATTGATATTTGGGAGTCCCACTGACATGGTAAAGTATGTTGAACAAACTGAGAGAATTGGTTGTGCGTATTAGTTCATGTTCTTCTTTTTTTTTTTTTTTTTTTTTTTTTTTTTCTTGTTTTTTTAAATAAGACTCTATTGACATTTAAATAAAATTGGGTCAGTTAAATAGCACAAAGTAAACGCGTCCCCCTAGGGAAACGTTGGAATCGAATCAGGACTTGTTAAAGAAATGACACTGGCTTTGTCAACTTTGTTTGCATGCCTAAGAGTAAGTCCTCACTCATCAATGTTAGATAGTTCTCAGGTTTCTATCACCTCAAAGACGAGTGAACGCTAACATCTGAGCGGTGGGGAGTACGTGAAATAAGTTGTTATAAATCGTTATACAATCCAAAGGAAATAATTGAAATTCAAACTTTACCGTAGGAAATTAGCATATGATAACTATAGGAGATACCTCCCTAAAAGCCATTGGATCAGTGTGTTAGTTTAAAAGCTGGTGAAATCCTTGTTCCTGTATCAAAGGATGTTATGGTGCAAAGAGACGTAAATGTCAAAAAGTTGCTTTTAACTTCTGGGCAATGTTGAGCGGAGATACTTCTTATGGGTTCAATGCGTGGACTGTCTTTGCTTATAGAAAAAGCTTAGATCACTAGCGTATATTACTCACTTTTAAACTCTGAAAACGAACTCTTGCTCAAGGTATATGAAACAGAACTGGTTTAGTCTTTTTTTAATTGCAACGTTCCTATTACACTAACAGCTGACTAAACCATATATCTGCAATAATAGTTCACAATTCTGGAAGTATTATATAGCAGGAAGGCACAAACATTACCGCTAAATTGATACAACGCAGTTTGTTTACACACGTTTGAACTATAATTTTTAAAAAAACATACACACACACACACACATATATATATGTATATATATATATATATATATATATATATATATATATATATACATATATATATATATATATATATATATATATATATATATGGAGTTCGGCATAAATGAAAAAGTCTAACCTTTCTATTGCAATCTTATCAAAGCTACAGCCGGGCATCAATTTACCTGACGTACTCATTTTTTGCGATAATATTTACCCAAGTAAATATTCCGTACTATTTACATGTATTATTGGTATTCTTCTTCTCTTCTTCTTCTTCTTCTTCTTATTATTGTTATTATTATTATTATTATTATGATTATTTAAACTCTTGTCCATTATCCCGCTATTCCATAGTCTTGACATTCATCCTATTACCGACATGCATAACTTTACCGGGATATAATTTCCTTTGCACATTTTGATGATGGCGTTGATTTATCTCCGCGCATGGTGTCAGTCCTTTGCTCTAAGTCTAGAATTAGGTCAAAACACTTTGGTCTTTCACACAAATCAAGCTTCTTACTTAAACGGACATTTGACAACAGTCTAGAACGTCGTCGATTAAGCTCGCTAGGTTATATTAGTCAAAATATGAAAATCATGGATCAATACATTTTACTATTAAATCATGGCTGAGAGAAAATATGACGTCTATAAATGGATTTTCTTTTATTATAAGGCCTGCATACATTTAAGTTGCATCGGTTCCGTTGAAATTATGCAGTTGTCGTTTAGAAAGATTAGTGTTGCGAAATGTGGCTTAAACACTCTGAGACGCCATTGTTGATGGTGCATAGTTGCATGTCACATAGAAGGAGAAGAAGTTTCTTAATAATCAAGTTACCAACTTGCAGTTGTCGCTGTTGTATACACCATGGGTAATGATATACGCGGCAAGGGGACCCATACTAGATTTACATTAAAATATAATACAATGACAACTTTGTGCAGATAATTCCGCGACACCCGTACAACAACCCTCATGATTCCGCGTAGAACTGATTGCTACACAGGATGGAACCTGGATAACACCGGGTATCTGATGTTAGGGTATTATAGTCAGCAAGGGCCGAATAAAGTTGAATGCAGTGCTGACAATTATCTGAAGACAGGCCGTACAAGAAAGTGGAACAAGACCCAAGAACATACCACTATGGAAAAATATGTCAGATACTGAAATACATGTACGTCACGGGAGTTTGAGATAACAAAACATTGGCGTACCCATTTCTGTTTACCCCAAGACAGCGAGAATTAAATTACTACCAAAACTCCGCAAAGGTGGAATGCCAATCATTCTAGAAAACAATTACCCAACAGAAAGCAAAATGAGCTTGTTGACATCTTTGCCCTTTTGTGAAAAAAATATCCGCCTATATCCAGGTTACCTCCCATTACTATAATACAAAACCCACAAATTACCTCCCTGAAAACACTGTCGTGGTCACTATTTATACCCTCATTTCGAGGGTATTCAAGGAAGCATCGGATAGTAACCCCGTTCCTTCCCCTCTAACATAATTCCTCGTCTGGTTTTTACATTTCGTTTTAAAGTCGAACAATTTGTGTCAACGATCAGCATTTCCTACTAGTAATTGTACCTCAATTGAAAACGATGGCGCCGTCACATGCCAAGATTCTCATGGGGATGATAGAGCAAGCATTATTCAACAAGGCACACAATATACCTGAAACCAGTGGGAGATTCATTGATGGCAATGGATGAAAGTGGACTGAAATTGGAGATAAATTCAAACAGTTTTAACCAACAATGTCCACCCTACTATTAAAGTCGCATTAGAGTCATCAAGCAGATCAAATCTTGTCCTGGGTATCCAATCCACCCTCCAGGGCGGGGAATACAAACTGACTTGTACTTCTGGGCAACTCCCTCAATTTCTGCTACATTATGTACATCATTGAGAACCTTTCATATAACCTTTGCGTTTGTGTTAAACACGTATGCTACTAGTCGAGGAAATTTTTAAACATAGCCGAGGAACTCAAGGGATACCTTAGAACAAGAGGATAAAAGAGGAATATATACTGATCTAGCCATCACTAAAGCCATGGTCTCTGACAGAAATATTTGCCTAAGGTACACAGCCAAACAGTCAATGCACGCATCCCCTTCGTGAAAACACACCATCCTAATGCCAAAAAGCTACAACAGGTAATCCAGATAATTTGTTACATCATCGAAGCTTCCGATCACCTTAAGGGCATATTGAAGGAGGTTGTGTACCGTGGACAAAATAGCTCAAAGATCACCTGGTGGGCGCCAGGTAAAATCCAGATCGTACTACCGAAACAGGCACGTAAAGACAGACGCTGTCTCATCTGTATACATAAACCTGAGACAATAACAAGTTTCAACAGCAAGCACAAACAAAGAACTTCGTAACCAAATTGTCATGTATCTATGCAACAACTGTGCCGATCAAGACGTTGCCGAAAGTGTGGAATCTAAGAAGAAGATAAATAAGCACTTAAGCTACATCCATAACAAACTAAAACTGAATTTATTTAAAGTTATTTAATCCTCCTTCGACACGAACTCTTCCAATAATATTACTTTACTTTTCCAAATTCATGTAAGATTAAACTCCAGGTACCAAGATTCAAACTTGGAGTGCATATGTTTTCCAGAGAGAGCTTTCCCTATTCATCGTTTAACCTTAGATGACCATGATACACCTCGCCAATTGCTGTGCACATTTTGGAATATTTTTAAAAGTATGTCCAGTTTAGTTATTTTTTAATTAATCAATTTTGATGATTCTAAGTAACGTTTATGATTCTACCATTACACTGGCATGATCCGCGCCAATGGTTTTAACTAAAGACATTAATTTCACACATTGGAATGGGCATTATAAGAAAACCTTGATGGCTCAATGTTTACTCTAAATATTTTATGTTCTGTTTTAGTCTATATTTACTTAAAGATTAACATACTAGATTGTCATTTGTAGAGCTATGCAAATATAATACAATTCCTTAATTATCACATTATATCTCTGTTGTCAGACATGTTGTGGGTCTGTGTCTTGTCCTTCGTGTGTTGATGGATGAGTTATACCATACGTTGTGCGCTCAAAATAAAGGAATTTATCGTGGCTGGCTGGCTGTTTGAATAAGAACTAATATAAGTAAGACAAGAAATCTGCTGTTTGACGATATGACACTACGCTGTTGCCCGTTGTTGACTCGCTCTTTGCCATTTCGTCGCACGCACAGAGCGCTACTAGCCCACCACCTGCTTAACCCCATGAAATGGATCCAGATTCTCAGATAGTTATGCAAATCAACACAATACCCTAAATCTATCTGAAACATTTAAGTCTCGCTCTTAAAGCGTGGAAAAGAACTTCCACACCATTTCACACACAAGCACTAAGGCACGCACTTGTATTAATGTACTCAGACATGTAGAAACGGCATCACCTACTGGTACTGTCCGTATCATCTACATACATGTAGGGGATGATACGACTGTTGAAGGCATTTTGGTCACCCAGAGGTGACAAACTACGTGTCCGTTGATACGGATCCTTGGGCATTGTTTCATGTAACTGAAAGCAATAACGGCTATTTTAATGAGGTAAATAGTTCAAACAAAATGTAGGTCATTATCTTGTACTTCGTATGTTGGCGGAACGAATTAAAGCGTGAGCTGTGTGCTCGTAATAAAGACATTATGGTTGTCTGTACCTTATTGTTTATACATGGCATGTGCAACCTACGGCACGCGGGCCGAATCCGGCCCGCGACCTGGTTTTATCCGCTTATTTATATCATAGGTTGTGACTTTAAAAAGCGCTTATCCGGCCAGTGCCCTGGAGAAAGTTGCACATGCCTGGTTTATACTGCCAAGATTCCTTCATCTTGAATAATGCATCGCGTCTCGACGCTTGTCTCTGATGTTGACCAAAACCCACTACGCTATTATCACTCTACGTATAGAGTTGCAGAAGATGCATCGAGACTCTACACAAGCTGTGCAGTTTAACAAGATACCCTTGAAAATATCCCAAGGCTTTAGTTCTCTGTCTTAAAGCGTCTTGAAGGATTTGTGTGACATTTGACACAAACACCCACTAATGCACGCAAACGCTAATATCAATGCGCGAACGTATTGAGAGAAAGCATTAGATAGTTTCAGTAAAAATTAAATAAAGTCTATTTATAATACGTTATTCCAAACATTATTATAACTTTCTTTCTTAATTTTGGAGCCATTATTATGGACAAACTTAGACACGATAATATCTGAATTATGCAATTACACTTTAATGTAAAGATTCCCACAAATTTGTAGTATCCCATGTTCAATTCGTCCGTAAACTCTTCTCACATACATACATACATACATACATACATACATACATACATACATACATACATACATACATATATACATACATGTTTTCATGCATGCATATGTGCTCATTTATATATTTAAAATCTGTATCTGTGGTAAGGTGTTTAGTATCAAAATGTACATGGTATACTTGATAACTATATTGTTTTATAGGTGTATCTGTGAGACAGAGGCAAAGCAAATCAAAGACGGCGTTCATTTTTAAAGTCTAAAAAATCCACATTGAATTAATTCAGGGGCAATATTTGACCATTCCAACTTTTTACACTTTCAAAATTGTAGATAATATTATGGAGACATGTGGATTAGTTATTGATATATAACCACGTTTTTGTCATGAAAGCTTTGGAATTCACAGAAGATCTAAGCAGTACAATTTCGTCTACCTGGGTCAAGGGTTCATCTCCAGAGTTCAAGGTATATCATATGCAGATTTTATGTTTAATCCACCAGCAAATACAGTGCCTTCCAGCGTATGCGGCCTATATGCCACTGATGCCACGTTGTAGCATATAACTTCGTTGATGTAGGCCTAACAATAACAACATATTACCGCTTGATTATCAGATGGTTTGAATGTCTTTCATTTTTAACATGAACAGCTTGTTCGAAATTCATAATGCGATATCTCCTATGAATATAATGTTCTCATTATCAGACGGTAAAGTTTGGATATAATTTATTTCTTCTATGATGTACAACACTTTTAAACACCTCATAGCACCTACATAGTACGATTGATATGATAGCGTAAGGTATTCCGTAGAAATTTAAAACAAGTCCTCGTTTGTTTACAATGTTTTGATACGGTGAAATTCTTTATTGATATTATCCAAGGACCCCTTTTGGTTTACAGGTCACTGTGATCTCATAAATAAAAACATGAATAAATGCTAACGGTCCCCTGGCTGGATATTTTCAACTGTCACACTTAGTTTTTCACTTGAACTCCACAGTAATCACATGTATAATCATTCATTTCTTGTGCTTAATTGTTTGACAACGTTTATGCCGGGTATCCTTTTTACACTTTCTAGATCCTGTTTTGTGTTGGTAATAGTTCCATGAATGCAATCGCAATACCTTAGAAATAAAAGAGTTAATGTAACATATATTCCAAGATCACACAGGCATTAATATGTAATATATAAACATGCGTTGGTGAAATGTAAAGCAGATGAAGAAATGTGATGTTTTAAATTTAGATGATGTGTAGTCATGCATACTAATATCGTTGCTATTGATGCCATATTTTTTGTTAGCTTCAGGTCTACCTAAAGAATCAACCTAAAGAGGACGTGGATGGAAAGGAGACCTGGTTATCATGATGCAGACTTTTTCCCACAATTTGTTACGCCAAGACAAAATACTTGTCTTATTTTGATCGAGTAATTTTAGGCGGAGTATTGTAACAAGTTACAATGACAAAAAAGATAAAACAAACGCTAGAGAAATTCACCGGATTTGTTTTAGTAAGAAATATAACAGAAGATCAACCATTTTTAAATGGTATCTTTTGTGCGGTACTTAAATATATCTGACGTAAAGTAAATGAGCTAAGAACTATTAAAAAACATAGGTTTTCCTTGTGTAGATCTTTGGGTATTGTCGGGATTTATTTTCTATGTTTAATGGGAAATGTCCACATGGTTTTATTTCACGACCTTTATGGTCGTGTAAAATACTTCGTGAAACTTGAAGCTCGTGCAATATCAGTAAGTAAACTAATTCTTGCCACAGAGTGTCCAAATCGCAAAATTTAAACACGCTATGCAAAAGTTTCAAAAGTTATAAACACGAGAAACTGCAATAACACATAAATTTCCCCTTCTATGGTATCTAATGACATTTTTCAAATGAAGCAATATCGACAATTTGAAATGAAGCTTTTGAAACTACTGTTCCACCACCACAATCCTACCAAATATATTAACCGAACAAAGCATCAATTCTGTACATTTTAAGATGGAGCATAAGAAATAACTCCCAATCTTTGATATTTTACAAAGGCTGAATCCAAAAATAACTCTTTTCATCATCAAACAACAAATATGATTGATTGGAGAATCTTAGCCTTTTAATTTTTAAAGATGTAAAAATTAATTTTGAAGCATGTCGAAGGTTTATTCTGGATACACGACAGATGTGATGATGACGTGATTAATATGCCAGAGGATCTGTTCAAATAAAAAAAGTCAGAAATATTGATGCAGAAGGTTTTCAAACGGTACTGAGTATTACCGTATTCTGGATGAAATCCTTTTTCGTCAGTATCTTGTTGGAATAAGTTGCTACGCTGTGTGTGAGAAACATGTATCCCACTAGCTATAAAGTTCATATTTCATGTGAATGTTATCCAGGATAGTGTACGAAATATTACATATATTTGATATAAGGGAGATTATACAGATAAATATTAAGCAAACCTCAAAAATAAGTCTATTTCAAAAATAGGTAGTATAATTTCAACAAATTGTTTAATTGGACCATAATCTAGCATCGAAGAACATATGCCAGCCGAAATATTTTCATATTATGTCGTTTGCTCTCCTGCGAAGTAAAAATGCCATAAAAGATATGAGTGTTTTCAGTCATATTTGAAGCATTTTATAATGCGTCTTTATGAAATTGGAATTATCTACAAATATATATGTTGATCGGAAAGGATAATGTGATTTGAGTTTAAGAGACCAGATCTTGATTTAATTGTCTTATTTTTAATTGCATTACCAATATTTTGCTTAGCACATTTGTTTGTCAGTTGCCATTAGGAGCTACTTTACTCCAGAAACTTTTTTACCGATATTTCTACCCATAAAAAACAAACTAAAACTTAAGCAGGAAAGAAAATTACTAAGATAAAACACGAATCGACTAATTTGTAAATGTATACACATGGTTTGAAAGGAAATAACAGTGGAACTTGGATCATTGTATTTAATATTCAGACTTAATGGTAGGCACCGATGGCAAGATCAAAGGCGTTAAGACTATAGCTAAAATTATATCTATGGCATGAAGGGAATAAACATTGCCCACATATTCCTTTTCGACTGATGACTAATACATGTACAAGGTACTGATTATCTTACATTAGATCTCTGATAGATATTGGCTGTGCGATAAGAAGCTTCCAAACCCTAAATACCTTAATTACAGGAACAACTATGAAAATACACAAGGTAGTTATGCAGTGAGCGCACTGATTGCATAGACTTTACAATAATAAACAGAACTAAATAAAACCTAGTGTGAAGGAAACGGGATTCAAGTCAGAATTCTGTCTATTTCTGATTCATTCAGAACACAAACTATCTGCTCTATTGGCTTTTCCATAGCTACAAGGAGATTTCTCGCACAGGTAGCTGGGGTCTTTTCAGGTATAACACCATATACGTTGGTCATGTTTGTCATTCTGTATGCAATGTTAACAATCTTTGCAAATAGCGTGCAGTTACAAAAGGCATCTACGCCTAACATTAACGACTGTCCGAGATTTGACTATGAATACAAATTGTTAGAAAGGCTATTGAGGGTCGAATTCGGCCAGAGAGAAATGGACGCTTCCATGGTGCAGCTTCAAGAGAAGGTTCAAACTCTTGAATCAGATGTGTTGAAGAAAACACTTGAAATTGAGCAGCTAGTAAGGGATAAATCAAACGGTGAGTATTTGACTTTCATCTGGTATTATACTTCTTTGTAAAAAAAAACAATCAATTTATATTGCTTACATACACCGTCTTGCAAAGAAATCAATACAGCTACTAGCATTTCTGCATCAAATCAAGAATGTTTAATGGCCTAATTTGCATCCCTTTTAAAAAAAAAACAAAATCAAATCACATCGACTTTAAACAGTTTATATTTAAATATTTGAATGCATATTTAGAAACTTAAATATCATCTAAGTGGCATATACGTTAGAAATTAAGTTTATAGATTTAGCAAAAAATCCACGATTTCTAGACCTTAATTTGTTGCATTGTTTGTAAGATAATGATTTAATTATATGGGCAGACGCATTTTTGCACTACGAAAAGGTACTGTGATGACAAAAAACTACTGAGAATGTATTCGTTAGAAACAGTTAAAATGTCTCAATGACAGCGTTTCAATCAGAATTCAGTTCCTTTGCACATGTTATTTGTTATGTGAATATGTGAAGGTATACGTGCAATTTTGCGCCGTCTTTTACATAACTTCATATTTTTTCACATGTATTTCTGGTCAATTTCGAAATTGTAAATGTTTGTGGAGTTCATAGGCGGAGACGAAAATATTCCGTATACTAGACATTCTTTCTGAAATTAAGTTGTAAGGATTTGTTTATAAGTAATACTAGTAGGGCTCTTAGATTGCTCATTCAATACTGTTTAGAGTCGCTTTTGCTTGTTGCCTGTACTGCTAAATTCAGTTGCCCCAGATATATATATATATATATATATATATATATATATATATATATATATATATATATATATATATATATATATAAGTACAGACCAGCAACCAAAAGTCATGAATGTTTTTGTAGTCTACGTCTCCTTTATTAAGTCTGAATATTTATCAGAGATTATGCTCATGCAGTATTCAACTCTTTTGATTGACAATAAAAACTTGGTAATAGGTGATTTCCATTTTGATTCGCAAAAAAACAAACAGTACATAACATGCATTTCTGAACAGTTTATTCCATACAAAGCAGATTGTTTGTTAGCCAGCAACAGAACTTGGCTCCTGATTAGTTCACATATATTTAAAAACATTTATGATTGTAAAGTGTCTGGCACAATGCTAAACTACAGTTGCGCATTGTATCACACACTGTGAGTGGGATTTGCAAAAGGCAGGCTTACCACTGCACATCATTATCTGTCATCTCTTGGTGTAGCTGATGTTTTCCCAAAATTGTCTTTTTAATACCTTCTAAATTGTTAATTTCAGTTTGTTCTTTTGCATCTGCATTTCTCTTACATAACCATTTATACCCTTTTTTATGATCAGTGCAGAGCGTTGTGTTTTTCTTTTCTGGAAAACACCATAGCCTATCGAACCATTTAGGTACAGTGAACCTTTTGCTTGACAAATGCAAACATTTATCTCAATTTTTAATTACAATAACGTAATGTTTGCTATGTCTGCATTTGTAAGAGCAATTTTTTACTCATCTGAGAATTTAAGAATAGTAAACCTCCATTGCCCCCATCTTATCTATGTATATTATCATATTGTAAGTTTGTATTATCCTGTTATAGTAATTGCATGTTTGCAAAATGTATATATCTCAATTGCGAATCAACATTAACTGTGCCAGGTCTGCTACCAGAATCAATGATATATGTGTATAAATACACATTATATTCCCTGTATGAATTTAGGTTATAAACCTTGTAAAAAGATTTCATTTCAACTAAAGTCACCATGGTCTCTCATCATAGACAATGTTCACGTTAGTCGGTCTTACTAAGCATTACGATGCTCCACATTTGTATGTGTTTGTTGAAACTAACTATATGTACATGACGTTGTTTCAGTGTTGTATCCAGGTCAAAGACACCCAGTAACACCGCTAATTTAAAATGTCGTGGTGGCCGGAATTCAGGCCCTTTTGAGAGTAAAGCCGATGTTGATCAGATATATATGATGGAACTAAGCACTAATTTATTTTATCACACGGATGTTTCTATTCGGTCAACCTAAACTGAGACTTTGGCATATTTTGTTGTTACTTACTACTTTACTTGTCAAACTACCTTCTTAAGAATTTGTCTGAGCCTTTAGGACTTTTATATTCTTGGCACATTTTCATGTTATTTACCTGTTTACTTCTAAAGTTATCTTCGTAAAACATTTGTATCCTTATAGATGCATTGCATCGCAAAGACTATTATTGTATATGAAAATATATATTTAAGCAACTAAGTAAACTAAGGCGTGTTTTGGCGCCATGACTGGAACATGTGTTTACCTATAAAGTGTTCTTTTATTGTGCTGCTCACCTTAGTTATGATGAAACGAAACGGATTTATATTTATAATTCAGCTGAACCAAAGTCACCAAAGCATCTGTATGTGATTTAGGCCGAACCGTATGTATTGTCACAAGAACCAAAACACCCCCTATCCTCATCTTTGTCTTTTTTTTCTAATTATTTTTTTTTTTTTTTTTTTTTTTTCGATCATCGGGTTTCTTTTTCAAAGGTGCATTAAACAAATAGTGCTATATTACCTATTAACAACAAAGAGCAAGAAAATTAGGAAAACGTGACAATCAGATTAATTAGTTGTATTTTAAAGTCGTTCAAATCAGCTAGAAACAGGGTAAACAAAGTGTTAGTATAGCAGTATACATGTCTGGTTTGAAACCTAATGATCTTCCATTGTTTGAAGTAGTTAAAAATTGGATAAAGTTAGGGCGAGTTATAGCACATTCTATTTTCTATGCCTGATACTCTTCCTTGATTTGAAGCAATCAAAAAATGGATAACTAGCTGGCCAGTTACATCAGTTTATTTGTTTAGTTTGAAACTGGATTCTCTTTTAATGTTTGAAGTAGTCAGGAATAGAATAACCAGCTGGCTAGTTAAAACACAATGCATGGGGTTTGTACTGATGATTTGAAATTTAATACTCACCCATTGCTTGAAGCAGTCAGACACGCTGTAGCTAGCGGTCCCGTTACAGCTGATTGCATGCTTTTTTTTAAAAAAAAAAAAACTTGATACTCCTCTTACGTTTGAAGCAGTCAGAAATAGTGTAAGCAACAGTTCTGGCACTACGCACGATTTGTTGAATACCTGACACTTTTTCATTTGTTGAATCAGTGAAAAACAGGCCTATTTAAACGAGCGGATCAGTTATAGCAGTATAATTGCTTTGTTTCCAATCTTATACCCTTCCGGTATTTCGAAGTATTCACCGTAATTGGGTTACAAGCCGTTCGCTCAGATCAGTTATGATCAGATTCGTCTTCTAGTCCATTTGTTTTGATCTACCTCGACACTGAGTGAATTGATCGGAGTGTCGCATTTTCTTCGTTGTTTTTTTTTTTTTGTTTTTTTTTTTTTTGTCATGTGCATATGAAAATTACGTTATGCAAAGTACCAGCCAATGTTACAAGATATATACGCTACTATTTAACATGTTTTATAGCATGGGCAGTTCATTTTCTAAATTAATGACTGGTATAAGTCATCTGTCCTTTTAAAACAAATTGGATATTTTACATTCCTGCAAATGGAATCATACAGTTATGTCATGATTAATATTGATTTTTATTCCACCTGAATTATCCTCATTATTATTTAAGAAGACCCTGTAGTTTAAACTAAATATATTAATTCATTTAACCCTATAACAAATTTACAGAAATGTTTAGCATTTTTATTTACATCATGATACGGTACTGGATTAGCAAGCAATGTACATAAAAATCACCTCTTCGTCATCCATTGATAAACATATGGGATTAGGGCAGAGATGATATACAATCCGTATACGCTTAATAATATATTCAATATATTGACTCGATCCACTGCAAGTAGTAATGTTGTAATCATAGGATAGTGATTGATGGGATAGACATGTAGTAATCCACTAATTACTTTTTTTCTGTGAATTTTCAATCTTCAGTTCTTGGATCAATCTATGTGAGATGGGGAAGGACCATATGTCCCGGAAATGGAACAGAACTCTTGTATAAAGGTGAGGCCAATTGCGTTTTATGATAACATTAAATTTGACCATTTCTCTCTATCATTTTTATACATGTGTGACGCGATATTTCTGATATTGGAGTTTGTCTTGGACACTGTTTTCTCAAATTACCCTATTTGTAATACTGTCTTTTACTAGTACAGAAGTAGCATGAGAAATGTGTATCGTTGCACACGCACCCTCTTATCCATCTTTATATAAAAGTTTATTTCAAACTCTAAGCCACCCATCCTCCTATCCTCCAAATAATGTTCACAAAAACTCTAGGTCTTCCACAAGCCGATCCATTTTTCAAACACCAATACTCTACCCACCACACGATAATTTTTCACAAAAATCTTAGGCCTCCCACCCTCCTAGTCATCAAATGTATCACAAAAACACTAGACCCTCAACACTCAAAATTGTCACAAAACCACTAGACCTCCACCATCCTCTGCACCAGATTTTCGCAAAACACTAGACCACAGCACACAAATGTTTCACAAACAACACTGAGCTAGTGTTTCTGGTGTAGAAATAAAGAGATCCCAGTTTGAGTGAAGAATATTACTATATCGACAGTAGTAGTGTCAGAAATTTCGAACACAAAACCCATGAAAATATGTTATAATAATGCAGGTTTGCCGTCAGAATAATAACATTATTAGTTAGTACATATAGCGCGATAACGCAAACCAAATATACATTAATACCTGTTTACATAACATAAACTGCAGACAAAAGTATTCAATACTCACTACAACCAGGTAGTAGAAGAGTGCCTTATAATTCTTAAGTGTATGAAATTTGACGTTATTGTTTTAAGTCCAGATTAATAATATTAATTTGTGATACAAATCAACGACTGTTAAGTCAGTAGCTACATTAATGTGACTCTGTTTGTAGATCAGCTACATAGTTAGTAGATTAACTACGCAGTTAGTAGGTTATATGACTGGTAGCTTTCAGTAAATATCGTTACAAATAATCAGGACGAAGTTACCACAGGAAGGTACATACGGTATTTCTCAGCCTCTCACATTGCTTGACATTGACCAAGTCACTTGTTTATCAAGCTATAACTGACCTGTACGATGTATATAATTCTTAGTGCTGTTAGATTTTTAACTGAAATAATCAACTTGTATAAACTACATTATTAATAACAACACAAATGCGAACTTAACACCAAGAAAGCTGCCATAAAATACAGGCTAAAGATATCCCCATACTCTCTAATATATATATATATATATATATATATATATATATATATATATATATATATATATATATATATATATATATATATATATATATATATATATATATATATATATATAAATTTAAGTAGGTGGATATATGTACTTTAGGTACGTTGAAATGTTTTAATAAGAATTGTTGTATTATATTTAAATATTAACCAGAAATTGACATAATTAAAAATATGTAAATTTATGGTGATGCTGGATAACTTATTTATTCCGTTTATAAATTATCTGTCTAGATATTAACTTAATATTAACTTTTTATGGAAGACTTTCAAGTGTTACCGGTTGTGTAAAGAGACACACAAAGCCGATATTAGTGTGTTTGAAACCCGTCACAAGATACTTGTTTCTATTAATTGTGCACACCTGCTCACTGTTGTTGGTCCGTTGAAAGTATCACACCGAATTGGTGCTAAGGGTATGAATTGATATTGACTCAAATTACAAGTGACGCGAACTCAAGTGCACAATACTACTTAGGGGTAGTTCACAAATCACTGTAGCTTGGTTAACTTCCGAAGATCCTAGCTTAGAGAAACACCTATGATCTTCACTAGCGGTTATGCAAAATGCGTAATTGATGTGACATCCGGCCAATTTGACGTAAGAAAGCTAACCTGATCCTGCCCCTGGGGACGGCCATGGCAATGGTACCTTCGTCTTGATTATTTGTAACGATATTTACTGAAAGCTACCAGCTACATAGCCTATTAACTACATACTTAATCTATTAAATATACAGCTGATCTATAAACAGATATACATGACTGAAGCTAATGACTTTTCAGCCTTTGATTAATATCACAAATTAATATCATTACTCTGTACTGTGTTAGTAGCTTTAGTCATATAAACATGTATTAACGTATTTACTTGTGTTTTTTTTATTGTTGTTTCTCTTTTTTATGTTCGTTTCTTTGTTTCTTGTGTTTTTTTAATCAGTACTATATGTATTGACTACTAATCTTATAATTCTGACGGGAAGCCTACATTATTATGAATTATTTTCATGTTTTGTTGGTGGGGGGTGAAATTACACGGATATAGTAATATTCTTCACTCCAACTGGGATCTGGGTTTGTTTTTTTGTTTGTTTTTTTTCTATAGAAAAGTCATAATTTCAAAGTTAAATTATCTAAGCGTACCGGAGATGCCGGTTATCTGTACCCGGTGCTACATATCTGAGTCTTCTTGCAGATGTTGATTATATGTGCTTTGTCGTTGGGTCTTGTTGTTTCTACGACCGTGTAGCAGATGTTGGCTATTTGTACTGGGTGATGTGTCTTTTTGTTTCCATGACCGTTTTGCAGATGTTGTGTTTTGTAATTACTGGCTTTGTTTCGTCGATATTGCTGGAGGTTAAGAATGACGGGAGGGAAACAAGCAAGCATTAGTAAATCTACTCTTGCACCGCGGACTCTTGGATTGGCTACAAAATAAGCTATAATTTTAAATAATAGATTATGGTGATTTTTACAAAACAAAATCTGAAGGTTGGTGGCCTAGTATTTTTGTGAATTTTTTGGTGGATAGGAGTCGGGGTGGGCTATTGTTTGGCGGCCTAAGATGTTTGTGAAACTTTTGGTGGATAATCGGGTGGGTGGTCTAGTGTTTTTTGAGAAACATTTTACGGTTGGTGGTCTAGTTTAGTTTTTTTTAACAATTTGGTGGATTGGATGGTGGGTGATTGTGATAATTTTAGTGTCGGTGATCTATTGTTTTATGATAAATTTTGTGCCTGGGAGAGTGGGCTTTTGTGTGAAAAAAAAATTATTTTCCTCGTGCGGTAGGTTAAGTATTGTTGTTTGAGAAAGGAATTGGTGTTTGGGTGGCCTAGGATTTTGGTAGGAAAAAACAGAGGATATGAGGGTGAGTGGGTTAGGTATGAAAAAAAAATTATAATAACGGATAAGAGGTGAGTGGACCACGAACCACATTTCTCAAACTAGTTATGAAACATTCTTGTTGGATTCTCTTCTATCTACCTCACGTGACAATTATACTAATTAACATGGCAACAAACTAGAGATTTTAGTGACGCATCAGTCTGTATATATGAATCCATTACGTCCATGTCGTCACGATCCTCTCCTATTTTTGCAACCGCTTTAATTTCAGAATTTAAGCTATATTTTTGTGTTTTGACCAGATCTCAGAATTTACACAATTTATGTCTGTGTCAACTAAATCTTGTACATTCTTTCCTAATTTCTAAAGATTTTTGATGAGTGTATTTTCCTTTAGTGCTTTATCTGTGCCAAAGGGCGTCACTGTATTTATAGTATATTTTGTGACCACGGAATGTGAAATGGTATGGAACAAGGAAACTTTCACACTCGCAATCATGATTAGTGAGCGGGAACATGGCAAAGACTCGCTCCTGTCCACGAAGTTTGAACCCTAGAGTGGGATTTCCCTATCTCACATAAAAATATACAAGATGACCTCAGATATATTTCTGACAAATATAAAACCTAATTTCGATTTTACAACAAATTGTCCCTAGTAAACTTAACTATTTATGCTATTTATATAGAATAGAAAACTTAAGAGTAATATTAATAATTTACTTTTATGGCTACAATTGTGACGCTTAGCTACTGTCTCCTTTTGGACAATAAATCTGAATTAAAAATGAGAGCAAATAACTAATCACACGCATATATGTGCGATTAAAAACACATTCCATCATACAGGTAAGCACTGATAAACAGGAACTCGACAAAGTCTCGCAACTGCCCATGAATTCTGATCTCGTGGAATGTTTATGATGTGTCAAGCCCAGACCAAATAAGTCTAGTTCAGGAAAGAGTAAAAAGATCACGAATCTCTTTTTCTTAACTAATAGTCAGTCATTTTCACTCCACAAAGCATAACGATATTTTATTTTTTCAAATCAAATTTGTTAAAATGTAGTAAAGCTTAGCATAAACAGTCCGTCCACATGATTGTACAGAAATAAATGAGGTTGAGGCAATTTGGGACACTCGTTGATTGTTTGGCATGTGTCACTTTGACGCATACTCGTTGAAAAAGATATAGTTATTTCACTTCTCATGGTTATTTGCAAAGACGCTAACTTGCTTTTTCTCCAGGATTTGCTAGTGGCTCTCATCACTCTCACACTGGAGGCTCAGCTGACTTTCTTTGCTTGCCGGAGGATCCTAACTGGGGAAAACATGTCGGAGGGACAGACTGGTCTGCGTATATATACGGTGCTGAGTACGAATTAGTGGCTGGGTCTAATCCTTTTTCTACTGTGTCGACCAACGATGACGTTCCATGCTGTGTGTGCAAAACTTCTCAAATGGATATCCTCATGATCCCGGGTAAAACGAACTGCTACCATGGATGGACAATAGAATATACTGGGTATCTGATGTCAGGGTATTATGGTCACGCTGGGGCGACAAACTACGTGTGTGTGGACGAAAACCCAGAGGCAATGTCGCAAGGATCTGCAAACATGGACGGTCATCTTCTGTATGTAGTCCAGGCACGTTGTGGGTCCTTGCCTTGCCCACCTTATGTTGAAGGGCGAGCTGTGACATGCGTTGTTTGTTCAAGATAAAGGCGGAGTTCATGTCATTTTATGTCAAATATGAACTCGGATGGCTATATTACATATTACTACACACATTCAATGGAAAGAAGGAAATAAAGAACACTGGTGACTGCATGTTTTCTTGTGATGTAAATCAAGATATGCTTGCGCTTCAATTTACTTGTTTTCATGTTCTGTTGACGACAGCAAAATGGTCATATAATAATAATGTTTGACGTTTATTGGTGTCGCAATTTTATTGCTTTGTATCAAATAAAGAGCTCTTTGGACAGACCTTTGTTATTTGCATCGTGTCAGAAAAACAATTACCAATTTAGGCAAGGAGCAGCATGAATTATTCTGTATTCATCTGACACAATTGTTAGGTTATTTGCTAAATGCTCTTAAAGAATATTTATACGCTCGATATAATGACAGGTCTCCACGATATGCAATGGCGAGAAAATTATCTTTGTTTGTAATTGTGATGTCAATTTTTAAAATAATCAAAAGGAAACGAAAGCCATAAATATGATGCTTTCTTTATTTATTCATCATTGAATAAGATCCAAATAATCAGCCTTTATACAATTCTCATTATAAAGGCATAGAAACTGTTTTTGCCTAAATCCATTTGTCAACGGTATGAATATCTTCATTGGTGGCATACACATATTTAATTGCATCAAAACCATATAAAATACAATTTTTAATCCTTTTCACCAGCAGCATGAATAACGCCTTCTAAAAAAGAAATTTGGTTACTCTGTGTTTTTAAAACAAAATGTATTTTGGAACATTGCTGGCCCCAATGTTAAATTTGATAAGCGACGAAGGATACTATTATCTAAACGGTTATTGCCGTTTATGTTTAAAAAATCGTTTCGTGAAAGATGAGAGTAAGGCAGATGAGAAACAAACTGTAACTGTCCTTCTTATGAAAAGTAGGAGCCCCGGTGATCCGTTTTAATTCAAATCCAAGATTCTTGAACACAAATAATTTGATAAAGCGCGTAGTATTTCTCAAAATATTATAAACTGATGTATTGAAATATATTGCTAATGTTAATCCAGTTGTTACAGTTGTTCATACATCTACAGGTAAACTAGTAAATGAGTATAGTATCATCGTTACGCTTGTTATGCTATATACCTGTCTACGATATTTGCTGCAAATGTGACCCAACACAAGGTACCAATACAAGGTTTCAATAACTGTCTGAGGTTGGACTACTGCAGATCGATTTCACCTAGAAATAAGAAAGGACGCTTCCATGGTGGAAATGGTGCTTATACAAGGAATCTTAAAGGTCAGCAGATGGTAAACGATATATCAAAATCTGCCCAAGTGAAAGACTTTGCTTTTCAATCCTCTCATTCAAGAATATTTGATTAGCATGGCTCTGATATAATACAGTCAAATCAGCCTAACAGGACATCTCTGTCAGGCTATGATTAATCTTAAATATTCATATCTCCAATGTTCCTCAGATACGATGATGGAAATGAACCGTTTATAAGTTACCACCTGTAAAACTATCAAGCAAATACATTATACCTTCTTAGAAGTAAAATGTACAAGTTTATTTTTTAGGAATTGTTGTTTATATATAAATATATATATATATATATATATATATATATATATATATATATATATATATATATATATATATATATATATATGCCTGTGCTATAATAAAAACAAATGCCATTTCGCCTAAAATATTATATATATTGAACAATCAAAAATTTGTATAGAATGAGGAGTGTCCACGTCAACAGGAATGAGAATAGTTTGACATATTTAAATATCCGGAGATGATTTATAAAAACCAAATTAAAAACGAGATGGAATAAAAGCCTGGATAAAACTTTGTAGTTAAACATTGCGGTATACACAGATAATACAAATATGTAGCAGCTGGAGGTATTTATCTCCAATGCAGACTTTGTTCAACAAGGAAAGAAATGGAGACATTTTGAATCAGTTTCATAAGAATATTTTTTAGATTAATGTCCTTTCAATTTCACCCTTCTATATATAGATGAAAAATATTTCTTTTTAATCTCGTAATTCAACAATATACAGAAGGTTTCATGTACACAAACACTTGAAGCGCCACTGACTTTCTTAGCCTGCTGGAAGACCTAACCTAGGAAAGAAATGTGGGAGGAATATATATCACAGGGTGAATATTTGATGCTTGTATAAATTCAAGACGGATAAAATCCTTTTTAGACCATTTCCATCGAAGAGGATACAGCATGTGCGTGCTTAAACCGTCCCTTACAGTTAACTTCATGACTGCGGGTAGGGCAGACTGTAGCTATTTTGATTACAATCGTATTATTTTGTGATTTACGGTATATTAATATTTGAATGCTATAGGATTTTACAAGACCTTTTCAACAGGTAATCATACTTGCAATTCGCCATCCAAAGATTACGGATTCTTCCACTGATTTTGTAAATTACATTTTTTCTGTAATTTGTCAAATATCAAATCATATATTTTTTTTAAGAACACACGTCAAGATGGATGATAAAAAACAAAAATATGTCAAAATTTAGGGAAAGTTAAAGAAAAATGTTGTGTTCCTAAATATTAATTATTTACTATGTTCGTATATTTACAAGAATATGGAAAATAATATAATTAATAATTGTATGGCATTAATGTATAGAGATCTAAATATTTTTTAATTATATTGTCCAATTGACTTAAATGTAAAGATTTGCTTTTTAAAAGCAATCATTTATGATTATCTGTGACGATTTAGAAATGTAATATTTCATTTTCAACTTCTAAGAGTTAAGAGCTAAAATATATTAATAAAGTCACTCATTTTCATTCCTGAAGATAAGAAAAGAATGATATCACCAGACACGATTATGTTAGCCAAAATCATTATAATTGCTGACATCTGTCGGAAATTAGACAAGGAACTTCTGATATTGACAGTGTGCTGTGTGCATAGGTTCAATCTTTGCTTTTGAGCCATCAGAGGTGCGTCTCTATCGCTTTTTTAGTAGCCTCTTTGTGTATACGTACCGTTTTATTGTTGCATACCAATTCTGGTGAATAATCTTTGACGAAGTGTATGAATGTGGCCCTATCTATGTAGCAATATTGGATTTCACGCAGTATTGTGATCTGGCCTGTTGTTATACTTATCTTTTTTCCGGGCCACGCCCAAAACAAATGACTCTGCATTCTGCATCATGTGTGTATGAGTTGAAAACATGTAATCCTGCTGCGTTCTAAAGTCGCTCAAAAGAGATACATTTCCGAGTAGAGAAAGAATATGTGTCCTCTTGCACTACTACAGTTAAAAGATGCATGTCGAGAGACTGAAGAACCAGTGGTGTCGTGTGTATCACAAATACATATTTATTCACAAGATTGAAAGTGTATAAGTTTCATAATACAAACAAAAGGCATCAACTGTAAGTTGTAATATGAGCAACCCTGGAGCACTACGGGAATTAACATTACGCCTTAGGTTTATATGTGGCGCCACTCCGGAGCACTATGAAAATGGTAATGTTCAAAATGTCTATAGGTTTAACATGTGGGAGACACTCTGGGACACAAGGGGAATTAACATTGAGGCGACATTGTCATATTGTTAGAAGTGGTTGACCTCAAATGGGGCTATATTGTTACATTGTGAGAAGTTGATCTCAAATGGCACACATACTATCCAAACGCCGTGTGTAGTGACCTGCTTTCTATTGGATACGTGACTGACTGAATTTGAATTATAGACGTGTGCGACGAATCTCGTCATGTACGGCTGATTAATATGCGCACAGCGCACTATTTAATTTGCCCCCAAACTGTTGCTGTAGCATCAGTTTGGGGTTCGTCAAGCGGTTAAAACAGAGCTGTAAAAACCGCTTGCGCTTTACTGCATGCACCGCATGCTATTTAATTAATATATTTGATACGTGCATATATCCGAGATTTATATATAAAGCATTACCTATACCACAGACCATGTTGGGGGTGTCGTTAAATTTGCATATAAACCTTAATAACACTAAAATATACGTGATTAAAATTGTAGTACTAAAATTCCGAAATTGTCACAGACTTTAGCGGACACTGAGAAAAATTCAGAATATTAAATTAAAATGGAAACTACTAAAAGTAGTACTAACATTCAGAAACTGTCAGTGACTTTAGCGGAGACTGAAAAAAAGAATCCGGGAAAATATTTTTTTAATGTTGATCTAGACTAAAGTAGTACTAAAATACGAAACTGTCCCGGACTGCAGCGGAGACTGAAATAAATTCCGGAAAATATAAAAATGTTGATCAACACTAAAAGAGGTATTAAAATAACAAAACGTAAAAGGTATGGCTTAGACTTAAAGTAGTACAAATTTCCGACACTGTCATGGGTTTTAACGGAGACTGAACAAAATCTGGAGTTTTTTTGTAAATATGGTCGAGACTAAAAGTACTACTAAAATTTCTAAGCTAATACGGAATTTTAGCTGAATTTTTTAAAAAATCCCTCAAAAAGGAAAACATTTTAAAAAGAATTTTTACAAATTGTAAAAAAGTGAAACATTTACAAATTTACTTGTTTTCACAACAAAAAAAATAAACAATTTATACCGAATTTAGCGAAGACTGAAAAATGTCCGCACAAATTTTAAATTTTTTTAAATTTCTACAAATTTCAAATATAAAATTTAAAATTTTTAATCCTTTTATTTTTTTTTTTTTTTGCAAATTGTGAAAGGTATGTATATAAATATTTAAATTCCATACCGTATTGAGTGACCAACATCCAGTCATCTACTATCCAATACTCTACATTTACTATCTAACACACCACATTTTGTTTCTTTTTTTTATTCATTAAAGCGTGTTTGAGTATCTTATCCATACTAAAAGAACAAATCAAGACAAAGAGACCCTTATGTTTTCTTTGGTATATTCTTGTGAAATCAGAATCAAGATGAAATTTCAAATAACATCACCAAAGTCCATTTTCTTCTTTCTTTCCTTAACCGTCTTTCTCTTTTGAATTTCTTCACTGGCAGTTTCTTTCGCTTGTCTCGCTTTCTTCAATATCTTTACTGGAATAGGTTCTTCTTCAGTTTTTGCTTCTGCACGCTCCTACTCCTTGCTCTCTCTTTTCTTGGGATACTCTGAAGACCAATGTATTTTTTCTTGACAATGATAACAGGTATATGTATTTGTCTCTCTTTTCTCTTTTTTTAGTGTTTCGTTTTCTTTGACGTTGTAAGCATTCTGGAGTCTAATGTTCTTGGCATATATAGCAGGTATCTTGACTTTTATCTCGAGTGGAGTAGTCAGAAATCTTGTCGTAAGTGTACTTTCGATTGACTTTCTGTAAATCTCTGAAGAGAAGTGTGATTTGTTGTGACTCCTCCGTCTTCACAGATTTAAAACGGAATGAGTGTTTTCTCTTAAATCGAGGTGTGCTCTGTATATAGGGAGAGAGATACAACATATTCAAAACAAATTTAAATCATCTACTGTCATGAAACGATCACACGTTTCCAAGGAGAAACCAAGCCAAGCGACGAAGACTTTCTGTGTCACGCAATGCTCTCCAAGAAGTGTCGGAAGAAGTTCACTCTAGCGATTTTGAAGAAGACACAACTGATCTTGAGCCAACACGATCTAACTCTACCTCCACTACAAGACCTAGAGTGTCAAGATCAGCCGAGAAAGAAAGTAGTTTAGTAGCCCCTGAAGATTATGTTTACATTCCACTTACCAAAAAAGTGACTTCCAGGAAATTTTGAACGACGATTTACAAGTACACTGTCAAATTTAAAGAGTTCAAGTCTCAAGTTCCAGCAGAAAACGCAGCTGTCGTTATTGCGGACTTATTTGAGTTAATGTTTTAGAAATTGAAACTACAATGTCAAGTTCAAGATGAAGATCGTTTGAGACTATCCATTATTTACGACAGTTTTAAATCTCCTTTGTGGATCGAATTTAGTACACCTGCAGAATTGACTTCTAAAATCTTGGACAAAATTCAACACGTCCAACAATTTAACAATGAGTTTGACATGACCAATGAAAAAGCTACTCTTCACATGATACACGTTTCACCTCCAAAAAGCTGAGGAACACGCAAAGTTTAATCGGGGGATCAATTTTTCAGTACCAAACGAAGTATCGACCAGATAAACAACGATCCGACGAGTTTGGCAATGTCATTATTGCTGCTTATGTGACAGCCAATACCCGCTTAAAATTGAATTCTCTCTTGGAACCTTTAGGAGATCGAGTCCTTTACTTTGACACCAATAGTTGCACGTACAATAATCGCCTGGAAACTATCGCCCACACATCGAAGACGATCGTTTTGGAGCTTGGACCGATGAACATCCCGAAGACACTATTTTGAGTTTTATTAGTGGTGGGCCTAACAATTACGGCTCCCAGCACAGAAACAAAAAAGGAGAACTTCATACCAAATGCAAAATAAAAGGACTGACATTGAACTATCGTTCCAGTCAAGTGGTTAACCCTGACGCATTTTAAAGAAGGTTTAAACTCCAGTCAGGATCAAGACTTTCGTGTGAAAACTGTTACGTTTATCAAATCATCAAATCGATAGTCGACCCTTGGAAAAAGTGTATCAAATAGTCTACCACAAACGAATGCGACTTCCCGATCACAGCACGGTACACAGTTCCAGGACAGATAGATCATTTTGAGTACAGACGCTAATAGAAAATGATGAATTCAACACGGAAACAATGTGATGGACCCACTGACTCCAAGTTCAAGGAATACACGTTTCCTGTGGCTGTGCCTGACTATGAAACTTTTAGAGTCGATTCCAGAACTTCAGAGGAAAATGGCCTAAATAACTGGAAGGACCTACTCTCAATTCAATAACTAGAGCAGGATTTATCAACTTTGAATGAGGAAGTCAAATAGAGTATTTTCAGTTCTGGTGTGACGATCCGTATCAACTATAAAGATTTAGCTTTCCTTGAACACGCCAGATGGTCTCCGTGCTGTCGATATCTCCCTTTGGTGGGCAATGATTAATATCCTCATTAATACTGTAGAAGAGAGAATTGGTCATTTACCTTTGGAGCTACGAGAACGTATTTACAGAGACTTTGTACAGATTCAAGTAAAATGCAAAAGAACAATAGCATCCTTTATGACATAGACGTTTCAAAATGTTCAAATGGTCAGACATTGATCAGCTACTTCCCAGATCTTGTAAGATTCTGGATGTCAGAACTTCTGCGTACAATGTTGCAGTGATACTTAGAATTTGGGTTTACAGGATTACGAACAACATTTAAAAGAAGTATCGCCTCAAGACAAGACACAGGACGTGTGATGTGTAGTGAGATAATGACTGAATATCTTCGACGTGCTTTACCAGCAGATTCCATTTGGCAAACGTGTGGATATTTCATCAAAAAAGACATTCTTGCAAATGGATAGTTTAGAAGAGTACATTTAGAATATACCTCCTGGTCTGCGAGAACGCAGTCACAGACAGTTTGTACAGATTAAAGTGAAACGCAAAGAACAATTGCATCTAATACCAATGAATAACCGTTGGTATCTAAATGCTATAAATTTTTAAAAAAATAAAAACATATTGAAAAAACCTGTAACATAGTCGAAAAGAGAGGTTTTGTGCCAACACACGATGCGACTCTTCTGCGAAAACGTTATAAAACTTACCATATCACGACTTCTGTCATCAGTGTTGCACCAAATTCCGTGACAGGAAGTCAATGACAGTGTTCAAGACTTAGTGAGTTATCAATTACTGTTAAACGAACTGATTCCACAAGACGATACGATTCCTTTTAATTTTGGACGACGTGTGGTGTTTGTGTTAATGACTACATTTCTTGGACTTCGTTTGCCAGCAGATTCTTTGTGGCAAATTTATGAACAGTTCATGAACAGTTCATGCCAAGACACGACCACCATAACTTTATCTGTGTACGAAAATCCTATTGAGTTAAAAGTTATGCGAAGAGCGATGAATACGAGTTGCGTACCCCTGTATGAAGAAGACATTCGTCGTACTTTATCGGCTCCTTATACTTTCCAAGAAGTGTGCATAGCCAGTTGGATACGCCAACATATTTACGACTGGAAGGATGTATTTGACTGGAAAAGTCTTGGATTCGCCACCTGGAAACAAGAGGTAGCCGACAATACCAAATACATTGTGTGTGACTGATCAATGAAAAGAAAAGCATAAACATTGTGGTTTTGAAATGAAATAAAAAAATTGTTGTTACCTATGAAAATTTAAATGTATAAAATGTATAAATTGTTTTGTGCTGAATCTCAGAATTTTAAACACAATTGTTATCGCTGCATCGTTCGTTCTCAAAGTGATTGACGAAATGCCAGATCGTCAAAGTTGGGAGGCACTATATCTTCGCAATCTCTTTAACATGTCGATTGCTGGATCTAGTGATTCAAGTTAAACCTATTTTGTCAAACGTGTGATCGAACACGGATCAAAATTGTTCAATCGTCCTCCACAACGTATCGTGTGGTGTTACAAAGAGTGGCAATCGTCTTCCACGTTACTAAAAGAAAGTCGAGTAAGATCTATTTCGTTAGTAGAAGAAATTCCTCGCTAAGACTATGTGATCGTGTCTGACGTTAGTCTAACATATCTTGTCATCTTCGGTGACATGCTAGGATAAGAAGACAAAAAAATTAAGGACATCATCGTAATGCAAGTATTATTTACATTACTCAGAATTTGTTTCAGCAAAGCAAAGCGCATCGCATCATTAGTCTTAATGCACATTATGTGGTGTTGTTTAAAAATCCATGAGACAAATTTCAAGTTCAAGTGTTATCCAAACAATTAGGAACACCTTGGCTGAAATATGCGTATGACAATTCCACTCAATTACCACATGCGTATTTACTCATCGATATCAAGAAGAAGGTCCTCTGATTTGCACGTCACCTTCCTCTTTTTCGTCTGTCTAAAAAGTCAATAAAAACATCATTCATTTCCTTTCTTTCTAACAGTATTTAACATGACTTCCTTTCGATCTCAATATGCTACCTAATTGATTCGTGCACCATATGCACACGTGCGTTCACATTTATTACAAGCTAGTCTCAAAGAAGTGTTAAAATGGTTTACTTTGACAGCACGTCAACTACTTCAAGGCATCATTCACACACCATATCAGAACTAACTGATCTAAGAATCGATAATCATACCAAAAATAAAATTGTTTTGAAACCAGGTGGAAGTGGATCATTAGGAAGTGTTCTTATTCTCTCACTTTTAAAATGGGATCCTAATGCCGAACCTAAAAAAAAAAAAAACAAAGAACCTAAAAGACAGCAGACCGAAACGAAAAGAGGTGGCTCGGCAAGTTCACACCCTAAGAAGAAAAAGAAGAAGCAAAGTCCCGAGATTTCTACCATGCTGGTAGGACCTTTGTTAAAAATGTCTGTCCCTATGTTATGATCGATTTCTGGACCTTTTTAAGAGGAGTCATGAGATGAGGAAAAAGAAGATAAAAAGGACACAATTTCCTCGAAAGACATTTTACTTTTACCCTTGGATCTTATGGAAGAATGAAAATTAACTTTAATTCCATATAAACGATGGATGGAACTCCATCGTTGGTACGAACAACGAACATCCCATTTACCTCGCAATCCTAATCTCACCTAAATGTCACACTTACAAGATGAATTACAATCGTTGATGGATCGAACAGATTTGTCAGAAACAGAATAATTTCAACGGTAAGGACAATTATTGCAGCGTTTTCAACTGTTTCACCAGAAAGCTATAAACGAAATAGCTAAACCTACTCTGAGAAATTTCAAGAATGTCATGAAAAGCGAAAAACAAAAGCAACAAAGACAATGACAGAAAAAGCTACAAGGATGGAAGAAGAAGAAAAAGAAACAAAAGAAATGTTTCAAACTCCGCCTGCTCCTTTTCCTCCTCCTCATCTAAGTATGACAAACTTGTTGACACCTTCCCCTACTCCCGGACGAGAATAAATTAAAGCTTGGGTCTAAAAAATGATGTCGACAACTTCTTGAGCAGAAGAAAGAAAGAAGGGAAGACAGAAGTGAAAAAAGAAATCAAGAAAAAAAGTAACCAATGAACCGATTACTACTTCTGCACCTATTGCTCGTCTAACACGTCAATCATCGCATTCCAAAATACCTTACGAACAACCTACGAACAATGGGTAATTATATCTCCTTCTCAGAGTTCTTCTCTCCAAGAACTACAAAAACAAAACAACCCCTGTTGGTGTGGTGTGGAGAACGTGTCCCTATATATCAACTCGTCATTTTCTGCCAAATCTTTGCATTGTATTGTGTCATTGGGGGTAGCCATTGAAAATTTAGTTTGCAACAGGGAGAAAAACAATTGCGGACTATTTTGCTCAGCAGTTGTATTGGTTATCTTCTTCCGAATCCCACATTGAAATATACCGCCAGTAACAACATCAAAAGTAGCCTCGCCAACGCCAGTTACCTCTTCCAATCACAACAACAGCCCTCTTCTGGAATCCTCTTTGAAAAGTAATTCTCCTTTGACATCGAATGACTCCTCGGAGACCAGAACCATCGAAATATGAATAATCAATTTTATTTAACATTACCTAGTGTCAGTTCTATGGATGTGTTTCCCAACAACACATTATGTTGTTTCACATCCAAAA
The DNA here is from genome assembly GCA_029931535.1 of Margaritifera margaritifera. NCBI lineage: Eukaryota > Metazoa > Mollusca > Bivalvia > Unionida > Margaritiferidae > Margaritifera > Margaritifera margaritifera. Next base: position 906,605 of record JAQPZY010001032.1, on the reverse strand, counting down.
TACCCCAAGCAATTACCATTAGATCATTGGGAAGTGGCTTTGGTAGACGTCATTTATCCCACTCAACTCAAGAATGTGGTTGGACATCAAACCACTTTCCTTGTCGAAATATTCAACGAACGAGTTCAAGATCACTTGAACAAAAATGATCCCTTCATTTACGAATCCAAACATCTTTATTTAATATCTATATCATGAGAATTCAAGCAGGATATTATTGCAATGCTCAACATCTCGTCGATACGATTTCAACTGTTTTCCACGATCAGTTTGGCAAAGCACTGGAGAAAACTCGTCAAAGTGTACTGATCGAATATTATAAAATTGCTCATCGTCTTAAAATGAATTTTGCGCCACAGCAAAACACTGTCTATCAGATTTTCTCCTAGTTTGTTTGCTATTCTGGGTGATAACACGAACATAGCACCGCAGTGAAAATGCATTCACAACAACGATCGATTCTACAAGTATTTTCCCTTCCCGATTGAATTCAACGAAGGACTGAATTTGATGTTTGTGTACTCTGATGTCGTCGTGTAGGAAACACAGCTGCTCCATTGTTTAGAGTCCTTTCAAAGAGGATTCTGACAAAAGTTGCTTCCGACAAAGTAAGAAACACGTATTACATTCACCGAGAATTTGTATATCATCATTATCTTCCTGCCAGTAAATCGTATGTTCACAGTGTCAATATTAGTACAAAAGGAGATACTGGACAAAATATTGTATTCTCCAAAGAAAAGGTCAGGGTGAAACTATATTTTCGAAACCGATTCTGTGGTGAATTGTATCATGTGTACCAAGGAGTCTCTCGACAACGAGGACATGGTTTAGGAGATATGTCAAAATAAGATTGTGCAGAAGGATATGTCTTGTGGGGCTTTGATTTTCACTCAAAGCGGCGACGATGGACGTTTCAACCCTATAAAATCGGATCAACTTCGTGTGGAACTTCAATTTGCAGTCGCTCTGGTGAGCACAGTGAACGTTATCTTGTATGCAGAATTCGACAATATTCTGGAAATCAACATTTTCATAGAAGTGATTATAGACTAGTAGAAAAAAGATGAAACGCGAACGCATGGAGATAGGCGAAGAGGTTGTTTTCTATCCAGAATAACATCAGCAGTCACCTGGCCCAAAAAATCTCACAACTGACCAGAGAAGGTTGTCATGGATGTCGAATCGATCATCCTAGTCAGAAACAACACGACAAATGTTTGAGGATGAGTCAAGAAGACAACTTGGAAGACTATCTGGAAGACACATGGACTCTCGTCTCAGAAGAGAAGATTTTGAAAGAGTGGTATAAAGACTTGAGTGAACATTCCCACCTCTATTGACTTACTTGAAACGAAACGCATCGAAACTCTCTTGCAACAGAGTACAGAGAATCTCCGTTCAACGACTTACTTGACAGATATTTTAAAAGGAAAAAGTCAAGTGTGAACTGAGGACTTAACATTATCTGTGAAAAGAATGAATACTGGGAACTTCTTTACCTTCTGACTCACAGTTCGTACACAGCTTCCTGGAATCCTGTGATGTGTGCTAAAGATGAACTTCCTCATCGAAAACCTAAACACGTTCAAGCCTATTTCATCAGCATAGACGACAGTCATCGCCCAGGATTAAGTTGGGTAGCCGTCTACTTTCCCAACGACCGCAGTGTGGAATATTTTGATTCTTATGGATTACCTCCTCTAGAAGGCGACATCGTTGACTTTATGAGAAGAAATGCTGTATCTACTCAATTCAATAATGTGAGATTACAAGGATCAGATTCCATTGTGTGTCAACAATATTGTGTGTATTTTCTTCATCGTCTTGGATTTCCCTTAGAACATTTACTGACTTGTTTTGACCGTGAGTACTCTAGAAACGATGATAAAATAGAAAGGTGGTTTTGTGAACCTTATGGCTATCTATTTTCTTTAGCACAGAAACGTAGTGTGCATTGATGGCAAAATGACACCCTACTAAATCGTTGGAAGTCTAGTCTGACTCCGTATCGTTCTCAACCTTGAAAATACGTTCATGTTTAATATTTTATTATTTGTAAGTGAGGAAGGGACGTGCTCTAATCTTCCCTCTTCAGTGATTTTGTTGATGCTTCAGGTAGCTGGGCTGATTAAACAAAACATGTTGATTTAGAAAAATGGTGTTAACTTGTGTTCTCAAAAAGTTCTTTTTCACATGCTCTTTCACATTCTCTCTGTCAATCTTTGTTAAAAAAAAGAAAGGTTTTTTTCACGTCCGAGTACGGAACTTAATCTTTGGCGTGGTGTGATAGTATGTTTATGTGATATCATCCCTCTTCTTTTACATCCTACGCTTGTCGTTAGATAGTAGGTGTGGGGATTTTGGTCACTACACAAGACATGTTGGATAGTAATCAAAAAGTGGGTGTTGGATAGTACTCAAAACCTCAGGTATTGAATAACAATCAAAAGGTTGGTGTTGGATAGTCATAAAAAGATGTGTGTTGGGTAGTAATCAAACCATTTGAATTGGATAGTACTCAAAAAGTCCGGTGTTGGATAGTAATCAGAAAGTGGGCGTTAGATAGTAATCAAAAAGTGGGTGTTGGATAGTAATCAAAACGTGGGTGTTGGCTCCTAATAAAAAAGCCGGTGTTGGATAGTACTCAAAAAAGTGAGTGTTGGACAGTATCTAAAGATTTGAACATTACCATTCCCGTAGACACCCATTACTGGAGTGGTGTGATAGTGTATTTGTGTAATATCATCCCTTTTTCTTTTGCATCCTATCCTTTTCGTTGGATAGTAGGTGTGGGGATTTTGGTCACTACACACCGCGTGTTGGATAGTAATCAAAAAAGTGTGTGTTGGATAATACTCAAAGAGTAGGTTGGATAATGCTCAAAAAGTGGATGTTGGATAGTAATCAAAAGTATGTGTTGGACAGTAATCAAAAAGTATGTGTTGGATAGTAATCAAAAAGTATGTGTTGGATAGTAATAAAAAAAGTACGTGTTGGATGGTATCTAACAATTGTAACTTTACTATTCCCCTAGTGCACTATACATTTTTCAACACGGAAACTAACTATAACTAAACATTTTAACATTACCATTCCCGTAGTGCCCCAGTAAACCTACGGCGTAATGTTAATTCCCCTTGTGTCCGCTATTACTACTACTGTATGCTTCGACCTATTGACCTAAACACGAACATAACATGACCTTTTTGAAAACGCAAAAAACGATACTCCATGGACGCGTAAACTTTAAAGTATCAGTCATTTGACTTTTAGCACCAAATAGCATATTGATTGAATTCATTTATGCACGTAACTATGTTGCAAAGCTGTTACGAAAGTATATGGAAAGCTAGGGCTGTTGTATTTCTCTTCGACTATTATATTCGGTAGTTTTGTCTTTGTATTCGGTGATTTTTTTATTATATACGGTAGATTCGACATTATAAGCAGAGTTGTTGCCATTATATGATCTGGTTTTATCGTTGCTTGCAATTATTTTGCCAATACATGCGGTGGGTTTGATATTATATACGGATCTTTCGTCATTATATGCGGTAGTTTGCTGACTTTAATATATGCGGTGCATTTTCCTGTATATTCTGTGCTTACTCCTTTTCTTAATTTTCGGTGCTGATATATTATTATGTGGTAGTTACATCTTTATATTCAGTGCATATTTCATTATACCGTTGTGCTTTTGTTGTGATGATGACAAGGTAAATCGTAGATCTCATTGATACGAAATGACCCTGAAATCAAATATACTGGAAGCGCGATTACAGATCTCACACCTCAATTATTTTATATTTGTGTATTTTGCTATATGTTATCATGCAAAATTTTATTTTCTATTTTTCAGATATATGTAGCGATTATTTGAGATATACATTTAGTTGTCGACGTATTCAAGGCAAATAAGGCAACAAAATGTATGTCAATACAAAGATAAGACTGATAATTTCCTTTCAAATAACGCACCATCAAAACGTCATGCACTCCTGGTTCCGAAAGACCAACACCCGAACTTGACATGTATCTGTATCTAACTTTGGAAAGCATTTCATAATAACTGGAAGTATGGTATGAGGGGAGTAGTCACTAAATGCTGAAAATTCTACATTAATACAGTCTTCATTTATGTCAAATTCAAACGATAATAAACTTAAATGTCTATGACCTGTAGTTTCTGTCAAATCTGATTAATAATTTAGGTCCTTTCGCAATCAAAACCAGTAAATCATTGTTATTTGGTGCAGATATAGTAATTCCTGCATAGTGTGCCTCAGATAATTTGTTTTGTTTCGGTGTTTTACGGCACAGCAACACAAGTAGGTTATTTACTCCGAGTCAATTGTAGTAAAGTGCTTTGGCCAAGGACACACCACGGTCGCCAGCCTGGGTTGATCCTATGGTAGAATTCTAACACTCACCCGTTTGGTCTCGAGTATTGTGTTTCCATTAGTCGCCTCTTACGACATGCGGGAGGGCACATAGTATTGAGCAATGGTTACACAATCGTCCGCACTTTCCGTCTACTCCTTATTATATCATTGGATCACTGCAATATCGATTGTGAGTTTCCAGTCCCTGGCATGAATAAAAGTCCATGGTGATAACATATAGTAAAAAAGGAACACTTGAGGTGTGAGACTTGCAACCCAGCCTCCTCTATATTCGATTTCGGTGGCACTCAATCGAGTCCCTGATATGTATCAGTTACCTCATCAACATCATTATAAAAAGCACAACATAATGAATTAAGCATATAATATACAATTATAACAACTGCATATAAAGACATAACAATCGAAATTAAAGAAAAACAGTAAGGCACTGAATCTAAAGTAAAATGCATCCCATATATTAGAGTAAACACCATTTATGATGAAAGTAAGTACAGCACATAATGACACAACTACTACATATAACGACGAGACAACCGTATATAATGTCAAAAACCGCGGCATATAATGCCAGTAGCACCGCATATAACCACGAAACAATAACATATAACAGCAAAAGCACTGCGATTAATGACGAATCTACCGCATATAATAAACACAACAAATAATGAAGAAATCGTCAAATAGAAAACAGGGCCACCGAATATAACAACGAAAGGCCAGAAAAGACAGCCCTGGAAAGACAGCCCTGGCGTTCCATAAACGTATGCACAAAATTAATTATGACTTTGTTCAGTATACAGCTCTCTTATTAAGCAAATAGTTCGTGGAAATGTTAAATGGTAGTATTAGTAGTAATGACAGTCGAAGGAACATTTTCAATTTACAGTGATTTACTTCATATATCCTATCGCTTTCAAAAGGGGAAATAACCTTGGTGGAAAATGAAGCTCCAGAAAGCTACCAGTTCCCTAACTGTTGATTTATCGACCTGATATTTGAGCCGTTAATTTATTGGAAGTAGGATACATGTTATTGATTTACATAGAATTCGATTTAATTTTTTTATTAAATGGGAATTTATAAGCTGAATAAAGGACAAAAGTGAAAATGGATTGAAATAAACAATGAAGCTCATTTAAAATGGCGGCCTGATATCTGTAGCATTTTCAGTTTTCTAGGATCTGGAAGGACCTCTGTGAGATGGGGACCAACTTTTTTTTTATTGTTGTTTTTTTTTTTGTCTTTGCTTTTGTTTTTTTTTTCTTCCTGGAAACAATACAGTATTGTTCAAAAAAGTATGACTATGGGTCATTATTAGTTACAACATGGACACATATTTCTCGGTTAAATTATGATAATGAATACGTAATATTTAGGGTTGCCTCTAAATATAACAGAATGTATAATTTTGTAGCCAATATTGACATATATTTTCTCCAACTAGATGAATCATGAAAATTAATGGCACCAAACACTCACTGGCCGCTACTGTATTTGATACAGAGGGCATGTAAGTTTACCTTTTGGTCGATTCATATTTTATTATGCTTTTGGAATCTTTTAAGACACAAAATTAAACTCAGTTATGAGGCAGAATGAGAAAATGTTCAAATTTGAATTGTACCCGCACAACAGGTATGCTGTTACGAGCTCTGAGGATTGTTTTAAAATTGTTTTTTTGTTTGTTTTTTTTTTTTTTTTTTTGTTTTGTTGTGTTGTTTTGTTTTAGATTTATTTTATATTCGATTTCAAAGCCATTTTCAGTGGAAGTAATACCCCTGGCCTTTAACAACTAATGTCATGACTAATTGATTGCTGATTGGCCAAGTTCGGATCATTCGATACTCAGCATAGCGGTGTAAGACTTAGAAATTTTACAGCATGTTGTCCTGGCTCGAATTTGGCATGTAAATCATGTATTTGCGGACAGATACAGCAGGAGCGTTACTTTACTTGAGCAATTGTTATAAAACTATGAAAATAATTCATCTTAAAAGCGGCAATGTCTCTAAGCCAAAAATCTTGTATTTTTGCCTAAATTCACACAATCTCTTTGAATTCTTCTACAAATATAACTTTTCACAAACCTTCAGTGATAGCCAAGCACGATGTATTGATACTGAGGAAATTAAAGCTAGCACTGCACAATTAGTGAAGATGTCGACTGTTTTCACACTAGCTACGTTTATGACCATCACTACCAAATCTATCTTGAAAATTAATCATACATCAAAACGACCCCTACATGTGCTTTAAGTAATTCCTACATTCAATATCCATACAGTGGAGGGACAATATCAGAGTCAATGTCAAAGGATAGACTGAGTGGGTTTTGGATAAGTAAAGAGACAAAAACCAGTTATGAAAATAATATAGCTATTTACGATGTATATATGTATGTAAATGAATTCGGTTCTATTCTACATGTGCGGTTCTGACACCTTCATCTAACACCCCTAGCTAAACAATCAAATCTCGATTTCGTATTCAATTTGCATTAAAGAAATACTTACATCAGTTAATCTACCCATGCACTATATACTCCTATTTCATTGACACGTTGAATTCAAAATGAAGCATGAGGAGTGCTACCACACGTTGCCTACTTAACTATGCACATTAGCTAGTGCATATAACATTCGTGAATTATATTATTCTGTTAACATAACAGATATGAAATTGTTCTGTTCGCTTTGATAGATATGAAACTGTTCTGTTCATATAGTGAGCTTGTGAGTATATGTTAACGTCATGAAATTATGAAGCTATGATAGTCACATATGATACTAATCTATGAAATTGCAAAGTGCACAAAACATATTAATATTTGAAAATGTGCCGTTCATCAACGGGTGTAAGGTTGTGGCACCATGTCATTCATAAAACAAACGTGAAATTATGACAATGCATCGTCCAACAATGGATATGAAATCTGCCGAAGGACATGACGGAAACTTTATTTCTGCGCAGAAACAGGTTGAATCATGAACAGACAACTCCTTGGACAATGAGCCGGGAGATACCATTAGTTCAAGCCACTAATCGGGGTTAGCTAGAAATATACACAACTGAACCATGTAATACATGAAACATAAACTCGAGCGTCTTTTAGTACAAACACCACTATACAGGGTACGTATGCATGCACACAAAAAAACAACAACATAAAACCTGGTTGAACACTAAAACCGTTCTCCATCAAGAACGACTATACAGAATTACATGATAACCAAGTTCATACATGAATCTATCTAAAACACGAATAATCACACAGGATTATGTAAATCTATAACTCTTCTTATTGTTTACTATATATATATATATATATATATATATATATATATATATATATATATATATATATATATATATATATATATATATATATCAACCCAATTTGTAAATTCATATAAAAATACGATTGTAACCTTGAACAGACTGTAATAAATAGGATAGCATTGTGTTATGTGAAACTGACATAATGTAAATTAGAATAAATTCTGAAACATCTAACGTAGCAAACTACTCTGTCTATCAAACACAGATGATAGAAAGAAAAGCAGAACGTCACAATTACTACATACATCTACAGCTGAAAGGTTGTTATCGTGAAGAAGAAAATCTCCTAACAAAGCATCTATGCAATGTAACTATACATAAAAATAGTACTCTTTATACTTGTACGTGACGGAAGCCACGGACGGAAAACACGAGATAAGTGAGCCCCTACCGGCGGCATATTTGGCGTGCTGCAGTTAAGTCGGTTGCCCAAGTGAGTAACACTAATTATGTCGCAATCGTTTGACGGAGCTAAAACATACACCATGGGTAATGCTGTACGCGGTAACGGGACCCATTTTTTATTTATATTAAAATACAATACAATAACAATGTTGTGCACACAATTCCGTGACAGTCAACAGTTCAATTAGCTTTGTTTGGGGTTTTACGGCACAGTAAAACAAGTGGGTTATTTAGTGCCGATGCAAGTGGAGTAAAGTGCTTTGCCTAAGCTGAGCTGATGGTTGGGTTCAAACCCAAGCCCTGGTATATATCCAAATAATTTTAACAGGATTTTAAAACGGCAATGTCTGTATATGTATTCTTATATATTTTGCTGAAGTTCACGCAAACTCTTTGAATTCCATAAGTACAACCTTGCACAAGTGTTCACTTATAGCCATGCACGATGTACTGATATTGAGGTAGATTAGTGCCATTGAGATGAGGATGGCCAATTAGTGAAACAATCGACTGTTTTCACACTAGCTACTTTTATATACGTGCATTACTATCAAATCTATCTTGAAAAATAATCATGCATTAAAACGACCTACATTAATATCCAATAGTTTTTGCCAATAGTGTTACGTTCGTTTGTGTTTATAGCGGTCAGTGAGACTAATTTCATCTTGAGAAATCCTCAAATATACTGAAGTAACTGAGTAATCTCAAAATTCCGTATCGGTTAGAACATGTGCGCGAGTGGGATACCAGAGCTATTGTATAGTGGGTGTATTGGTAGAGTAAATCGAGGTTACTTTAGCGCCTGAGTTTTTTATTCCAATACCCTTTAAGTCCCCTAGTCCTCTCTATCACTGGTATAAAACAAGAGATTATTGTCTAACTGATTTATTGTATGACACGGAGGCTTTCTTTGCGATTTTTATATGATCAGCTCTCTTTTTTTTTCTCACCCGGATTACATATATGTCCCTTATACTCCTCTTTCCAGGCATCCAGGTATTTTTTTCTTTTTTTTATGTTGCATCAGCTATCAAGATAAATATAGCAAATCCTTTTCAACTGCTCACGTGCTGATATTCGTGTCTCTCCAAACTTCGTCATTTGTACATGTACGTTAGACAGTGATGTGGTGTTAAATAAGACTATTCTAAATCATTTTGTCAAACGTTTTGGCCATTTTGAAGGCACTTCGGGAATTGAAGAGATTATTTATACTTAGGATCTTCTTAAATGGAAATGCACGCATTTACGTAATATTTGTAGACAGTTTGACACCTAACTTGGACTGCTTCTCAATAACTTGCCACTTTTGAAGGAAATGCACGCATTTACGTAATATTTGTAGACAGTTTGACACCTAACTTGGACAGCTTCTTAATAACTTGCCACTGTTGAAGGAAATGCACGCATTTACGTAATATTTGTAGACAGTTTGACACCTAACTTGGACAGCTTCTTAATAACTTGCCACTGTTGAGGGAAATGCACGCATTTACGTAATATTTGTAGACAGTTTGACACCTAACTTGGACAGCGTCTTAATAACTTGCCACCGTTGAAGGAAATGCACGCATTTACGTAATATTTGTAGACAGTTTGACACCTAACTTGGACTGCTTCTTAATAACTTGTCACTGTTGAAGGAAATGCACGCATTTACGTAATATTTGCAGACAGTTTGACATCTAACTTGGACTGCTTCTTGATAACTTGCCACTGTTGAAGGAAAATTTCCATTATTTCATCTGCTGAAGAAAAATTTAGTTGAAAGTGCAAAACTTTCTAAAAGTCTAAACTAAATTCACCTGGAAATATGACTTGGCTTTACTTTACGTAACATATTCATATTGTCTCAAAATGGGTTTTGAGGCTTTATGCCCTGCAAAATATTGCGAAAATATGTCAAACTGAATATACGGACGACAATACTATAGTTCATTTGTGGATTAAATTTGTGGAGCAATGGTTAAGAAGATTAGTGTTTTGTTTTCCTCGCATTGATTCATTTTTGTCTTTAAGCAATTTTATATTTTCTTTCATTGTTCATTTACAAGATGGCTCAATAAATACAATCAGTTTTTAATATCCATCATAATTCATTTTATTCTCCGAATCAATGTCGAAAACTTATTCATACTCTCTCTCTCTCTCGTTGCAATCTAAATTTTTCCTTGCGTTGATGATTTTTTTTTTAAATTTTTGAAATATAATGCTGTCCTTCATTGTTCACCTTAACTGTTTTGCTAACATCATTTGAAATGAAATCTGCGGCATACAGGTCAAAGCGCCGTACTGTTCCTACTGAGTTTTGGAATGGATTAGGATGCAATACGACTTCTATTTCCATGAACTAATATGTTATACAGAAGAGAAAAACAGCAAGTTATGTACTTCCTGTTTGGATACAGAACAACTTTCGACAACGTTTGACATGATCATTTATTCTTAAGTTACATGGTACTGGAATCAGTATTCGAAATTTGAAGAGCATTGTCAACATGTACATAAATCTATAGTTAATTTACAGACCGAGTATATTCTTAATATAGTAAAAAAGGGAATTATAATTGGCTTATCGAAGAAGGTACAGATATTGGTTCCTCGGCCTTGAAAGTATTTAGGAGACTGATTGATGCAAACACTTATGTGTAAATATCTTTAAAAGTGGAAAAGCAAATAAAACGATTAAAGATGCAAAACAAAAACTTCAAAGTTGTTTGTTTAGCCTTTTCGTAATTACTGTGTAACCTATTGTGGAATTAATATGTTGTCCGCTGAAATATTGTTGAATAATCTCGCAATACTACACTTATTATAGGGCTGCAATATATTAATCTCACCTCTCAGATTTTTCTAGATAGAGAATTGTCATCGTTTTTGTGCAATTAACATAAAGGGTATCTCCTGGTATTCAAGAACAGATGTAACGTTAGGTGTGCTGGCCATGAATATATCGAAGAATGTCTTGACCAACGAAAGATGAACTTCATGTGACAAATGTGAAGACTGTCAACAGATTAGATCTCGAAGCAAGCATTTCTGTTACACTTGTTTAATTAAATTAAAACAGTCTTCATCTCAGGAATATACATGCCTTTTTGGAAAATATAATTTAAAGAATGTATATTATAACATGCACGGGATCTTCAAAGAAAAGCTGGCGTGGAAATATTTAGTTAAGAACATGTCGATACGTTTTATGAAAACTGATTGAAATCAAGATTTTATCAAGATACATCTTTGTGCAGTTTTTCAAGATTGATACTAAATAATAATTTATCTCCTTTTGTAACTTGGGAAGTTGGCATAAAATTTTCACCTTGTTCAAAAACTGAGGAGTTGTAGTGAACGTCATTGCTTAAAGATATAGATGAAAGCTTGTGCTCCAGGTGTGGTTCGTTAAAATTGCATTGGTTGCTGTATCAGTACTTTCTCTCTCTCTCTCTCTCTCTCTCTCTCTCTCTCTCAATGTAATAGCAAAAGAAAGCAATTCCATTTTTGTATTTGTCATTTACCGATTTCTTAATTGATTCTGAAGTAATCGTATTCTGTTGAAACAATGCATTATCTGTTCGTAGTTCTGACTACCACATTTTATCACGTCAAAATCTTTTGCAAGTGTCATGCCCAATCTAAATTCCTGCGGGTAGCATAAGAATGCAGCGGATAATGATCAGTTACATCGTAGGTTCTTTTCAAAGCTTTAATCGTGATTTTTTTTACCATTTAGTTTGCTTTTGACTTTCTCTATGATGTTCATTTATTTTGGTGAAATCGTATTTTTAGCAAATCTAATATACGAGTATTATTGTTAGAAATTATGTAATTGTGCCAATCATTACTTTGTATTAATAACATTCGTTATCTTTTCAATATTTTGCTTGTTTTCTGGGATTTTGTTTTTACCGGTTATATCTTTGTATGTTCCACTTGTAATAGCTATAATGAATTCTTGTTTGTACTCTTCAGTTTGCATGGAAATGGTGTAGTTGTTGTTTCTGTATTCGATAAATCCTAATGCTTCTTCCATTTGCGTTATTTCCATTTATATACAGTCGTGTTAGAGTCTACGTGTACCGGCAGGACAATTACACTGAAAGCACAGTCGTCGCTAATTAAATAACCGAAAATGGCAGAAGGTGTTGAGCGTTTTTAAAGGTTTGTAACGTATGGAAGACGTAAAGATTACACCAGAGATGGCTATGAATACACCAAATCATTACAAAATATTGAATCATATATATATATATATATATATATATATATATATATATATATATATATATATATATATATATATATATAAAGAGAGAGAGAGAGAGAGAAATACATTTGTAAATTCAATAGGATATCAGTTATGTTCATTCTTTATTCCTTAAAGCGCTTTCGCATATTTATCATGGATGCTCTTCAGGTAGATGCATTATGCTTTCAAAGTATTTTTGTAAATAAACAATTTGACGCCATTGTTATGTCAATTACGTCATTGTTTAATGGGGCGAGATATAAACAACTTAACACTATACAACACTTGTATACAAAAGCACATTTGTAATATTGAAGAAATCAATAAAAACCCTCCACAGTCCATAGCCAATTAAACTAAACAACACCTGACAAAAATGCATTCAATATAGTTAGGAAAGTTCGTCATACTTTATACATTGTATCAATACACTGACGCACTTTCATAACAATACTGAATGCATTTCTATCAGAATATTTGCCCAGAGATTTGGGTGATCATAAAATAATACAAGATTTTAGAATGGATAAAAATTACAATGTGACTGTTGAATTTATCAACAAATGTGCTACAACTGCATTTAAAGCAGAAATAGCGAAAATTTATATTCTTTCAAAAATAAGTTCTAAACCGGAAAATGTTAATATTACTCGGATAGGCGGAAAGGAGTTTATACCAGTCAGGTTAATACAAAACTTACGTGGACGTCTAGTTTTTTTAAAAAACGAATTAAGTCAAGAAGATTAAAAATAAAATGTGTGTCCGAAAAGACAAATATGTGTTACCTTGCATGATGTGTTTCTTACCTAAATATCCTTGTGAACCCACATCTGTACAAATACAGTCAATACAAGAACCTGGGAATATCGAGATGCCACAAAATCTACAAATAAGCTCTTGATCAAAAGGTAAGAGAAGCAAAATACTTAATAAATGGTTAACACGGAAAATTCAAGGTGGAAAGCTTTCACCGCGTAAGAGGAAGAAAAATGAGGGGTTATCTATAAGATGCAGAAGTTGTCAAATCGAACATTTTAATATGAAATCTGATGTTGCAATTTGAAAAAAAAAGATCGTGGACATAAAAATACACCAGCAAAGAAACAGTTGAAAACACAAAGGTCGATTTGCAAGAACTGTTAGAAAGAGTTGACTGTAACAGACCGCAATTAGACATCTAACATAATCGGAGAGAAACTGTAGAGAAAATATTAAAAAGATAAATAAAAACGAGAAAAATTATCATTAGATGAAAGGTTAAACAACTGTTTAAAGAAAAAGGAGTGAAAATTGTTAACCAACCATTAATTTTATTTTTAAAATATTCAACATTTGCAGCGCAGTCATTTAGGAATGTCTAACAACTGGATGTATATATATAAGAGAGAGAGAGAGAGAGAGAGAGAGAGAGAGAGAGAGAGAGAGAGAGAGAATATACACCAAATAGAGCGGAAAGTATACTTTCCCTGGATTCTACTGGAGAATGTTTGATAACATTAACATAATTTTTAAATACGAATAAATAATATTATCATACGGGTTAGAGAATTTTAATTCGTACTCTAGGGAGATTCGAACCCGGATCCAAGGGTTACGGCACCCATCGCCTTGCTTGTAAGCACCAACCCCTATACCATCTCGACCATGCACACATCACCAAAAAATAATGCTACAAAGTCGGTGGTAAGGCCATTCGTGCGTAGCAGACATACCCGCATGTCGGCCCAGTAATTAATTCTCATTTAAGTTCACAGTCCATCTGGATTCCTACTACAGAAATCAAGGTATACAGAAGTTATTAAAGAGAATTACAAATACACACCAAACAGAGCGGAAAGTGCTTCCCCTGGATTCTTCAGGAGAATGCTTTATAACATTAACATAATTTGTAAATACGAATAAATAATATTATCATACAGGTTAGATAATTTTTATTCGTACTCTAGGAAGATTCGAACCCGGATCCGCGGGTTACGGCGCGCACACACACACACACACACACACACACACACACACACACATATATATATATATATATATATATATATATATATATATATATATATATATATATATATATTGTTACGACTCTATGGTCTAAGAAAAATGTAACAGAAAGAAAGTGAAACCAACAAATCAAGTAAAAAATCAACAAGCAATTTATTACTAGATAATTAAAATGAAAAATCAAAAAAGTCACTTACAGTAATGTGTTTTGAAATCCTAATAATCCAATAAGAATGATTGTTCTATCACAAGTCCTAAAAAAAGAATGTTCCGAATTCACGGCTGTGTCCTTGAATGTTATGATGTGTTAATGGTCTCCAAAGTCCTGATGTACTAGAAATCTTGATGTGCTGATGTCAAAATGAAGTATTCCAAAATATCTGAATAAGTTCACTTAAATTCCAAAATCATCAATTAAAAATCCAAAATCCAAAAGTTTATGAGCACTGTTATAATCCAATGAATATTTAAAATAATTCCTCTCTTAGAATTTGTAATGAATTTTCACAACTGTAATAGCTCTTTACAAGACTGATGGTAATGTCAAAACTGAATAAATGTCCATCAAACATGGTATATATATATAGATTGGTCACATGACAGAATGTTCTAGAATATGAGTCATCTTAATGGAATTCTAACTGTAAACAAAATTCAACCTTGACCTTCAAATTGAGAAAACATATTGATCAAAACAACCTAATTCAAGGCCACTAGTTAAACATGTTTTTCCTGATAAACATTAAGATCCAAGCAAACATTAAAGTGAAGAAACATTTACAATTTCCTAAAACACCCACAATGTTATATAAACATCGTACATAACAATATATATATATATATATATATATATATATATATATATATATATATATATATATCCTGATACTCTCGGATGTGATGGGGACACAGATGTGTGTTTGTGTTCACTCCCATAGGCCAGCACTAGATTTCCAAAGTTCCAAAGTCAATAAAAGAGGTCAATGTAAATCTGAAGTCCATAATTCAAACATTTATACTATCTAAAATTTCACTGTTAAACTTCGCAATTAAAATAAACTATTTGAATGTTTATTTTAAAAAAAAGAAACAGTTGTCTGATATATCTGCTATTAAAGAAAGTAACTGAGAATGCTCGAATTAAGTTGTGATATTTATCATTGTATATTTGCTTGGAGCTATTATATTGCATATCAAGAAGCATTGTCAATGTCAATTTCTCTTGCCTAAAGCCAAAAACAAGTTCAAAATTAACTATTTGTAATAATGATAGTCATTCAACTGCTTAGAATGAAATGTAATTATCTGAGTTTTTAATTACTTAAATAATTCTTTTTGTAGGCAGTAACGCATTTGCCAAAAATACAATCTATTTGAGGTAAGGATATTTATTCTCAACGTATTTTTTTATTTTTTATTTTTATAAACATCAATCTAAAAGAAAAGATAATTGCACTGTAAGCTGATATACTTATGTAAAACGATTACTCTTATATATGTGCTCGTCAGCCCACCCCGTCACATTCAGCCACATCACATCCGCCACGAATTTCGTTTCCACTCAGTAACTTCTGAAGAACTACATGGATTTGGTAAGAGGCTTTACATTTTTTAAAAAGCACTGGTCAATTTGTGCTTCACGCTTTTTTATATTTTACCTTTTTTATGTTATAGAGCTAAGTCCTCGGTTAGGTTTAGAATGTTACATTTTAATACAGTTTGAACGATTTTATGAGCTGAAACCATTTAATATTACAATTTACATTAATAAGACATAGCACAATTTGATTTTCATCTTTGTATGACAATGTCTTACGGAGTTATGGTTCCTGTTTGACTTTGGTGTTTAAATTCATATATTTCCGTTCAGTAACTTTTATCGAATTTAATTAATTGAAATAAAATTTGGTATGAGATTCTACAATAATAAGACCTAGGCTAAGTTCAATCTTAACCATTTTCCTGAAAAATGTTATGTAGTTTTCTTTGCTGTTTTAAATAGAACTTTGCTCTTCAGTTTCTACTACATAAAACGTTTTAGGGACCTAATGGATTGAAACCAAATATGGAATTAGAATTAACATTTAGAAGATATATATCAGGTTTAATTTTAATCATTTTGTGGTAAAAACTTGTATGAGTTATGGCCCCTGTTTCACTTAACACTTTGGTCTTCAATTGCGTCATACTAGTAGGAGCATCAGTGTGGTATTGACACGTTTTTATATTCATTATGAAATCAAACCAGATTATCCAGATTATATTTATATTGTATTTAATATCGTAAAACGTATGTTAAAATTGTGGGCTTTGAAAATCCTTCTCTGTCTGAAACGTGAGGCGAAGTTTTCACAGATCTGTGAGATTAGATTCACGTTTGGATAAAAGCAGCTGCTGTTACGCTTGATCCTAAACCATAATAATACAAGGCATGTTTAGATAAGTACATGCCCGAAGGGCGAACACGACTTTAATTCAAAAATCATCATCATCAGATAATTACATATTTCGGCCTAACTAAGCTATAACAACAAGAGTAGTTATAGGGTACAATTTTGGACCTTATGGGAAATACTATGGAAATAGGGTGTATGTACTAAGAGAACCTATGGACATTTAACATTACGGTATAATTACAGACAAAACACACTGAAATTCACTAATACTTTTTCGTCTACTTATACATTTTGGATACTTTTTTTCAAAAACAAAGTTACATGTCACGATTTTGCCGTCAATTTATGTTATTTTCAAATCGAAGGAGAGTTACAATTATTTGTTTTTAAACTGCAAACCAAAAATAAAAGTACAATGCTGTTTTCTTATCTTTTTGTGGGTGGGGTGGGGTGGGGGTGGGGGTTAAGATTTAGATAGTTTAGACGATGAGTGTTATAATAATTTTCTTCGTAGCTGGGCACAAAAGGGAGAAGGAACAGTAAATATCGCCCACGTAATCTCTGTTTTATTACTGTTGTTTAAACTTTTAGAAGAAAAAGGGTATTTTTTCTTTTTTCTTTTCTTTCACTCATACTTACAATCTAAAATACAATCTTACATACAAAAGAAGCCGATATATTATTTTCTTTTCACACATACAAACACACATACACATGCAAAGGGAGGAGGTTTTTTTTTTTCATGGATACAAACACACAAACACATGCAAAGTGTATGTTTTACACACACACACAGAGCCATTGATTGATGGAATGAAAAAGAGAGAGAGATCTAGAATTTTTTTAAAGAAATCAGAAAATACGATTTTTTTTGGATTTTTTTTTTAAATCAAAACGTTCATGTGTTCCTCTCAACCAACTAAATAACAATAATTCGCTCATTCATTATATTGATCTCACTATCAAACATAACAAAGCAGCTTACGAATTATACAGACAGACAGACAAATACACCTAGTTACGGACAGCATCCAGACTGAAATTCACTAAGATTCTGTCGTTTGCTCACTGAGTTATGAATAAACGTCCTGTGCAGCAACATAGGAAGTTTCTTTGCTAAGTTTGTTCCAATTCCCTTACCATTTTTTTACAGTGCGAGGTTGATTTTTGTCTACAATTCAAGTGATGACATTTTTTTGCCAATCTTTTCAAACTTACGATTCTTAATTCCTTACGTTTACAACATTTAAACTTAAAAAATGAAAGTCAATTTGAAAAAAAAAAAAGAATTATGTCCAACACAAATCAATCAACGTGCTAGAGGGAATCCAAAGCTTCAGTGATGAAGAAAACAGACACAGGAAAATAACATTACGTTTGGGTCGGTTTATCCAATGGAAATTTTAACATTACGGATGACACAGTGGGGTCATATGGACATTTAACATTACGGCCTAATTACAGAAATGAACCACACGCAAATTCACTAATATTTTGTATTCTGCTCATTCAATTTTGATGCATTTTTGTAACAAAAACAAAGTTAAAAGTTATAAATGTTTATGCAGCATGAATCAGTGTCGTTCTTACCGAGAGATACATCGATCGAAAGGGGGGGGGGGGGGGAGAGATAGAGCAATAAACCATAAAACAGCAAAACTAAAGACGATGCTTTTTTCCCTAATAAACTCAGTATCATGAAACACGGGTGAACACTGCAAGTGGCAAAGACGCAATATCGCGCGGGCGACTTTTTTTTTTTTTTTTTTTTTTTTTTTTATCCGCGGAATAGTATTTCGCTGAATTATGTATGATTATTTTATAAATGTGTAAAACGTTCGTTCTATTTAAGACTCATAAAAAAGTAAACATAATAAATACAAAATACCGTGTTTCTATTTATGGCAACCATGGTGTAACCAGCATAGTGGTAAATATGTGTTCATTGCCAACAGCAACACTTTCAACAAATATTTTTTCTCGTTAACGGGCAAAGTTTGTATCGTTATTGCAAACATGCCACTTTATGTAATGTTGATAAATCATTCAAAGTGGGTTAACGAATTTCGATAAAGAGCACCTTGTATTCCTTTAAGTCTTTAATCATTTGATTGTCATTCTTTCACGGAATTGGGTGTCAAACATGGTACAGGGTTGTGGCGTCGAGAGTCTTATAAGGTGTTCTGAGTTTTTAAATGTCTGACCATTTTAATAGTTTCAGGCAATCAGCCTTCTTATACTATTCAGATATCAAATGTGAAAAAAATATTTGGCGTTAAGGATCAAATTGTTTTCTGCGTTTCACTTGAATCCATGAAACATATTTTGTAAATAAGTTCTCACATCTTCAAAGGCATATTCTGAATGCGCTTTTCTGAAGTATCCATGCAAATATCTAAAGAGTCACTAGGCTATAGATATCCTAGACCAGTCGTTGTATAGTATGGAGATTCCAATAGTTATCAATTTTTTGCCATTTTGGGAAGCAATTGTTCGTTGTGTTTTCTTTGAATCTGTTCCCAGTGACTGTAAATACGTTCTCGCAGTTCTAGAACTAAAACTTCAGACTCTTGCAGAGTTTGGCAGGTTGACAGCATCGTACTAGCCTTTTTTTATGTTTTTTTTTTTTTTATAGACAACTTTTTTCGGAGGAAAAGGGTTATTCTCTTTTTGTCGAGGCCACTGGTCAAAATGGTCTCATCCCTTTGACTCTGCCTATTTTATACTCAATGGTTGCCGTAAGGTACGATGTTGCATTCGGAAAAGCTGCACTCGTTTTCGTTGACAATTTGACAGGCTTTCTCCAACGGTTTACTGAGCGTGTGGTGATCTGACAAATGTATAATCTTGTGTGGATCATGGGTATTGAGATAAAGTCTTTATCTTTTCCTGACTTCAGTGCTTGTTTCAGCACGTCAAAATTCACAACCTGACTGGAACAATGGTCGAGTCTGAGTCCTTGCACTTTTGTCCTTTTTATCTCAGTACTGGTAACCGTAATTCTTGGCGCTACTGACAAAACTGAGAATGATCTCCTCGGGATGTTTGTATCTCCGCATTCCTAAACATTCGTCTTCGATGTTGGAGTGATTGCAACCAATTTGAACAAAATACACACAGCTGTTTGTATCAAAGTAAAGCACGCGGTCCCCTAAAGGTTCGAGAACTGAATGCAACTTCAAACGTGCCTTGGCTGTCACATAAGAAGCAAATAGTTAGGTTGGTAAACTGGTTGGGTTGGACACACTCGACCGTCTCTTCGTAACTGACCATGACCAGATCTTTTCGCACAACTTCGGTGTGTTTGGTGATTTTTCCTTTATCGTCTACCAACTGAAAGTATCGGCTAAGATTCGTAAAGTATTCCATCTCGGGTATAATCTTGCGCTGCGCTAGTTTTCCACATAAACAATTTAACATGACTTTGGCAATATCCCGTCTTCCTTCGTTGAGCATCTCGTGTTCCAATTCGATTCCCTCCATTGATCGATACCATCTCTTAAATATTGTATTACTATTTTGTGTGACAGCGTCGGAAACCCACCAGCCTCTTGTTCCAATTTTAGGAACTTGCTAGCTTATCTCGAAATAAAACCCCATCGACTCCGTGTTAGTTGCAGGTTTCGAAACATGTGCAACATAATGGAACAATCGGTTTTCCGTTGCAATGATGAGGTAACATGGAATGGTACAAGTCCGTCGGTGGAAGAACTTGCATTCGAGCAGTCTTTCATATTGTTTAATTAGAGCACCTACGTCGATGTGTTCTGTGAGAAGTTCGTAGTGGCCTGTCAGGAATCGGGCAT
The DNA here is from genome assembly GCA_029931535.1 of Margaritifera margaritifera. Classification (NCBI taxonomy): domain Eukaryota; kingdom Metazoa; phylum Mollusca; class Bivalvia; order Unionida; family Margaritiferidae; genus Margaritifera; species Margaritifera margaritifera. The sequence goes on along the minus strand of JAQPZY010001032.1, from coordinate 885,994 downwards.
ATTTATAGACCCAAATGTATAACGAAAACACATATGTGTACTTTATTTGTTCTCCTTGAGATTCGTCAGTAACGTACAACAGGCGAGTGATATTCGTATGTCCTTCAAACAAACGGTTCCAAGGATCCAAATGTTCGCTTTCCACAACGTCGTGGTCTTAGACGATGGGTAGAAATTGTGGGTCTGTTTTCCGAAGTTATCCGTAGTCGTGCTAATACATTTCCACCGCACAGTATCCTTGGACTTTTATGTTCTGGGGTCGTTGGTGTGTTTTATCGCACAGGTCTTCCATGTTAAACATAGTAGTTCTCGGTTAGGCTAACACGTTTCACATTTGTTCCATAGACATCCATAAAAAACGTACACCAGTGGGTTTTCCAAATCAAAAGTATTAACCGAATAAAGATCAATCTTCTTTTCTCCACCATTTCTTATATGTTGTATCCACTTATCTTGAGTCTTGTATAGGTATTGTAATCACCGCAAAGTCTTGGTGAACACCTACGGTTCACCGATTGTTACGTTTTGGAGGTAGCGGCATAAAATTATTTCGGTACAACCAATCGACAAGTCTTGGCAATAGTAGACGCTTCCTTCAAAGGATCTCTATCACTGTGCTCGATAAACAACTGTCGGAATTTTCCACAACAATGTCGTAAAATGTCAACATCAGACCGAAAATAGTGGAGCATATCTTGTTGTAAGTCAAAGGTACCAGAATAATGAGTGTGGTACTATATGTAGCTTTCCGCTGCTTCACTTGCATATTGTTTTGGTCGTAGTATGGCGCATAGTGTAAATGGGGTAGTAAGATGTGCTGATTTTCCTCTGTGTTAAAAATGTGAGGGAAATACCATTGAGCCATTTCAGTCATTACAATCGTTTAAGAATTTTACTCAGAGGCATATCCAAGTAACTGGTGTTGTACATTCAATGCAAGCTGGAATTGCCACACTTAGTTATCGAAGTAAATGCTAGTGACTTGTGCACGTTCAAAAAAGAAAAAAGATAAAATCTACTGGTTTGTTCCGTTTCTTTTCATTCTGGTTGTGGGTGTCCAACCCATCGTCTTGTTCGTTGACGTATCGCTGAATGTAACACCGATGATCAAAGTCGACGACGTCATGACAAATAGGACATCGTTTCTCTCCTGGATATATGCGTAAGGCGCTCGAATTGGAACGAAGGATCTGTCTACACGTTTGACACGCTTCTAGTAATTCACAAGGGCTTTTCTTCAGTATAAATTGTTCCATTATATGTTGATTGTAGATTATTTCATCACTGTGTTCCTTATAAAATATGTATACACTTACCTATCGATTCTGTAATTCATTTTTTCCTTTTACTTCTTCTTCTGTCATACTCTTCTTTATGAGCTTATAAAATTTTCTCGTATGTGCTACCAAATATAATACTGTTCTGTCCTATACCAAATACCGCCATCACTTCATATACAAAAAATGTTTTCAAAAATACCCTTCAAAACAAACTAAATTCCTTCCTTTTCACACATTTCATGCATATTGACCTTAGTTACAACTTTGTGACATGCCATTACCCTTGCGTCCTCTCTTTGTACTTCTCAGTTACAACTTTGTTACATGCCATTACCTTTGTGTCGTCTCTAGATACTTTTCTAAGGTACTAATCTTATTCTTGTTCCTTTTTTTTCAGGTCATGTATTGTATTTTTAAAAAAAAGAAATAATATGCATGCATTTGCAGTTGTTACTTTTGTCAACCGTGCACTTTCTTCATTTAGATGCGATTTCAGATATTCTCGGCAAATATTTGTCATAAGTGTCATTCCTTTAAGTATATAAGTATTTTGTTCCATTTTTCTCTTTTTCTTCTCTCCATCGATATTCACTAGAATAAGTCTATCCAAACAATCATTCAGTCAATGTATAATGCCCTTGTAAAAATCTACATGGGACGCCTCTTTGGTTCATTATATTCCAATCACATAATACACTCAGATTTACTTCAGTTAACAGGCATTATTATTGTTTTAACCGTAAATTTAAAGCATTTATTATTAAGAAAAAAAAAGTATTTGACAAAAAACCCTAAATTGAGTGTTGATATTTAGTGCAAAATGCCCATGATCGTTAATAAACCAGCAATATTTTATATATGTGAGATTGCCCACCAAAGCTAATTTTTTTTTTTTAAATGTTTCTATGAGGAATGGGTCATAATAACCTTGAACAAAAAATTCTTTGATTTTGTTTTATAGTTGGAGGAAATTATTTTCCAGTTCAAGACTCCATGATTCAGATAGGTTCATTTAAACTGTTACAAAATTCTAAAATACAATATTGTTTTGTTAACATTGATACTTTGGAAACGTTTTATTAAGTTTTAATTTAATATATTCCGCTGTTAGGTATTTCAAGGCCTTAAATTTTTCAAAATGTTTTGAAAAACAATGTGCAATATGTACGGTTAATTTAGAACCACATTCTTTTCTTCTTTGAATACCGGCAAGTCAAAGGGACTTAAATTGATTTGTTTTATTGTTTATGTGTTTATCTATTAGAAAATGAATCTACATGTATAGTACTTGTTTTCTCAAAATATAAAAGAAAATATTATTGCAAAATCTGCAGATACGAATCTAAATATAAAAAGAACAAAAATAAATAAAATTCTTTTTATAGGCGGAGCTAAAAGTCAGTAATATACATAACATGTATACACGTAATTATTTAATCAAGACACATATAACTCAAGAATCATCGTTTTCAGGTTTGTTCTGGTTGCAGGGGTCTCTAGTCAGGATATTAGCTGTCAAACAATTTTGTTCCGAAAAAAATAAAAAAAGAAGTATTTAACACAGATCGCTTAATTAAGTATGACAACGCCATTTACTCATCAAAGCAGCACTTTAATTAGCTTCCACCTTCTGCTACGGTAACGTGCGCTTCTTTGGGAAATTCGCATTTTTACAATTTTAACTTCTATTAGAATTGGCATATGCACACGTACATTAACATCGAGACATGATGATGCAAAAATGCTTTGGGAATAACAAGCAAGCAAACAAAAAACGAAAATGAAAAAAAAAAAAAAAAAAAAACTGTAGAGTTTTAATTTATTTCACATGGATATGCACCTTAACCTTGTAGTAACTAACAACTTAGCAGAAGGAAACAGCCCAAAGGCCAAAAAGGAAAGAAACGTCCCGGCCGAAACATTCCGAAACGAAACGTGTCTGGTATGGACCTTGAGCCATTTGGTATCCCTCGGCTTTCATGATTATTTATCATGGCAACGTGGTAAACATGAAGGTGGTACGGCCTTCATGGTATGGTGTACGATGCGTTGTACAAAGCGTGCTAAAATATCATTGATTTCGAATTTAGTATACACAAAGTCTAGCCATACAGGAAAAAAAGAGACACGGACATTTAGTACTTTCTCGAGTTTCTTTGCTGCATTCAGTTGTCAAAACAGTTTGATTGCATCTTGTAAGTACCGTTTCGTCGACTGTCACTGACTTTTTATCTTACACGTTTCCTTTCATTGCCACTAAGCATTTTTCAGAATTTCAGCGCAAACAGTGGGTATTAATATGAAATAGGCAAACCTTAGAAGAAGGGAGTGCAGTGTCAGTCATATGTGTTGATCCTACTGATTGACACAGTAAGTACTGTATATTGTCTTCTGTCTGGGCACTTCACCATTAAGTGGGGTAGTACACAGAGACTGTTCTATGCCGCTTTTATGTTTTTTGACATTACTGACCGTGCTGGAAAACAAACATATAGCGGCAGCCATCATGCACGTGTTATCAGTTCACATAGGAGTTCAATAGCCTGTACAAGATACAAGACATTTTATTTAACATTGGATGTCTGGGTACATAAAAATATTAGCTCTATACAAGCTTTTTCAACGTCTTTGGAATGATAGGTAGTTGATTTGGAGAGGAATTGCTAATAAACAGTGTTTTGAAAAGTTCAGTGCAACAGTCGACAGAATAGGAATTTGATTTGTCTGGTTTAAAGGTAAGTGTGCATAATTTAATTCATTTATTGTGACCTGCTTGAAGCCCAAATTTTAATGGGTTTGATCATCCTCAACTGAATCTGCTGTTCTACAGTTTTCTGCCATGGCTGGTAATGTCAGAAAATAAATATAAAAAGTGACAGAGAACAGCTTGTTGGTCTACTAACAGTTTGTATCATGATAAATGCAGAAGAAATAACAATTAACTCATATAACTACAGTCCTGAACTCATTTACTAAAATTGTCTTTGATTCTCTTGTTTTAATCTCTCACTCTCTTTTCCTTTACAGACCTTCTTGTAAGGTAAGAATGTTCTACCTTTTTGAATCGTCTATTTTGGTGTCTTCCACAGACTCTTATGCTGATCCATTTCTTGTCGAAAAGTCCTTGCCATAAAGTCCTTGCCATAAAGTCCTTGCCATAAAGAGAGTCTTCAAACTAGCAAATTAAATAAACAAAATGGAAGAAATATATGTTTGCAATAGGTGAAGAAATGCATCATAGTTAAAACTGTTGAGCCAATTTTTCCTGGTTGGAAGTATTTAACAAATAAATCATACCTATCGTGTGTTGATTGTCCCAGATAAATACTGTTTTGTAACATGAAAGGGGTATCAGAACCCAAGTGGGGGCTAAGCCCCATCAGGCTCAGTGACAGTTGACACCTGAAGAGACTATGACATTTCTTTTCTAACATACTTCATAACAATTTGTCATTATCCTTGCCAGTAAAAATTGAGTTGTGTGTGTTTTCTGTATTGATAATCACTCTCCACTGCATATCATTTTCCTGACAGAGCCCCAGCACTTTTTTCAAAGTAGCCACTCACAATTGTTCCAGATAGCATGTGCTTTCCAACTTGTAAGTGCAGTGTTATAAACAATTGATGATTTGATTGAAAATACAAATTAGTCATTGTAATTCATAATTTAATTTCATTGTGAATCAAGAGAATTATAAATGTGGAAAAACTGTCTTGAAGGAGTTTAAACAGAAAACGTGTCAAATAAATTTATAATATGAGAAGAATTAAGGCTTGAATTTTCAATGATCATCTTCAGTGTATAAAGGATATCATGATGATAGAAATCAGGACCAAGTTTCACTAAGCATCTCAGATTTTCTTCCTTAAATTAAGGCTTTTAAATATCCTTTTTCTATTGTTTGGTTTGAAATCATGAGTTTTTATGTAACATCAAGCTTGCATCAAGGATTACAATACACAACTCCTTCATTCTGTATTTTGGCTTACTAAATACTTCAACTGAAAATGTATACAATGTTGCTAAAATAGCTTATACAGAGCTAGTGTTTTATGTATTTTACCCAAACCATCAACATTAAATACAATTTCTTGTATCTTGTATCTAGGTCAGAGGTTACTGACTTTGTAATGTACTTTTGATTAACACTGGAACAGTTGTGTATAATTGCCTGGACCCAGTATGGTAGTAAACCATTGAATTTCATGGATAAAGAGTGATCTCTGTAAAAACAGTTGAGTCATTTTCTAAAAGACAAAGGAAAAAAATAAATAAAATAAACCCAATATTAATTTACATTTTATTTATAACTATGACTTTGCACTGCAGCAGAGGTGAAACAGGGAGTTGTATGTTTGATTATAATATCAAATCCCTCCTATTATAATAGAAAATCCCTACAATTTAAATGGTTCTGTTCCAGTCAGTGATCCTCATAAGTTATGTATATGCATGTAACTTGACCATTACGATGGGTTGTGTATATGAGTGTGATTTGGAGCTTCTGTCAACAGGTGTGTATGACGGTTGATTGTGCAGGCATTGGTAGTCTATTGTTTTCTTAAATTGGTGGGTAAATTAATTGATTTATAAATTCGTGTGAGAAACTTTTAAGACCTCTGCAATGTTTGGTACTTGGTTGAGTATGCCAAATGATTGAGGAATCATTTGTTGGCTATTGTTTACTTAGTATTGAAAAACAATTATTCACAGGATGCATTGAAGACAAATGCAAAGAAGACCTAATGGCTTTATTGTTGATGGTTCAATAATAATCAGATTAACAATTATCAGCTTGTTAAGGAGCTAACGTCGTTTCGAAAATAAGCACACATTTTTTTATTCTTCAAGAATACAACACAACTTGCCAAATTATTAAACCAAACTCTTGTTTATTTGGCACTAAAACTATGTAGTAATAAGGAAAAATAGGTGAAATTATTGCAAAATTTCGTGAGCCACGCAATGATCGTTCTATATCTAAATTCATGCTATAACAAAGCATGTTATGTTGGGGTTTCACTGTATAGGGTTTTCACCACAAGACTTCTAATGACATCTAGCTGGTCCTAAATGAAAGTTGTGCCAATCTGACATCCAATATGTTCACCATAATGGCCATCTTGAAAATCTTGTTATTGCTACTGACCTCCTGAAAGGATGGTCGACATATTAACATGGGGTTTTCACTACAAGACTTTTTATGATGTCTAGTTGGTCCTAATATAAATGGTGCCCCTCGCACTCCCAATATGGCTGCTATGGTGGCTATCTTGAAAATCTTGTTATAGCTACTCCTGAGTGGATTGTCATATTGACATGGGGTTTTCAATAAAAGACTTATTAGAAATTGTCTAGTTAGTCCTAAAAAAAATGGTGGTGATCAATGGTGGCCATCTTGAAAATCTTGTTTTCACTACTCCTCTTTCGTGAATGATGGTATTGACATAGGTAATTCACTAAACAACTTCTTGCAACAGTTAATTGGCTCTGAATGAAAATGGCGCTGATCTGACCACCAGCATATCTGCACTTTAGTGAAGTAGTTTTGAAAATCAGACTGAATTGTTCTTGGGGTACATTTTTGTACTTCAGTGAGCTTATGAACACAGTAATTACTTGTACATGTACAAATGAATTTTGACCAGACTTTGTATTCAGTTGCATTCCAGTGAACAAGTTGATTAAGTTAGTACTCTGACATTGATTTTGAGGTCAATAGTATCACTCAGGATTTTACCTGTATTGACTTGTGAATATGATAACACAAAGAAATATGAATCAATTTTATCAAATCCAGTTTGTGGATATATCTGATGAATACCTTGAATGACACCACTTAAATTACTGTGGGGTTTTTTTTGTTGTTTTTTTTAAAAATATTAATTACAGATTGAACCAAACTTAGCATATGTGTGTATCTTGACATTGACTGAGACAAGCTGAATGATTTTCTGTCCATTATACAAGGTTCCAGGTCAATGTTCATGACAAAGATTTTGTACTGCACTTACAGGTATCTTGTGAACATGTTAACTCAGACAATTGAGGAAGATATTTTTGTTACCAAATTTCGTATGTTGGAATTTTTTAAGTATATTGGAGATTGCTTCAGTACTCGGCATTTAAGAAAGAAACAGTCAAGGACTGACACTCTTCTACTGGCCTATGGAAACTTCCAGCAATCCAACATAAGATTATCTTGGATTCCTAGAAATTCTCATAGGCTAGTAGAGGAGTGTCAGTCCATTTGAGGGACACTTGTTTTCCTATAGAAAAGGTGAAAAATAGGCTTCTATTTGCTAAACAGCAAAAAATTATGGTCAAATTTGGTACATGAAAGTTCAAGTTATTATTCATTTTAATGTTGAAAATGGTGGTTAGTGTACAGAAAATTGGAGTAGTTATAATGAAATTCACAAATATATAGGATGACAGGTTTTTGTACCTGCAAGTTCTTAAAAAAAACCCACAAGTCTTTTGTTTTTTTCTTTTTTTTGGTCAATTATTTTTCTTTGAAACTTGCATTCTAGATCCATGCAACTGCCATGTGCCGACTGTTTTTATCAGTACAAATGATACAGAGTTGTACATGTACTCAGTTATTGCCATGTGCTGTTGATGAAGAAGAATATGGTGTCATTTAAAATTGCTATTTTGAGGAATTATCAAGTGGAAACATAATGATGGGCTTGGTTCCAGCAGTTTATGAGTGTAATTCAAGCTTTGAAGCATTTGTTTATTTGTGTTCACTTACGGATGCTGAGGAGGTGGCAACTCCAACTTTACTGATATACAAATATAGGAGTATTGCCTATGCTTGTCAACTTTATGTATATTAAAAGTCTCAGCAATTATTTTACTTTAATTGATATTTTTAAAATCTAATTATCATTAACATTAAAATCCATTGTATGAATATTTGTGTAGGACAAAGGATATTATAGTTCTCATGTATCAACAGAAGTTGCTAGCACCTGCCCTCTCCCACCAACTATTAGTGGTAAGCAAAATTTGAGTCTCCCTAGCCATGTCATACCCTTGCTTAAATTTAGTACCGTATGTACTCTTGTATAAGCTGATACCAACTGCAAACTGCATAGACCCAGATCTGCCATCGTATAATGCGCCGTCAGATCTAGGTCTATGCATTTTGTAAGGACTAATCAGTAGAAAAACAACATAGACCCTGATCTGCCAGTGCATTATGCGATGGCAGATCAGGGTATGTGTTGTTTACATTTGGACCAGGCTTATATGTGAGTATGCACTGTATGCTGTGGTTGATGTTCATGGATCCTGTTGCTCACAGGTTATTGAGAGAGAGGTGTATCCTGCATTCTTCTGACAATTGTCTTGTTTTATTTCTGAGGACAAATTTAGGATTTTCTCAAAGTTGAAGATTTACTCAACTTATATTTTCAAGAATGAAAGGACTCCTTATAAGTAATTTTAAAACTAAAGAATTTTTTTAAACCCTTGTTATACCTACCTCACAAAAAAAATCCCAATATTGTCAGAAATATCGTAATCAAAATGCAAGAAAGTGGCAGAAATCAACTTGTGGTGGCAGTTGCAATTCAATCAAGATGACAGCACCATGGGGGGGGGGGGGCATTTTGGCATACACTGTGGAACATATGTATGTTGGTATAAATCTTATCATAATTAGGAACTCACTTTATGAGCGGTGCTTTGTGTTGCTCAAGCTACGTGGGCTATTAAGGTCTTTACTGTAGAAAACAAAACCTATTCACTATAAATAGTTAATTTTAGACCTGCTAAGACTATAAGTTAATGGAATGCCATAATGTTGTGCAATGTGGAGAGAGAGAGAGAAAAGAGAGAGAGAGATTCATGGATTGCCAGGATATGGTGAAGAGAGATTATCTGATGATGAGAGACTGATCTTAAAGTGGTGGTGAAAAAATGTTTTAATTTGTTTTCCTTTTTATGCTGAACTTGCAATATTTACTGGTGGCCCATTTACGTAGTAAACTACACTAATCCGGGATATGTACCAGATGTATTAAATATTTATGTTTCAAGTGAAAATTGTCAAGATTAATTTTAAAGATGTTACATCTGGTCTTGTTTAATCCACCAAATAAAATGGACCAACTGATCAAATTTTGTTTGATATATTTTGTTAATTCAGTGTATTCAAGCAATGCTTTGTTAAATTGTTCCAGAACATGACATGAGGGCAGAAAGTCATGTATATTTACTTGCAAATACACTGGAAAAGTGTGTTTCTTGTACACACAACTTGAAGGGAATCCGTTGTCTTTGAACTTGAGTGAGTTGTTAATCATTGCAGCACTGAAACTTTCCATATTTAGTCTTTGTCAATTACTTCACACAAAACCAGTACTGAGTTGAAATGCTCAAGTATTAGATCCTTTGAAATGGAAATATGCCAGTTGCCTGAACTTTGCCCAAAGAAAGGAAGAGGGGCAAACCACTATTTGGATCAATTGCATTACGGTAGTTACAAGTACTGCATAGCTGAGATATCAACTACTTCATGGCAGTTGTGCAGTATAATGTAGTGTTCATGTCTTTATTTATTTAATATTCATATATTTTAGGAATCATTGAATTATTAATTGATTTATGGACTGATTCATTCATTCATTCACCTTTTACTTAATTATTAATTAAAAAATTGGTCATTGATTGTCTCATCACAGTGCAGATGGGGGCAGGACATTTCAGCAACAAGTCTATTTTAAAATTTGAAAGGGTCAATTGAGTAACAATTTATTAACATCATAATAATCATAATAACATCATAATAATTTCCCGAATAAGGCAGCATTTTCAGAGGCAGGGAGACTTTGGACTTTTACAAGGGGACTACAGTCCCCATCATAATAACATATTAATTTAAAAATTGGTCATTGATTGTCTCATCACAGTGCAGATGGGGGCAGGACATTTCAGCAACAAGTCTATTTTAAAATTTGAAAGGGTCAATTGAGTAACAATTTATTAACATCATAATAATCATAATAACATCATAATAATTTCCCGAATAAGGCAGCATTTTCAGAGGCAGGGAGACTTTGGACTTTTACAAGGGGACTACAGTGGCCATATATCAAAGTGCAGATTTTTTTTTTTAATGCAGGGCTGAGCAAATCCTATAGCCCGACATCCTGTACTATTCCTTTTCGAAGTCAGGCAAGTAAAATTTTCCAAATTGCTAGTCCATGACAAGTGATTGTTGTCTATTTAAAAAAAGTCGGACAAGTGCCTATTTTAATCACTTTATCTATCTTTATCTGGACATTCATGTGCTCTGGGCATACTGAAGGCTTGATTCTACTCGTCTCCATGTATTTATTTACATCCAGTATCACATCTACCAGTTGTCATTGATAACTTTTACTCACTTATAACTCTTACTCACTTATCTTGGAATAACAATGTGTGCTGCCATTCGGCCATGTACATCTGTTTGATAACTCTTTCATGTACAGACGTTATATCATCACTGGACTGTATATTGGGGTATGTGACTAAATTATTGACCAATCAAAACAAGTGAGACAAAATGAAGCCGGTATAATTAATTGGCAGTGTTTTAAACGACTTCTTTGTATAGCGTTTACTTAAACCAGATCCTCACAAACCCTATGATTTTAATCCTGCAAATCAATCCAATTAAATTAATTAAAGGCACTTTACCGACACTAGTGTCGGTTCCCTTTATGAGCTAAAAAAATGGCAGTGATTATTCTTTAATATTTAGTTTGATTATACACAGGATTAACTTCTACATCAGATATTGCATTTGAAGCGAAACAATTATGCTAATTAAGGAGCTGTCCCTATTCATATTTAAAGGACAGAATGTATGTTATGATCAATTTAGAAGTAGTTGTCAAGCAGGGTGGTATTTATTATGTGGATAAAATAAGTTTACTAAAATATTTTATCAAGGAAGTTAATAAGGAAAAGTCGGAGAAGGAAAATTAATGTGAAAGTGGAGGGGTAAAACGTAAGACTGACACTGAGTGTGAGGTAGCTATTTCTCCAAAGAGACATAAGCTAGACTACCGTATGTGGCAACAAAAAAATTTCAAATATGATGCTACTAAGAGACTGAGAAATTTTCAGCCACATTGGGTTGATAATTATCCCTGGTTTGAATCTCATTGACTCAGAAATAAAAATGTTTTGCAGTACAGTGAAACCCTGCTATAACGCGCCCCGCTATAACGCGAATTCGGATATAACACGATCGTTGTGTGGCTCCCAAAATTTCATATATTCATTCGCACATGAAATTTTTTTTTTCAAAGTATGAGAAATAGTGTCTAAAAATGTGTATATTAACAGTATCATTTTGGGGAAGAGATCGCGTATGAATTCGAGTATAATACGTTTGTGGCGTGGTTCCTGACATTTTATATACATGTACATGAACTTTTCTCGTACACTGATTTTTTTTTTTTTTTTAAGAACGAGAAATAGTGTATAAAAAGTTTATTATCATTTTGGGGAAGAGATCACGTATGAATTCAATAGTGGCGTGGCTTCTGAAATTTAACAATTTCACCAATTTCTTGAAGTGTTATGCCAAAATAAACATTATCGGAAATGTTACTTATTACTGATCCATGAGTAAAGCCAGTAAGTCTTCTTTGTGTTTGTCTTCAATTCATTCTGTATACAATCATTGCTCAAACAATATCCGACATGTTTTTCTTCTTTAACTGCATACACAATCGAGCATCAGACAATGTGATGGTTGATAAAAGATTCTCACGATTTAATAAACATCAAAAAACATAAGCCGCCAACACGTGCGCTGGACTTCAATTCATCCTGTATACAATCATTGTGCAAACAATAGCCGACTTATGTTTCTTCTTTAACTGTATACACAACCAAGCGCCAGACAATGCGGTGGTTGATCAAAGATTGTCATATGTGGGTGCTTATGTAGAGACTGAGCTTGGGCGGCAAGATCAAAGATTGTCATATGTGGGTGCTTATGTAGAGACTGAGCTTGGGCAGCAAGATCACAGGGAGTTCAAATAACCACTATATGTTACTTGGCACTGAACAAGTACAGCTGTATCAAACTCGTGGCTCAGTCAAAGGGTTGTCATGTGGCAAAACAAAGATGGATCGATATCAGATAGTAAACGGTGTTGATACCCTATTCATGCTATACATTAGACGTGTATACGTTGTTCTCTGAATAAAGTCAAATATAGTAAAACCCCGCAATAACGCAACCCCGCTTTTTCCACGATAGAATTTTATGGACCCCAAATATCGCGTTATAGCGGGGTTTCACTGTAATTGCAAACAATATCGCAAACTGGCACAGGTTGGAAATTCAACCAGTGTATTTGTCAATGGAACTGACAAATTTAGGATTAAACCAATCAAGTCTCATGACAGTTCTGGACCTCACAAGGCCTGTGTAGTTAGGGGATGTCTGAATTCCAGTAAATCCCTTTCCATTCTTAATAATGGAAGTACTGATGCTACCGTATTGGAGCAAGAAATAGTGCATATAAGATACTTGGATGATGGAAAACTGAAAACCTCTGATGTAACAAAATGTATAATATCAACCTATGTTTTTGAAAAATTCTTTTAAGAAATAAATATGTTTTACATTATTTCATTTGTTCTTTCTATGGATTAAAGTGCAAACATCACATCAAATCTTGACAAGTAATTTAAATTTGGGACAAGTGAAAAGGTAGGTGGGACAAGTGAATTTTTTTTAAAACTGCTTGTCCAGGACAAGTGGATGAAAAAAAAATTTCCTCAGCCCTGAAATGGTATTGCTATGGATTACACCACCTGTTTGAGTTAGGAGATCACCAGTAATCTTATTGCTATGGATTACACCACCCGTTTGAGTTAGGAGATCACCAGTAATCTTATTGCTGAGCCACAGTAGCTCATTTTGTAGAGCATGGGACTTGTACTGCAAGGTTTGTGGGTTCAGTACCCATCCAGGCCAGCCGTGTTGGTTGCCTCAGTGTGTCCTTGGGAAAGGCACTTAGCTTTCATTTTCTCTGCATGATATAGCCAATAATTTATTAAAAGTGCCATTAAAACCAACAAAACAAACTAGCCCTTATATGCTTGTATTTGTGTATTATGATTTGATTGTTTTCCTTTTGTATGATAGTATATAAATTCAAGTTTCATCAGTAAGTCAATTAATTCTATCTTTAAGGGGAAAAAAGAATTACCAGTGAGAGTAATGTGAATAAATAAGTGCAGAAAAAGTGTTAATTGTGATGGGTCTTATTCTTAGATCATTACTTGTAATATAACATCAAAATTAAGACCTGGCATAGAAATATGCAAATAGTTGCAAGAATTTGCAAAGGACAAATACTGACATAAGACAATATTGGAAAAGGATCACAATCAGCAAGAATAAGTAATGTAAAAGGTATTTTGTTCATTTGACAAACAAATACCATTTCAAAATTTTGTTAACTTTTCTTACTAAAATAGGCAATTGATTTATGCCCAAATGAGTTGTTGTTTGACTAAAATGTGTTTGTGGGTGCATTGTCCTGTTATTGCCACTCAAACATGCATCTTAGAAGCTTTGTTATTGCTACATAATAACAGAAATGATGACAGTGAATTGAGATGCACATCAATCCTGATGTCTAGTTGGCCATTAATAAACACTGTGCCTCATGGACAATAAATATGATCATCAGAACATCCATCTTAAAAAATGTGTTACTTAGGTACTCTGTCAGTATAATGCATTATCTGTGATGGAACAAGATTACACAACATTTGATTTCTAATTTTTGTGTTTTGGGGGGTATTTTATAGTGTTTATGATAATGTAATAGAGTGAGTTTGAAACATAATTTTGGTCATTTTCTTCAGTGAGACTCTAAAGGCAAAACATTTGGAAAGAAAAGCCACCAGAAACAACAGCATTATTTATCCCGACACTTTTACAGTAAAATTGTGATTTGTCAGTCCATCCATCCATATGTCTGTCTGTCTCCATTACCTTATCTCCTCTTAAACCGCTGGGAGGAAAGTCATACAATTTTGTATCTATTTTGCCCTTAGGGTAACAATCTGCAAGAGAGGGGTCATCCTTTGTTCCTGCCCCTGGTGTTCCATTCCTGGAAAGGGGTGAATTAAAGTCAAGAGGTACAAGAAGTTCAGTTACAATTACATTTTCTGACCAAACTTTATATATGCAGTTATAGCAGGAAGATCCATCATGTATATGACACATTTTGCACTATGACCCCTAGGTCACTGTCTGGAGGTTTGGGTGAGTACTGGGGGTGAGGGTGCATGAAGGGGGGAAATTGGAATATGCAGTAAATAGCATTGAGATTTGTGATGGTGGGCCATTGCCTATATATCTTCTAGTTTTTAAATGGATGCTGATTTTTACTTTTTTGTAGATATTTAAACTCATGAATTTGGGAAAAATGCCTATTCTTTCCAAAGAAAGATTATTGTTTCTTGGATCTTTAAGTTTGTCAGTTGTAGGAACCACAAAAACCTTGAAAGATCGATACCCCTAGGAACAGTAGTGAATATATATACAGTACATCAGTGTGACTGTTACGTCAGGTGATGTGAAAAAGTTTATTGCTTGAAGATAAATTGTATCTACATTTAAAGAAGTTAGAGATATAGTGTATATAGTGTAATGTTTCTTAAGTGGCCACTGACACTATGGATAATATTTTGCTAGGGAAGGGAAGTTAATTTGCTCTTTAGGAGAGGTCATATATGTAGATGAAACGAAGAGCAAGGAAAAGGCAGACCCTGGCTGAATATGAGTGGTTGTCTGATTAAGGGAGGTAACCACCATGGAAGGTTGCACTGTATTTTTGTACTTTTATTTTTACCTATTTGTGAATTTTTTTTGGTTTTTTGAGATTTTGATAAACATTTTGTCTTTTGTATCCTAGTGAATGAAGCTTGGAAATGGGATGTGGTCAATCCAGCCAAGCAGCAGAAAAACAGGGTCAGACTAACAACAATAGAACCCTGTCATTTGGTTCCACAGAGCAGACATCTAATCCACAACAAGTAGCCAATCAAATTAAGGAGGCTGGTAAAACAACCAATCAGGTTAGATATAGTCAGAAATCAACCAATCAACAGCAGGATACTCAGGAATCAACAAATCATATTGATTACACAACCAAGAACTCTATCAACCGAACAACAGAAGGGCAGATTGGAAAAGAGAATAGTGCATCAACTCCACAGAATAAACCAAGTAAGAGGGAAATGGTCCCAGTGAGGAAGATGGTGGAAATCAACCGCTGGCAGGATGTTGATGTAGCAGACCTTTTGGAAGGTCTCTCATTGGAGGACAAGACTACTGTGTGGCCAGATTACGTGGACAGGATTAGAGTCAGATCTGATCCAAAAATTGTCTCAGAGACAAAGGTATCCTTGTTTACAATCTGTTTTTATTTGAAGGGGGTATGTTGTTACTCTTGTCCATCCATCCATCTGTAACACCATAGTTTTAGTCAATTTATCATGAAAAGAGGGGGTGTCATATGTGGCATTCATTTGTTTTATGAACACTTTTCTAGCTTTACTCTTGATTTAATTATTGACTTCGATATTAATTTTCTATTGAATTGTCAAAATGGGTAATTATTTTGTGCAAATTAGCAGAAATTTCAAATGTACAAAAAGTATATAAATGTAAATTTTGTTGATGCATTGTGCATATAAATTTTGTAATGTGGTTTACAAAAAGCCATGATGCAGAGTTTATATGCAAATTTAAAAATTCATCTTTTAACTCTCATTTTCCCAAATAATTTTGCTTAAATGTCCAAAAAATTATACACAATGCACTCACACTTCATTTGCCAATACAGTGATGCCTTTATTTCCTATGTTAATGATGAAGTATAGGAACAGTGTGGTTTACAAAATATGTACCAGGAATGAACATCTATGGCCCCTTCAGCAAATCCACCCTATGATCTTACAGTGTACTTGAACCTCATTTGCATAACAATAGGGAACGGATCATATTTGATGAGCTATGGACAGAGATCCCAATCTCCCAGTATGTTAGTCTGAGGTGCGGATAAAATATGTACCATATATACTCGCGTATAATCTGATACCAACTGCAAACTGCATAGACCCAGATCTGCTCTCACATAATGCACTGGCAGATCTGGGTCTATGCAGTTTGTAAGGACTAATCAGTAGAACAAACAACATAGACCCTGATCTGCCGGCGCATTATGCGATGGCAGATCAGGGTCTATGTTGTTTGCATTTGGACCCGGATTATATGCGAGTTTATATGGTAATTAAACTTGAGAAGAGATTCCGGAATGTTGTCCACTGTAAGCAGGTTTCCATTATATAGAAGTGTTTGATAAGGCAGGTTTTATTGTAATTCCTGAAAAAGAATGATGGAAACTAAATACAGTTTTCCTTTGTTTATTTTAGTTATGTTTATTTGTTTCTCAGTACTGTTTTCATGAGTGACTGGTCCAGAAACTTTGTGTTCCTTTATGTTTATTTGTTTGTTAGTACTATTTTCATCAGTGACTGGTCCGGAAACTTTGTGTTCCTTTCAAATTTTTCAGAGAAAGACATGGAAAACTGTCCGTCTTTTTGTGAGCAGCACATTTAAGGACATGTCTAGTGAAAGAGATCACCTTGTTAAGATTGTATTCCCTCAGCTGCGTCAGTGGTGTGAGGAAAGAAAACTTAGACTAGTTGAGTGCGACCTTCGCTGGGGTGTTCCAAAGGATGCAGACACAAGGGAAATATTACTGGCCTGTTTGTCTGAAATTGACAGGTAAATTTAGTGTTCACACACTGGTAACATAAATCTGATTATTAGCTTAGCAGATGCATCAGTTTGGATAGCTTAAATGGTTAGAGCATCTATTTAGAGTTGACAGATCCTGGGTTTGAGTCCTAGTTCAACTGTGCAGATCTTCATCCCTATGTCATTTTTTTGGCAGTGGTGGGATCACATGTACAAAAAAATCTGGCTTGCATACTCGAGAAGTGTTTGACTTTCAGCTGCAGTTAGATTTAAAGGTCTGTGTGATGATGGGTGAATGAAGTCATTTGGAATGTGTCTCCAAAACATAAAGGAATGGAGAATTTGTCACAGGTACTGTCAGTTGATTGATTTTGGATAGCTTAGGATACAAATGATTGTCAAGGGTGGCAGAGGTTCCAAGTTTGAGTGCCAGTCTGACTGTACAGATTTCACCCCTGTTACAAAAAGAAAGTTCAAGCAGACAAGTTAAAGTGTGACCTGAAAGCAAACAGTATAAGGAAGTTATGCATATGTTATCTGTCATATGGAATGTTTTTCTTTGCTTTCTTTTATTGATTCAAAATTTAGCTTATCTACCCTTATTATTTTCATTATTTTGATGACAACTCCTTTAAATACAAGCATTAATTATTTCTAAACTTGAAAGTAGAATCTAATCCAGCAATCTATCTTATGAAAATTTCCCTTATGAAAACACCAGAATTACTGATGAAACATTTTCTCACATCGTTCTAAGTGGACCTAAATTATCAAGTGATGCAAATCAGTCTGTATTTTGCAAAATTATAGGAAATTTTTATTGAAAATTCCATGTTACATATTCATTGAGTGAAATTCTGTAAAGTATTAAAATAGTAGGGTTTTTATGGAGACACAGGAAAGAAGAAAAGTATGAAGACCAAACTGTTCCTCAAACCTCTTCATCATACAGCTCGTACTTTACTTGACTCCAAGTCTTAGTCCAAAATATTTTGATCAATCAAAATGTCTGCATTTGCACATTTTGAATAAGATTGTCATGTTTGGAGTAGCATTTATTATTTAAAATATTGAGTGATATAAACAAAGATAAAGTGCACTCAGGAAGCAGTTTACACATTTTTCTTCAACTAATTCATGCAAAGTGTGTAAAGATGTTTTGATTATTGATTGATCGAGGTGTGTTTAGTGGTGTATCAGCACATCAAAGATTTTTAAGTACCTAAGTGACTTGAGTAAAGTGCCTTTCCTAGAGATGCACCAAAAGCATCCAACTTGGTCAGGATTTGAACCTGCAACACACTGATTGTGAATCTGGCATGCTAACCACAGAGCCACGAGGGTTCATTGTTTCAAGTGATTGTAAGATAGAAGATGCTAAATTATATGACTGTATAAAATTGGTGGCAGCACTGAAAAAGAAGAATAAATACCTATGCAGATGTTTTTAAGTTTTTGTTGTCTTCTTAAGGTCATTTTATTGATTATGAATTTATAAACTAGATCGTGTACTATATTCCTAATATAGTTATTACATTTTCATCATTTAATCTTGCTTTATTATGCAAACCTACTTTTTGTGCTTTTCTTATTTTTGTGGAGTTTACATGTCCGCATCTGCAAAATTCAATAGCCACAAATTTATTTTTAAAAATAGATGTACATGTATAAGGAACAACAGATCTGCTAAATTAAATTGCTGCAAAAATATTTGACATTACAATCCACAAAATTTAGTAACTTGAAGGAAAGTTAGTTTACAGTGATTGCTGTTTTCTCATGTCTAATCTTTTATTTAAAAACCAGGTGTCGGGAGGAAAACACTTACCCCTATTTTCTGAACATTCTGTCGGAGAGATACGGATGGGTACCAGAACCTTTCGAGGTTCCGGATGACATCAAGGCCAGGTAAGACAATGTTTTAGAGGTCCTGGATGATATCAAGGCCAGGTAAGACAATACTTTAGAGGTTCTGAATGATATCAAGGCCAGGTAAGAAAATACTTTAGAGGTCCCGGATGATATCAAGGCCAGGCAAGACAGTACTTTCGTATTTATCGATGTATAACGTGCATCACACCCGCCTGACTCGTGTATACCTCCAGAAGGCTGAACCTTTACCAGAGTGCATACCTTTTCAGTGTCCATTGACAATGGAACACATTCTTGTCAAGGCTGAACCTTTACCAGAGTGCATACCTTTTCAGTGTCCATTGACAATGGAACACATTCTTGTCAAGGCTGAACCTTTACCAGAGTGCATACCTTTTCAGTGTCCATTGACAATGGAACACATTCTTGTCAAGGCTGAACTTTTACCAGAGTGCATACCTTTTCAGTGTCCATTGACAATGGAACACATTCTTGTCAAGTGGATTGGCTTCCATGGTGTGAGACAGAAGTTTTTTTTATATGAACTCAATTAATAAGCTTTAAGATGATGTACCACTAGAGACTGTGATTTATGTAACACATTTTGACCCATTAGTTGAAGGATTTTATATTTTGTACCAGTTTGTTTATTTTATATACCTTTTAAAGAATTTAACATCTTTTTCCTTGTAGGATTACATGCTTACATTTATTTGGAAGGGTTTACCTTCCTAAAGGTTTGTGCAATTTTTATCTTAGTTTACATGTTTAGAATTTAACTTTTAATTCACACAATGTAGCAAGTAGTGTTCTGACATGCCATTAAACCCTATACATACAGACATACATACATATATACATGCATACTGTTTGCAGTCACATTTATGTCACAAATGAACTTATACAAATTTGCAACCAGTTAACTACTCAACTATATTCTCTACAAAATGATGGCATGGTGGGGGGGGGGGGGGAGGGATATGTATGTATAGGTATATTGATTCTAAACAAAGTTATTAAAAGACAATTCAAGAAAGAGTTTGTTGATTATATTCGGTGTACAATTTTTTTTTTCTTCACTGAATCTATTTTCTTTTATATGGATTTTCTGAGCAATTGACCTCTGAGTGAATCTGCTTCTCTGATTTTAGATGATATATCATGTACAGTAGTAGTCCATTGGGCTACCTGAATGTAACATATGGTAGCCCATTCCATGCATTCTAGTAGCCTCAGGGCTTAAGGCACAAAATCTGTAGGACCCAACATGTTCAAATTCCAACCACTTTTAATTTGTATATAGATGCATGCCTTGATCATTCTTGTTCTACTTACAGAAAGGCTGGATAGCCCTTAAAATTATTTCTTTATAAATCAAAATGTATATACTGATTATTTCCATATTTTCCCTTATCTTTTTTTTGTGTAAAATGTTACCAATGGAGTTTATGAAACCATCAATTATCGTGCCAAAATGTCATTTTCCTAGATGTTTTTGTTCCAGATACAAGTGGATTCCTGGTGTGTCTGCCACTTCCTGGGAGATTTTTGTTGGAGCATATTGGGATAGGAACCCTCATGTAAGTCAGTTTTTGAAGGAGAAATCTGCAGAAGGTCAAAAGCGGATGGGGATGAAAATATTTCTCTCGAAGTATATGTAATTTTTTTTTAAAAGTTCAGAATTGCTGTCTGCAATTGCAGCTTAGTAGATAAATTAATCATATATTAAATGCTTACAATTTCTGATTGAGGACAGATATGTCATCTGAGCATTTTGCACTAGATTGTTTGATTGATTTATCTGACTGAAATATTAATTGATTCATACTGTTCCCTTGGTATACATAACCTTACTCAAGATTACAGAGTTCTAGATGTGGCAAACACATGCTTTGGATTTTTGAGTATTCAGTGATGTCTAGTATCATGGTAATTTATCAAACTGGTCAAACTTCCCAAACTGGAATGTTTTGCTCATTTTAGAGTCGACTGGTATAAAAATGGTTCGATTAGTATTTGAATGGCCTTATTGGGACTAAAATATATTAACAGTCTGCAGAGGAGGCCAGGTAACTAAGAGATAAGTTTAGAGAGGTTTCTATGTATAACACATATGTGACTGGTCTGCAGAGGAGGCCAGGTTACAGTGAAGCCAATTTAGGGAGGTTTCTGTGTATAACAAATATGTGACAGTCTGCAGAGGAGTTCAGTTTACAGAGAGACCAGTTTAGGGGGGCTGTCTTTGTATGACAGATATGTGACCAGTCTGCAGAGGAGCTCAGGTTACAAAGAGACCAGTTTAGAGATGTTTCTATGTATAACAAATGCATGACCAGTTTGCAGAGGAGGTCAGGTTATAGAGGCCAGTTTAGAGAGGTTTGTATGTGTAACAAATATGTGACCAGACTGCAAAGGAGGTCAGGTTAAATGGAGACAATTTTAGCGAATTTTCTATGTATAACAGATATGTGCCCAGTCTGCAGAGGAGGTCAGGTTATAGAGAGGCCAGTTTAAAGAGGCTTCTATGTATATATGACCAGTTTGCAGAAGAGGTCAAGTTATACAGGCCAGTTTAGTTTTTATGTACAACAAATATGACCAGTCTGCAGACGTGGTCTGGTTACAGAGGCCAGTGTAGGGAGGTTTTCATGTCTAACCAATATGTGACCAGTGTACAGAAGATGTCAAGTTACAGGGTCCAGTTTTAGTGGGGTTTCTATGTATAACAAATATGTGACCAGTGTACAGAAGATGTCAAGTTACAGGGTCCAGTTTTAGTGGGGTTTCTATGTATAAGAAATATGTGACCAGTCTGCAGAGGAGGTCATGTTACAGAATGATCAGTTTTTGGAGATTTCTTTGTATTACAAATGCCCCACTGTATACATAGATTCTTAATCATTCAGAATAGCCAGAAAACATAGTTTTGATTGGTTGATTGCCCATCTGTATCTCTGTCTTGCCATCTGCACATTCATATTATGTATAGTGTATCACCTCCATCACCACTGAAGATGCAAACTTAAAATTAGGGGATATAATTTGTTGGGTGGTCTGTATATGTGCACGTCAGTTTTAAAAATTGGACTTTAAATCAGGGGGTGGGGGTATGGGGATGATATTTAAAAAATCACAAGCAATTTCTTAAATATTGCAGGTGTAGATCTGATGGTTGGCATGTATCATCATCAAGGCTATGGCTATAACATATATAATGGGACTTTGGATGACAGCCTCAGATCTTGCCCAGGGGCAAAGGAATAGGAAACTGTTGAGATCCTTACCTAATAATCGTAAATAGGTTTGAAAGACATGAGGGAGTGAAAGAAATGTATTCAGCACAGACCCTTGTTCATATCCAAGGGGTAGGGGACTTGCCCTGTAGTTATAACTTGGAAACTGTTGAAATTTCCACCTTATAGCCTTACCATGGTTTGAAGGACATGAGGAGATGAAATCAGATATATATCCAATGCAGACCTCAGGTCGTGCCCCAAAGGTTCTTGGTTTCCTGGAGGTGCAGTACAGTATGGTCTTAGTGGGTTCAGCCATTTCCACTGGTCCATGAAGGAACAATTTATCGTTTACATTAGGATGCCAACTAAAACTTTGTGCACCTATCCACCAAGGAAGAAAGGGTGTCCTTTAAGGAGTTGAGTGGACAGGATTATCAATTTCCATCCACTTGTCCACCAACGTTCTTAAGAAGTGCCCTTCATGGCCTTTAGTGGATATGTGGACATGGCTGACTGTTGATAAACAATTGACTCTAAACTAAATGCACACTGTACTTGTACACATTCTCGGATAAAAGTAAATGTGTCTCTCAAAAACAATTATTAAAAGTTTCGTTGCAAAAGTAGTCTATAATCAGCTTTTAATATTGCTGTTTGAACATTAAGTTTTCTTATTTCTTTTAGATAATATAGGCCAATAATAATAATGAAAATAGGACAGAAAAACTCTATTTCTCTGTCACTTTGTCTTTCTCTCTCATTATTATGATGGAAAAAATAGGAGCCATGGTCCCTTAGTCAGCAAGTCAATCATTTTAATCCAAGAATACATACAAACTTCATCTTCCTCACTCAATCTTTGGGTTATAATACATGGAATCTATCTCTCCCTGCAATGATGGTGTCATTGGCTGTGGCAATGGTATCAACTAATGTTGAAGTTTGTGCAGGCCCGTAACTAGAAAACTACCTGAAAGAATGTGATGAAACTTGCTACATTTAATATTTAGGAGATGGGGAATTCTTTTCTTCCATCTTAATCTGAACAAGATGAGTTTTGTGGAACCTTTGTTTCAAAAGTTATTGCTTAGAAAAAGTATGTAACTGAAACATCATGACAAAGTCTATCAACTTCATCTATCTTTTCTATATTACGGCAGCTTTTTGGTTTGGAGAAAACCTCTGTCCAACATTTTCTTAAACAACAAAAAGTTTTAGACACTCAAGTTTTTCCTCCTGAAATTACTGTCTCTCTTTAAAACTGAATACCATCTCGTAAAAATAAAATTTTATGACAACCAGACACATTCCACTGACATTTTCATTTGTTTGTTCAATTAAGAGATATAGAGATACAGAGAGACAACCTATATCTAGACATAAACACAAATATTAATTTTCAGCCATACTTGCTGATTACATATTTGCCTGTTAAAATTTGAAACAACCCTGACTAAAATCACAATCACAAGCAAGGAAAGTTGAAATAAATTGTATTTATTTATGCAATTTAAAAAGAAAATCGGCCACAGGTTACAATATTTCTTGAAAATAAGTGGTGTTCAATACAGTTTGGGCTTTTTTGCTGCAACAAGGGTGATGACACTAGAACCCACATGAGATCGTTGGGTCCCCATGTGGATTATATATCTTGTCCATTGTGGAATTTAAGGTATTAGCATGGGTTATTGGGGATCTCATACTGCCTTGAAAAAGAGTGGATATACAAGGCTTTTTCCTTATTCGTATATCTGGACATTTCTTCTAATCCTCTCCATGCATGGTTGCCCCGCAACCATCATACATGACAATTGTACTGTATATTTCTTTCACTATAAGAATCAGCATCAGTAGCACATTCAGGTTTCTTTTCTCGATGAGGTTCTGACTTTCAAGTGGAGGTTGTTCATTTGCTTGAAGTGGATTATTTTATATGTGTTTTTCACTGAAAAAGGTTAATACTGTAACTAGTGGCCCATGAATAAGAGTGAATTCACGGTATATAAAGTTTAATTTATAAAGTTTTGCCATCTTTTACAGGCCCTTTTCATGTTCAGGAAGTCTAACTTCCTCAATAAGTGTGGAGATAATGTTTTGAGAGTCTACACTGAGAAGGAAGCTGACAAGAAAAACTCATTGGAAATTCTTAAAGGTTTGTATGTGCAATGAAAGCTGCTTTGAAAGACACTCCTACATAAAGTACATCAAAATTGAAGCCTAATACCCTGTGGAGGTACAGATACACAACACTTTGAAAATTGATTCTTCAGTGGTGGTTTGTGTGTTTACGTGCTTCTTAAAATGTATAAGAAAAAGACCAATTTTATTTTGGATGAACTTGTGGCCTAACCTTTTAGTTTGGTCCTTCTGTGGATATAAAATATGTTGTAAGTAAATTAAGTACATATACCACAACACTCAGAGCTGGAACAATTTGAAAATTTGTCTACTAGCCCAGTATTGAGATTCCATGAATCTGCACAAAAATGTATACTTGGTAAAACATACATTTATAATCAGTATATGTATAAAATTAAAGGACACCAACATAGCCAATGACATAGGTTTGATAGGCACCAAACAACATCTCTCAACAACATACCAGATGCCATAAACATAAGATAATTTTTTGGAGACACTGGCACATTATTGATTTCTCAGCATGTCTTAAGGCGGTCTTCAAAGAACCACCCATGGTCACTTACTGATGACCAGAAAACTTAATAGACCACCTTGTGTATGCTCATTTGAATTTAGATCATAGTTAGGAAACAAAAACATTGAGATGTAAAGACATTGTCTAATCTGTAGGCAAATGCCCAAGACTAATATTTTCACGAGTTCATCAACAGAAGTTACTTACAGTATCAACCAAAGGTTTAGTGTGTGTCAGTAAAAATGTCATTTCCATCCTGATTTGCAGTATTTGTGTCTTCCAATATGTTTGCAAAGCAGTTGACTTTAGAAAAAGAGTTAACAATGACAAAAGCTACATCAGAAACAAGGTCTACACAAAACTCACCAACCATTTCAACTCCAATTGACACTTTGTCCAGTCTGCCGTAAAGCTGCCCATTGAGCTAAATCATAGATTGAATGTCAGTGAACATGGTCATAAAGAGAAATATTGGATACTCTTGATCCAAACACATGGTGAATTTGACTTAAATGAAAAACTCTAGTCCAAAAGTACCCTGTTTAACCTACTGTGCATCAGTTTCTTTCCTGTCAGTTTGCTCCTTCTTACATCTTTGGTAGACCTTCTCTTATAACATAAATATATTCATATCTTTGGTATTTTCTAATGGCACTTGTATTTGGGAAAAAAGTTGAAGCAAAAATTAATGCGCTAAAGGGGGCTTGCTATGAAATACAGTCTTCTCACGGTGACATAGATAACCAGGTCATGCCAAGCAGTATAGCATTATTGTGCTGATAGCTTGCATCAAAACTTGTTCACGCATTATGTCATTCTTGACATGTAGTTACGTCTTGTCATTTTGTTATTTTTCTTTAGACCTTCCATTACTCTGAATTGTTTCACTACTCTGTGCCAAAATGTTACTCCTCTGTGCCAAAATGTACATTTATTGATAGCCTTTTGTGTGGATGTGTCTGTGTTCTTTATTGTCCCCAGAGGAAGACCTTTCTTTAGGTCACAATAAGGAAACTTTGTCATTTTCCCCACACTGTTTTTGTGTCATTATATATATATATATATATATATATATATATATATATATATATATATATATATATATATATATATATATATATATATATATATATATATATCTTGAAAACTATTTTGGTCATTGTGTGGCAATAATACAAAAATGAATTATTCTGACAATTATCATTATTTGTAAGCTTTAGGTTGTATACCTTATGATTTATTTTGTCAACCTTTTTTAACCTAATATGTGCTCTCAAACGTTAACCTCATTATTACTTATCAAACTAAGTAACACCTTTTTTTAAATTATTAGACTCATAATCTCAGATAAAAATTATGTTAATACATGGGAAGCAGAATTCCCTTTTATTGAGACCTTTAGATAACCAGGTAAAAACAATATAGATTGGAATTTAATTATAAAAAATGTTGCTGCCTTCATTCTGTACTTTTTCTTTTCTTAATGCTAAATGTGGCTAGGTGGAGGTGAAGGTAGGGTACTTTTGTATATATTTGCACTCTCTCCAATCACTTTCACTGAGAAAGGTGCACTGTATTGACCAAATATTTAATTTGTTTTGAATAGCTAAAATAGCTTGAACTATTCCCTCCTTTGCTCGATTTATTTTCTCTTCTCATTGATCGGTTGCAATCTCAATCAGAAACAGTATGGCAGATTATTTCAGCCTTGTTGTGTAAACGTTTCTGATGCTGTACAAGAATATTGACTGATTATTTGTATGAGAAACTATTTATATTGTGTCATTAATAGTTTCTTATGGTTTTGGCTAAATGTTTCATCTGTATATATTTTCCAAACCCTTTGATAGATTCTCATCATACTTGGCATTAATCATTATGAAGCTAAAACAATGCATTCTGTGACATGCATGCTTGCCCCTTTGACCTTGGAATCAAGGAATGAGTCACAGAAAATTTGTATTCAAATTTTGGTTGAAGTTTTTCATATACTTATATTTCCTAAACCCCTTGCCAGGTTTCTTTTATCAATAGGATGAATTATATATTATGAAGCTAAGACAATTCATTCTTCGACATGCTTGCTTAGTCTTTTGACCTTGGGGTCAGTCTCTTGTTTTACAGCAATGCTTCAGTCATGGGCTCGACTTATGACAGTGGCCTTCTTGTTAAGATGCAAGGTTTGATATGTGTGAGGGACATTCAAGGGAACTGAACAATTTGTTCTTTGTTGAACAGTAACCTTTTTGTGCAGGTTGAATATGAATGTTAAATTAAGAACAGTGGATTATGTTTTCCTTATGAACAGATTTCACCTCTGTGGAATAGTCTTCTTCCTGGGAATCAACATTTTGGTAAAATGTTAGAATAATTCGAATTGTTATCCTCATATTCTTTATAATATTAATGGCAAAATGTTTAACTTGCCCTGGGTGCCAGACAAGAGATTTTAAACCCCTGTTATAATGTTCCTGGTTGCAGGCAAGTTACGTGAGAAATTTCCCAATCAAGTGATGGAGTACAACTGCTCTGTTGAGAAGGAGGAGGAGGACAAGCTGATATTGACTGATCTTGAGGATATGGGGGATTATGTACTTCATCACTTTAAATCCATGCTAGAATACCAGTATCCTGCTGATAACATTGGTTCCGAGCCAACACTTGCTGAAAGTCTACACTTAGAGCATGAGACTTTTATGATACAGAGATCTCAGGTATGTTCATAAAAATTAACTAGCTTTTCTAATTATGCATAATGCCATATTCAGCAGAGGGGGCAGATCCATAATTTTACTAAAGCCTTCTTTCTGGTAAGTGAAAACATTCAGTTTTCTTTAACCTTTTCAACAGTCTTGTACATGTGTTCAAATTCTGAACTCATTAATTTCTGATTTACTTAAGGTTCAGAAAAGTGACTGTTTTAATGTTTTCATCCAAGATTATTGTCACCAAAAATAAACAACTGTGCTCTTTCCATATTTTTATCGTTGTTTTAATTTAGCCACAGTTCCAAAGTTGGCACCTTTCCATTTGAAGTTGTTAAAATTTTCTTCAATATAGGTGCTTCCAAATTATTATTAACTGTTTTTTAAATTGAAAGAAAAAGTGTGAAAACTGTACCAAGTGATCTATTTCCAAATCACTACTTAAGAGGACAATTTACCTGGCCTTTGTGTCAGGTAATTTATTTCTTGAAGTATGGATGATTTTCATATCAAATGTGGGTTTATAGCGCATTACACATTGCGTCAGGATGATGTACCGATATGCTGAAATGCATTATTTACCTTTGCAAAAGGATGTTTAACAACAGTACATTTGTTGAGTAACAATAAATGCACACATGAAACTTGCAACCTCATTAATTAAGCCAATTCACGCTGATTAGATGATTGCTGCTCACACAACAATGAGCGAAAGATCAGACCCAATTATCAGTGGTTTTGAGAAAGCCTAACTTGTTTAATTCTACAATTTGGGGATTATTTACCTGACAAACATTTTTGTGTACCATGAGACTTAATTGACGCAATGTTGATACAGTGGCTTTGTCTGAAAATCAGTGAAGTGTGAGCTTTAATACTCTGCAGTAATTAGTGTATATACATAGTGTTTCATTAATGATAGTGCTTCAAGCAATAGTTCTAGTATTTTATAGATTTGTCATTCTTTTGGATTAAATAATGCATGGATAAAATGAAATGTGCTTTCAGGAGGATTTAAATTTTTCAACAACAGTTGTACTTGAATGAAGGATTGATTTGAATAAGTATTAAATTTAATTTTCATATACTAGCATATTTGCTTTTTTACTTTTCTTTCATTTTCACTATTAGTAGTGTTTGAATACCTTATGCTTTTTCTCATTTCTCACTATCCATACTTATCTCACATATCGATTCAAGGCAGTGAGTGGAAATTACAGCTATCAGATACCTTATCAATATATGCACATTGAAACAATATAAAATGCTTTATAATAATTTTTTTCAAAGGGTTAAAATAAAACAAACATGTGTATTACTAAATTACAGTATTGACATTGATTTACCAATACTAGTAGTTTTATTAATCTCTAGGATTGAAACACAGTAAGAAAATGGGCATGGGGGTGCGGGCGAGTCATCATCATATGTTGCTAATTTTTCATTGGCTATTTAAACTCGTGGTTTGGGGCAACAACGACAACAACAAAAATTGGTCCCCCCTAAAATTTATGATACTACAGTATTTCAAATTTGGCAGCACCTGTATTAAGTACATTTTACAATGTTCTAATTTTGGGGGTACCACCTGGCTTTCAGAGATTTTTAAGTACCATTTTTGAGGTTCAAAAATGACATTAGTTACATGGCTACATGCACACACATTACTTTATTTCAAATCGCAAAACAGGTGCTGCCAAATTTGAAATAGGCTAAAAAGGATAGCAAAATTATAATATTTATGATATATTGATCATTGAAGTTAGACAAACAATATAGAGTTAAATACCAAGTAAATCACCTCTTCATTGGTGACTTCTGATTGGTTTATGCCAGGGATGATGTGAATGATAATATTCTGAATAGTGTTACCCATGTCTGTCTACATGTCCTGTCCATTGTCCTGTCTGTCTGTACATTACAAATTTCATTGTCACTCAGTAAGTTTTGAAGAGCTTAATGGATTAAATCCAATTTAGATATGCAACTGGATAAAACAAGACTTCAGTCAAGTTTGATTTTCATCTTCTATCATCAAAAGTTGACTGAGTTATTGCACCCTTTTTGAAATAAAGTTCATGTTTGCATCATGAATCAAGGTGTCTTAAATTTTACAGTATTGTTAGGGCATTAGTGTGCAAAATTACTGTCAGTCTGTCAATCCAAGATTGCTGATTTTCCCATCAGACCAATATGAAAATCAAGTTACCAGTCCTTCTGCCAAGCTGATTTTTTAGCTGCATAAATTGCTAGAACTGTAACAGCTACTCACAAGTCTTTAGTATTTTCCTTCCTCATTTAGTGAAATATCTATATACCAATGTACAACTGCATTGCCTTAAATATCAATATACCAATGTACAACTGCATTGCCTTAAATATCTATATACCAATGTACAACTGCATTGCCTTAAATATATATATATACCAATGTACAACTGCATTGCCTTAAATATATATATACCAATGTACAACTGCATTGCCTTAAATATCTATATACCAATGTACAACTGCATTGCCTTAAATATCTATATACCAATATACAACTGCATTGCCTTAAATATCTATATACCAGTGTACAACTGCATTGCCTTAAATATCTATATACCAATGTACAACTGCATTGCCTTAAACATAATTATTCTAATATGTAGTTGGTAATGGGACATCTGCAGACCAAGGATCCAGATGGTAAATGGTTTATCATTTTGTGTTTTATATAATGTGCCATTTTGCAACTCTGGAAATGTCCTAAACCATGTCAATTAATGCATTCATTCAGAGCATGTAAAGTTCATGAACAGGGACCTCAGAGACTAATTTTCAGCTTCATTTGAGCATATAAATATATGTTATTATACAAAAACCATTTCATCATTTGTGTAATTATATTTAATTTACAGCTGGTTATGAAATGGTAATTTGTCACTGTGATATTTTAAAATTAAGCAGCAGGGCCAACTGTTTTGATTCATTTGGTGTTTTATGGCACAGCAACACAAGTAGGTTACTTACTGCAGAGGCAATTTGAGTAACATGGCTTGCCCAAGGACGCACCATGGAAGCGAACCTGGGCTGATTGAATTGTCAGCATGTGTTGTTTGCATCTTTATATTGTCAGTAAATTAATATAATTCTTATTTCTAACCTATCTTTCTTACATACATAGACCTGCTCCATGAAATATATGTTTAACAATAGTACTAGTTAATAGTATACAGAACTGGTAGGTATTTCTAATCAATTTTGTGCCTCTGTGTCATCTTGACCTACATGTATTTATAGGTTTGCATCTTTTTTGTTTTTGAAGCTTCTTGATGTATTATGCTTCAGTTATTTTGTAATTGCATAAGAAAAGTGCCAAGGCTAGGTCACTGTGACCTACATGTTACACAGACTTTGCTGTGGTTGGAATTTGATAAAGATATCTTCTATTCAATTTGCTACAGTAGAGAAATTCAAGATTGGATGCATCTTCATGAATAAAGTACTCCACCCTCTCAAAGAGGCCTGTATTTCATGTTTCAGTAGCCCGCATTGGTTTTCCATGGAATTTAAACTGATGCATTTTGTTTATAGTAGCATTGGTTTTCCATGGAATTTAAACTGATGCATTTTGTTTATGGTAGCATTGGCTTTCCATGGAATTTAAACCGATGCATTTTGTTTATGGTAGCATTGGTTAAACAAGCTTTTGCTCATGATTAGATATTCAAGGTATCACTACACTAATGCTGTTATTGCATCCTATTTTCTTTTAGTAAATAGTTATTTTTTTGTTAATTTAAAAGGTCACAGTGATCCTTTATAAGGCATGCACTGGGGCTCCTGGTCTGGCTAGTTGAGAGGAATGTATAAAAAGTTTAGCTCTGAATGCATCATAATCTAAAATTCACCATTCTCAACAGTTTAAATAACTTCTAACAATTAGAAATCAACATACAAATTAGCTTATAACACTCATTTTGATTCGAAAGTGTGTTTGCAAATGTTAAGGCAAGTCATATCTATGTAGTTTTGTATTCTGGAAACGGCCCATGGTTCTCAAAATTTCTCACAGTTCACCTTAGGTGCACACAAGTAATACGTTCTCCAGAAAAATTTATTCAGATATTAGAATTTTACCATATTTAACTTTTGGGTGGATCTTACAGCCAACCCAACAATCTTGGTGGATATTTTGGCCAAATATTTTGACAATTTTAATTTTTTTTATTTTTTTTAAAAAATGACAAAATTGAATAAAATTGGTCTTTTTGAATTAAATATCGATTTATTTGCAGAAATATATCTAAAACATATCAAACCAGCTTCCCGTTGTGATGAGTATGACATGTGAATCCTTATGTTTGGACCTTCATTTTTTCACCTAAAGCATAACACCTCACTTTAGACCACTCTCTTGTGATATAAATTGTACTCTGGAGCAAACCACACTGCACACTAGAGCAAATGCAACCAAATTGTATATTTATGCTTCACGTACAGAAAAGCAAATTTATCACATAGGTGTAACTCTTCTGTTGAAAAGCATACAGGGGAAAACCCAACGTGAACCCATTGTTTTAATATTTAAGCATTTTAGATGCATTCATAGCTAGATATGTTTTGCATTCAAATGAAATATATCAATAAATCTGATTCATTTATTTGGTGCATACTTGAAGAATGCAATGCTGAAAAATATAGCCTTTTCCTTTTTAACAGTGAGGAACATAAAATTTAGACAAGATTTCTTTCTTACAAATTCACCTACTACCTGATATATACATTATTTATCACACAGCTCTTATTCTTCAGTTTTAACCTTTTTTTTGCCACCAAATCCCTTTGATCCGTATGTGTTGGTGGTGTACATCAGTTTTCAACTTGTATTGTCATGGTCACGGTCATGGGCATTTGTGCCTTATAGACACAATACAAGACATTTCTGTTTCATTTCAGAAATTAATAAATATCTGTGAGGTTCTTTCTCCATTGAAAATGTGGACATGCATTTACCAGTATTCATTTAAAATACAAAGATGAACATACTTTCTTGCAGAAAAAATAAAATAATTTAAATTTCCAATTTACAATCTTACTGCATGAGAGTGTAATGTCTGCTATCAAATCTAGATTTACACTGAACAATGAAGAATTCATGTAAAAAATTTCATTTCTGACCATTTCTTCATTCTCTGATAGATATTTGTGACAGCAACACCAAATTATTTTTTTTTCATCTGACCTGATGCTTCGAATAAACTGTCAGGAAGCTTCATTCTTTTGCAAAATGTCAGAACAATTTTTCCAAGAAATGTGCAGCTTCTTTTGAATGTCCCTCACATAAATAACATATTAAGCAAATATATATTATGTATTTGAGGGATATTATAAAGAATATTTCATCTTAACATAAGTATTTACATAAGTATTTACATAAGTATCTTAACATAAGTATTTACATAAGTATTTACATAAGTATCTTAACATAAGTATTTACACAAGTATCTTAGCATAAGTATTTACATAAGTATTTACATAAGTATCTTAACATAAGTATTTACATAAGTATTTACATAAGTATTTACGCCCTAATCATTAAATGTTCTTTGAACATTCCTTTTTTTAAAAACAGGTCTTGCTCGGACGTGACACAGATGTTACAAAAATGATGCAGTATGTTTCAAGCAGTGTAGAGAAGTCTGTGCCACTTGTGTTGGTTGGATTTCCTGGTGCTGGCAAGTCAGCCCTTGCAGCATATGCCATTAAACAGTTTGTGCAGGAGCCTAAATACAAGGTAAGGGAGATAACTCTTAAGAGTTATTCCTTGAAGAAGTCCTGTAATGACAAAGCGTAAAACAATACCACAACTCACTGTGTCCTAATCATGTCATGTAAAATTCATATCTAATTGTCTCTAATGTTAGATTAATAGAATCTATCGTATGCACTGATGTGTAATATGAACATAAGAGTCAGAATTTGTAGGCATGAACAATTTTTTTCTAATTCATACATGTGGTTTTAGCAATAAAATTAGGCAAATCAAAATATTTAAGATTTTTTAATTTTTGTTGATCTTAAGGATGGTCAAACCTGCCATAAAGGTCACTTGTACTGAGCTATCACTTCATCTAATAATTATAGAAATAGAACTCTATTGAACAATCACTTGTCTTCGGAGGCCATTTTGCTCCCCCTCCAGAAATTGTTTTGTAAGAGAGGTTTGACTGCATTCAGCATATACACAACATAACATTTTCTTGAATTAGTGATCAACTAAATAGCATATAGCAGGTATTTTTTGCGGATGCAAAGTTTGACAGTTTTGTTCAAAATTGGGATTATAATTTTGACTAGTTATATTTTAGCGATTCTAGATCTAAAATATTAATGGTGATAAATGTCAACAGGGCATATTGCTGTGATCTCACTTTGAGACACTAAATTGCTAAATTGTATCCACCATTAAAAGTTCCTGCTATACAGTACCATATCTGGTGTAATTTGTTTGTGTTTAATTTTTGTGGCCTGTACAAAATACAGAAGAGCTTATACTATACACTTGGCATCTCCAACATTTGTTGCTTTGTCAACATTGTCTGCAGCTGTGTCAACATTGTCTGCAGCCTTTACACCACTGTAAAATATTTGTTTTACTGCCACTGCTGCCAGTTTTAGGTATTATATCTTCTCAGAACATAGTAAGGGTGTTCCTTGCATCATTATGAACTACAAGGAAAAGTAAGTCACAGTGACCTATATTTTACACAAATGACTTTGTTATTAAAGGTTACCTGAGTGTAACAGATTTGTCTTCCTGGCAAATCTTCATCAGTAAGCATTGTATGCTCATAGAACTTAGGTTGTTTCTTCCATCACTGTCAGCAGCCCCAGGTAACTGTGGGTCACAGTGACCTACATTTCTCACACTAATGAATGTTGACCCCATTGTAAAACTTTAGTCTTGCTGGCTAATCTCCAGCTGTAGATATGCTGTGTTTATGGAACTTAGGGTATTCCTTGCATCATTCTCAACCACCCCAGTTGAAAAATGGTTACAGTGACCTACTTTTCTTAAACTATAACTTTGCTGTTAACAGTTTAATCATAG
Source organism: Margaritifera margaritifera (assembly GCA_029931535.1). NCBI lineage: Eukaryota > Metazoa > Mollusca > Bivalvia > Unionida > Margaritiferidae > Margaritifera > Margaritifera margaritifera. The sequence continues at coordinate 851,346 of JAQPZY010001032.1, read as the reverse complement.
CATAAAAGTTTTGTCCTCCTTGCACATCTTCAGCTGTAGCCATGATATATGGAATGAAATTGAGGTGTTCATTGCATCATTCTGAGCCACCCCAAGGAAAGTAGTTCACAGTGACCTTCTTTTCTTACACTTATGGCTTTATTATTCACAGTTTAACCAAGAATGTTGATATTTTGTTTTTCTAGGAAGTCTCCAGCTCTAGACATGGTATGTTTATGGAACTGGACCAGGGAGTATCTTGTATCCTTCTGAACCAACTCAGGAGAATGTAGTTTGTAGTGACGTACTTTATTACACTATGACAGTGTAATTGTTTTTCTTATTTGCAAATATCCAGCTGTAGGTATCATGTGGTTATCAGGCTGTTCTTTACATCATTCTAGACCACACCAGGCAAAATTTGGACACAATGAGCTACTTTTCTTACATTAATGACTTTGATATTCACAGTTTAACCCCATTGTAAAAGTTCTGACCCCCTGGCAGATCTTAAGCTGTAGGCATGGTATCTACATTGAACTTGCATCATTCTGACCCATCCCAATGGAAAGTAGGTCAGAGGGACAATGGGTACTTTTCTTACACTCGTTACTTTCTTGGATGCAGGTTATATCCAGCATCAGACAAATACCAGTGTACAGGTGAGCTTTGTTGTCTCTCTGACAACTTCTTTTATAACCTGGTCACAAATTATAAATATTTAATTTGTAGGATTTCATATACCAGAGCAAAACAAAATGAACAATTTAAAACCCCTGGAAATTAAATACATGAGTTATTTAGTGCCCTACTATAAAAAGTTGGTGGAGCCCATTAGTAATCACGTTGTCTGTACATCCAGTTGGCCATCTGTCTGTCCATCCATCACCACAGTTTTGTTTCCACAAGATATGAATAATTAATTTGGTATGCAGCTTTATATTCATGAAACTCAAAAGTTAGATTTTCAGCCTTCTGTGTCATCATTTAGAGGAGTTATAGCCCCTGATTGCCTCTTGTCATAACTTTGGTTTCTGCAGCTTAACTTTACCAAGGATTTAAACCAAATTTGGCATGTAGCTTTATATTCATGAAACATGGAGCAAGTTGGATTTCCAGTGTTCCATGATATCACTTACATGATTGCCCATGTTTTTGACTTTTATTTCTGCATCATAACCTACCAGGTGTTGTTGGATTTCAACCATTAATTTGGCATGCAGCTCTATATTGATGAGACCTTGAATGAGTTTAATTTCAAGCATTCCATGACATTATTTACAGGAGTTATGCCCCCTAATTGCCTCTCGGCTTACTTTGATTTCCACAGATTTGCTTTAACAAGGGTTGTTGGACTTTAACCATGAATTTTGCATGCAGCTCTATACTGATGAGACCTTAAATGTGTTCAATTTCCAGCATTCCACAACATCATTTAGAGGAGTTATGGACCCTGATTTCCTATCCTTCTAGCTTTGGTTTCTGCATCATAGCTTTTCTAAGGATTCTTGCATTTCAACCAGATTTAGTATGCACCTTAATATTGATAAGACATTGACTTAGTGCGATTTCTAGTGTACCATGACACCCTTTACATTAGTTGTGACCCCTGAATTTGATTTCTGCAGCATTACTAAGGATTGTTGGATTTTCAAATAAATAAGACCTGGAATTACTTTAATATCTAGTGTCCCACATTTTTGTTTAGAAGAGTTAGGGCACCTGATTGTTCTCCTTACTTGGTTTCTGCATATTCATTACTTTACCAAGGATTGTTGGATTTAAACTAAATTTGGCATCCAGCTTTATATTAATGAGATTTTATATGAATTGGATTTACAGCATTCCATTTTATCTTTTGGAGGAGTTGTAACCTTTTAATACCCATTTTTCTAGCTTTAATTTACCAGCACAAGTTCCTCTGTTGAAGGCCCTGCCAAGCAAATTGTAGTGATCAGGACCTTCTGCAATCCACACATCTCCAATAGCTGCTGTTGTTAATTTTAAATTTGTCAATGTATAACATTGCAGAAATTTACTAATCTATGGATCACTAAATTTTGTTGCATTATAGTCATTTTTCTTGCTGAGTTGCAATTATTATATGCTCAACCCACCAGTTAACATTTTGTGATAAACAATAGTTGTTTTTAGGTGTTTTACCATTTCATTGGAGCCACACCCAGATCAACAGACTTGTATAATATTCTTGCACGTGTCTTCATGGAGTTTATGCCTGTCAAGGAGAAAATGCCAGAAGATGTTGAGGAGATGAAGCGTTTCTCACAAACCATGTTCCAGAAAGTGACAGAATCCATTTTGGCAGAGGGATATGAGAAATTCATCATTGTCATTGATGCCCTGAACCAGATGGATGATGATGGTTTGTCTGTCTAAGATTTAGTTTTTAGAGATCATATAACCTTTGTTTTTATAGACAGCAAGTAGATTGACCATATTCCAATTATGCCTGTGTAGCTGCTACTGATTAGCACACCACTACACTATATGATATTCAAGTCCTATTGGTGTAGTCAGGCCCATGTTACACTGTGTTATAGAGTGTTATATGAGACTGTGATTTATTACAGGTTTAGTTGCTACCTTTTGGAGTATAAAGTCAAATATAGATAGTAGTCCACAAATTGGCCAGCTGGAAAACTCCAATTTGTTCCAGTGATTTTTAGTGTTTTTAAGCTGTCTGCCTATATCTATTAAGTGTAACATAAGTGCCAGAATTACACCAGCACATCACTGAACAACACTCAGCTACACCCTACACCAGCATAGGTGTAAATTAGTCATTTCATATACCACTGTGGCATGGACTTCTCACAAAAATGTGGACTCTATTATAGACAATGATTTACATAGTTATATAAAACTGAACAAATCTTGACATAGTAATTAGCGTAAATGAAACAATTCATGTCAGTTTTACTTTGCAGGCTTAGGCGAGGCAAAGGTATCACTTTTACGACAGTGTTGTAATTGTTCTCCATCATTTTTGTTGTTGGTCTAATAGGCAATAACGTCGAGTTTTTGCATAATAGCTTTTCTCTAGAAATTTAATGTGTACAATCATGAAATATTATAGGTGGCATTCATCTTGAGAGATAGTAAAAAGTAGGTTACAATTACTTAATTTTGATGCTTATATTAGTACTTCATGATTTTGCATTTCATTCTATTGAGTACATTTGCATTTATTCAAATTCATAATTGCTTTCCAATAGACATTTGCCAGATTATATTTGAGAGTATAAGCTTTCAGGTTATGCTTTGACCATAATGCATGCATGTATATACAAGGCCATCATTTGGAATATTACCGAGTGGTATAAGGCACTTGCCTTTACAGATCACTGACATCTCACCTCCGTCCATGTGGATTCAAGTCTCAGCTCAGCCAGTGTGGGTATGTGAGAAAGCTTGCCAGTAGCTTCCTGTGGGTTGGTGGTTCTTCCAGGGGTTTTCCATGGTTTTTCCTCCATCAAATATACTGGCCGCCATGTATAGCCTATCATGTGCTGAAAAATGGCATTAAACCCAAAACCAAATCGATCATTTGGAATATTTCTGCATTGAACATCTTCTGCATATTTGAGTCCTCACAGTACATCAAAGTTTTTGAGCAACACTGGTACTTACTTTCATCCTTTATCCAAATAATTTATTATGCACTCACACCAGCCACAAGGAGTGAGACATATTGATTTTGTGCTGTCTGTCTGTCTGTTTTACACTTATTATGTAAGTGTAAGTATTTCTCCAATTATCAGCTCAGGATACCCACCTTGTAAATTTTTGTCTGCAGAGTATGGGTATGATTATTATTGTGAATGCTTTCCAATATAAAAACGCATTGAATTCTTTATTTTTCATTCGGTACCAATTTTCATCAATTTCTTGATTTTTTAAAACCACAAATTTACAGACCCAGTGTACAATGATCTTCCAGTTAATCAAAATAAGCATTCCTTCCCCCAACTCATGAATTTACAAAGCAAAAAAAATGCCATTTGCAAAACCACCAAAACAAAATACCTATGACAATAAATAAATTCAATGTGTGCCAAATTTTTTACAAGTGGGGTGGATTTATTGTCAAACTTGACCCATCATTGGAGATTTACAAGACATGAAATACTTGTCTTACAGGAGATGCACATTACCTGGGCTGGCTTCCTCATGGACCTCTCCCTAAAGGAATGAGGCTAATAGTGAGTACCCTGGAAGGGAAATGTCTCAACTCTCTGAGAGACAGTGCCATCAAACCTGTGGAGCTCTCCGTAGAACCCCTAGACATCAACATCAGGAATGACATCATCAGAAAGATACTTGCAGAGTACAATAAGAAACTGGATGATGAACAGGTGCTGTATGTAATGTAGATTTAGAATTTTATTGCTGGTGCCATGATGTGTTTCTTAGTATCTTAATTGTCATAATATCCGACTAAGTATGCATGCACTGACACTGTTGCACCTTGAATGCAGGATCACAGCCTGCAATTTTTCACTTGGAGGGATTTCATTCCTCAAAGCCTATGGCATGCTGTCTGCTCTCTGCTACTAACAATAGTTAGTGTTTCTAATTCTTTATTTCGCTCATCTGGCCGTTTGGCTGTGAAAGGCCAGGCATCATATATAAAGAGACATAACTCATATTCAAATTCTGAATGGAAATGATTTGTCAGAGTGGCTACCTCCCTTGATTTAGTTTTACTGCTTCCATTTAGCACTTAAGCACTTAAGACAATACAGTAACATTGCAAAAGAAAATACTTATCAAAGGTAATTGAATTATGAATATTTTAACCAATTCTCTGTTCAGAGAAATAGAGAAGAATAGACATAAACCAGTTATAATTAAAACTATATATACTTAGAGTGATATTGGTATTTGCTTATGATCATCTAAAAATTAACATGATTATCAGTATCTTGCAAGCTATATTCATCCTTTGATCTTGTTTAATGTAGTTACTGTATTACCTGAATCCTTCAAGTCATCTATATTCTCAATACTTGGATTAGGCCAGTGTCCCCAAATCTGTACATGTGTGTATGCATTTTGTCCCCATACTTGTACATGTGTGTATGCATTTTGCCATCATGAATGTTTGTATACCCAATTAAAATAATTTTTAAAATCTGCCCTCAATTTTTCTTTTTTGCATGTCCATTCCAAGTCTAGGTTGGTGATAGCAATTGCCAAATCACCAAAAATGACATAAATTTTCATATACATTTGGTATTTCCATTAAAACAATATATTTGGCAAATGAAACATTCCAGATTTATTCCATTTTCTGCTGAGTTTCAGTGCAAATTCACTGATTACCACTAGTGTGATTTATTTTCCAGGTTGAGTTAATGACATATTTTGTATCCCTGGCTCAATTCTGAAGGAAAAAACATGCAGAAGAACATAGTTTAGCATTTGAACAATGCATTAATACTTATTACTTTGAAAAGAAAAATAATATAGGGAGGAAATGGGATATTACTATATAAAACACCGATAGAAATTGAGGGAAGGTTAAAGTTAAGAGAGCAAAATCTGAATGGAGAAAACTATAGTGAAGCTATTTTCAGGTAATTTGACCAGATATTTAAACATATCAATGATTTTATGGCTTATGAGCACTTGATAAACATTTATTACAATAATGAAAGAATCCAAGGAAAAGATGATAGTGCAGTGCAGATGACAAAAGTTAGGGTGGCAAAACTGTCAAAGCAACTAAGATTGATTCTTTTATTCTTAACCACTGTTTTCAAGTATTTTCTTTGTACCTTTGAAATTGTGTGTGTCCCTCAAATTAGGAGGACAGGAGAACAAAGTGTTCCCTTGGGGAACTTAGATGCAACAGTGTGTGAGTTTAAGGTAAGAAGGGTGGCTAATGGGAACTTAATTGCAACAGTGTGCTGAGTTTAAGGTAAGAAGGGTGGCTAATTGTAAAACTGCACATATATTTATTTTCTAATTCATCTACATCTATAAGAGATATCTTAAAAAGTTATACAAGTATAAATGCCAAAAAATATATTAAAAGTATGCATTTTTTTAAAAATAGACATATTTGAATAGATCTTGAAGAGCAGCATGCAGCTCAATTCAGAAATTGATTATCGACTACTTTCAAGAGACTTATATCAGCTCAAATTTAAATTTAAATTTATTTTTTAAATACACTCAGGTATATCTTCTAAATAATTTGTGATATTGTAGACCTATATAAAAAAATTACTCAACCTTCTCCGGGATTTTTGAAACATGGCTTGCATTTGAAATTACAAGAACTTAAAATTTAAGGTCTCGACTGGTACTTTTGAAAAATTAATGCTTTTCTATAATAAGTACATGGCTAATAAATAAAAACAAAATCTTTTATAAAGAGATCCCTGACATGGTTCATTAGAACATTTACCTACCTATGTAATCACAACATTTAGTGTGAAAATATACGTCTTTTGATCACAGAGGAATCTTTGATCAAAAATATTTTTCAAAATTTATAAAGTTTGAAGTTCATATTTCAAATATTTCTTTCCTTTTGGACAAATTTGTTGAATTATGATTCATTACACTTTCAAAACCATTTAGATCACATGAGGACGAAAAGACAAAAATACCTCAAAACTTGAGTCAGCCACCCTTTTTATCTTAGATCACAGTTATAAAACATTCATTTCCCTTTGAATGCAAGGTGATTACATGCAGAGCCATAACAACAAACGAAAGGTCGGGTGATTACATCAGGCTCATAGCATCAAACCGAAAGGTCAGGTGATTATATTCAGGCTATAACATCAAAGTGAAAGATCAGGTGATTACATTCGGGCCATAACATCGAAGCGAAAGGTCAGGTGATTAGATTCGGGCCATAACATCAAAGCGAAAAGTCAGGTGATTATATCAGGGCCGTAACATCAAAGCAAAAGGTCAGGCGATTACATCAGGTTGATAACAACAAAGTGAAAGGCCAGGTGATTAATCAGGGTCATAACAACAAAGTGAAAAGCCAGGTGATTTCATCAGGGCCATAACATCAAAACAAAAGGTCAGGTGATTACATCAGGGCCATAACAACAAAGTTAAAGATAAGGTGTAGTCTTTGGAATTGGTTTAAATATAAAGATTGATGATTAGTTAATCAGAAATATTCAACCATCAATTTTAATAAGTGGGAGATATTTTCTGTACTTTTAATTGACAATGTCTTTATGCATCCTGGGAAATGTTGATTTGTGTCCCAGAAAGTCGAATAATTTACTGACGCATTTTTTTTCTCTGCCATGTTGCTTAGCTCTTGGGTTGTACTAAACTAATTACCAGTAAGTTATTTCAATTGGAACCTTTTAGTTAGACATTTTACTTGACCAGAAAGTGTAAAGATTAAAACTAAAGGTGTAAACACAAAATTTTCATAGAAGAAAACTTGTATCATTTATGGTAGATTATAGAAAATTATAATTGAATGCTTGGTCACTCAACTTTTTTCACCAATGTTTTGGTTAAGCATTACACCACAAGTCAGCTGAAAGGAAAAAAACTGCATCCCAACAAACAAAGAAACACTTGTCACATGGCACTAGATTTAACTTTGCAAGCACTTTGATTAATTTGATTGATGTCAACAGATTCAGAGTTTGGTTTCTAAGTTTTTTAGTCATGAAAAGTTTAAGTTTATTGATTTAAGATCATAGTTACTAACTCCCAACACTTTTTGGTTAGAAAATTTGAATTTATTTCATACTTATATTAGATCAATGTCATGACAACTTTGCGTGCAAAGAAAGGAACTCAAGGAAATCCTGGATTTTATCTTGCTGAATATTTTTTGTTTCAGATGAAAATTTTGATTGAAAAAGAAGACTCTGGTAGACCCCTGTGGTTGACCATTGCCTGTGAAGAATTAAGGGTTTTTGGAGAGTTCAGAAAATTGACAGAGAAAATCAAGCTGTTACCAAGTGACATGCTGGGATTGTTGGAAGATGTTAGTATACAATTTTGTTTGTTCTAATCTTGGCAGAGCATGCATTACAAACCAAGGAATTGTTCTTTTATTTATCGTGAGAAATCCAACTTTTATTATTTAAACTGATAATAAATATTAAGTGAGGAGGATAAAAGAAAATTTACTAACAGTACAAAATGTTTAATTACTGTTAGTTTCATATGCAGTCATTAGAAACAAATTTAGACAGTTTTTCAGAATTTAATTTTCAGATGTTAAGTTTGGTAGCAATTGTATACATTTCAGCATAATATTCTGGGAAAAAGATTTTCACTTAATGAAAATCTTAAGTGAAAAATCTTTTTGTTATGTAATTCATCTAGAAAATAAAAACTCTAGCATGAAAGCTTGTGTTAGATTGTTGAATGCAGTGACACAGATGTCAATTTTTTTTCTCTTTTTAAAACATAAGTATACTCTAAATGTCCATATAGTATTTTTTTAAAACAAGAAACATTAGAGAATTGTACACTAGTAGCACAAATTATTCAATGAAAGGACAGAGTAAATAAATCAGTTACATAGAGAAATCTCAGTATGACTTTCTAATTAAAATACAGGGGTTCAATTAATTTTTCATTTTTGAAAGTCCTGGACTCTCCTGATTGGAAATTTGGATGTCCTATACCTCAAGGCTAGAAGTCATATATATATATATATATATATATATATATATATATATATATATATATATATATATATATGTATGTATATATATATAAAAGCAATAAACTGACAACAAACAGTGCAAAACTAGTTTTTTAACTAGCCTAAGCGTTTTCGACTCTCAATGAGTCTTTTTCAAAGGCAAACACAAACAGAGACAAGACAAACAATAAACACAAAAAAGCGTTGAAATTACACAACTTATCTCTGCCACCAGAGCCTGTTAATTTGTGCCTATTAATTGGTTTAATGATGATTTTATTTGCGTGTTGTTGTTTTTTAGTCTTGATGGTTAGAGCTGATTGGTTTCAGTGTTCTAAGGCAGCATATCTAGTAAGATTCTTTTTCTTTCCTGGTTTCGGAACTTTTCAGAACCAATTGCTCACAACCCCAACTGGAGTTCCAAAACCAGGAAAGAAAAAGAATCTTACTGGATACACTGCCTTAGAACACTGAAACCAATTGGCTTAAACCATCAAGACTAGAAAAAAACCACCACACACAAATAAAAGCATCATCTATTTACGGTCACCACATTTTCAATTAAATAATTCATTAATTTTGTTCATTAGTCACTCACTCACCTATAATTACTGCTGTTATTTTGTAGTTCTTCCTGGTATTATTGTTGCTATGGTCATTACTCACCTTAAGGAAACAATGAAATATCCGGGAGATAATCTCCAGTTACACCAATTTACATAAAATAACAGACGGTGATATGGCTCATCCCTTTGTAGGTCAAAACCAACTAATTTACAGCATCAGTTGAGTTGAAGCCAACTAGACGACACATCAAGCATTTTCAAGCTGTAATTCCCATAGAAATAGTTATGTAAACTTATGTAATTTAAATGCTTTTTTGTGTTTTTGTTTGTCTTGTCTCTGTTTTGTGTTTGCCTTTGAGAAAGAATCATTGAGAGTTTAAAGCACTTAGGCTAGTTAAAAACTAGTTTTGCACTGTTCTTTGTCAGTTTATTGCATTTATCTTAATCAATCCCTGACACATGTGATCCCTTGCTGGATCCAGTGGACTTGAAAGAACTGTTATTTGCCATATGATTTGTACTCTTTACATATATATATATATATGTTTTAGGGCTAAATGAAAAAGATATCATCACCATAACAAAGAATACTTTTTTAATAAAAGATAGCTTAGCCATTGTACTATTAGGTATGTCCACAATATTTAGGAAGCTTTTTAAAAGTGTATCACAGAACATCAAGCCAAACGTTTTATTGTGTAGCATTTACACACTGCACCGTTTTACTATGATTACAGTCTACTTATAATAGTACTCTGTTGATAAACATTGACTGAATATAAATGGAGATAATATACTTTATAAGGACTTAAAGGGCTGACTGTACAGTTGTTAAATTTGCTAATTCAAGACCATAAATAAAATGCTTAATATAGTTTCCTGTTAATCAGGCCTTCAGTACCATATGGATCATTAATTGTTATATATATATAGATGTCTGGACTGCTTTTCAAGGCCTACTTAATCTGTTTATCATAGATCTCTGTAATTTTAAAAAAAAAGTTTTCACCATTACAAACACAGCCTTGTACAGTTGAGCTCTACTTATTGCTTAAAATTGGAAAGGTTGTCTTACATGGTATGTAGGGTATTAATTGGGGTCAGCTTAGTACCAGTCTCAGCACAGCTGAAAATGACCAGGGTATGTACTTTTTGAAGTCTGCTCAGTATCAGTCTCAGCACAGCTGAAAATGACCAGAGTATGTACCTTTTGAAGTCAGCTCAGTACCAGTCTCAGCACAGCTGAAAAAGGCCAGTGTATGTACCTTTTGAAGTCTCCTCAGTACCAGTCTCAACAAAGCTGAAAATGACCAGTGTATGTACCTTTTGAAGTCTGCTCAGTACCAGTCTCAGCACAGCTGAAAATGACCAGTGTATGTACCTTTTGAAGTCTGCTGCCCAGTTAGGTTGTGAAATGTGCATCTTAAGTTGTCGGCACTCAGAGTCAGACACACTGTCACTTTGAGCTTTGAGGTTTGGTACACATGTTACTTTTAGCAAGATCCTGGCAGTGATCCATTTTAATGCTACTGGCAGTAAATAGGCTGGTTGGGATAAAACTTAATTTTTCCAGTTTGATAATATATGCCTAAATTAATGACATTAGAGTCAGTTATTCCCTTACCATTGTCCACACATAGTTGACATGGAAATCGTGGCTGGGCAAGAAATAACATGTGAGTCTGTATTGTTTTCTTTATTGGGTATTGTAAGTCAATTAATAGGCACAAATTAACTGGCTCTGGTGGCAGAGATAAGTTGCATTTCTGAACAGTTGGGATGATGGGATTATTATTATCTAGTGGTTGAATTCTTTACATCCTGGAGAAGAAGTCAGTGATATAATGTGCCAGGACATCCTTCAACAGAAACCCGGAAAATAGTTTTGAAAAATATTAAATGTTTTAGCACCGACATAAAACATACCTGGAGTGACTAAATTTCACAGAAGTAGTTATACTAATTAATTTGCAATATTTTTTAAAAAATGTAAAAAGCTTGCTAGACACCTTTTATCGTTACAAAATCTTGAGAAAGTATACTTGTACTTTTACATATTTATTTTCAAAAGACATCTTATAATATGTCATCATGTTAAAATATTTCATTAAATCTTGTATTCATATAAAAGCTATTAAATGTTATTTTTTTTAATATAATTATACTATATTGTATTAACATAAGAGGCTAGCTGACAAGTTTTCAAGTTTAAGAGTGAAAAGTTTTGTTAAATAACTTATGTATTTCCTGAAATGGAATTATTAAGGAGTATCATAATTATTTCAAATAAACAACACAAACATGTAAAATCCATGACTGGTTTCACTTTGTTGCTTTTCAGACTGAATTCATATCATTGTTTACATCATTAAACCTCTTTGGTTTCTAATAGATTAACATTATAAATAAAATGACATCATAGCATGATTCGTTCTGATACATTCTAGTTTCAATTCTATATAATGTCTTAAATGCATAAATAGTACGGAAAAATGACATATTACAAGATAAATTAAATGGGATCATTAAGATATGCATGTCTCTGTTGAAAAATATAACAGTAGGACACATATAAAGAAATAGAGACAAACAGTTTTATTTTCCTTTAAATATGCATAATTGATTAAATATTATGAATTTATCAATTAATGAAGTTTATAACTAGTCTTAGAATTAGAACCTTTTAGATATGTCTGACAGTATCTAAACTGTGAATCCAATGTTTCCTTTAATAGACATTCCATTTCAGAACTAATGTTGAATAATGCCTCTTTGTTCAGTTATTGTACAAAGTATTTAAGATTGGAAAACTTAAGGAGTATTATAAGCTAAATCAATAGAATGAATTTGACGTTATTTCCCTAGGTGTTAAATAGAATCATTAAGGAGTATGGGGGAGACCTGGTTGTTGCCACATTATGTCTGGTGGAAATTTCCCGCTTTGGACTGCTGGAGACTGAATTACTGGACCTTCTGGCCATTCAACCTTTAATTCCAGGTCAAAGTTCACAGAAGAAAGTGGATTATCTTAGCATTGATGGAAAACTACTCATGGCAAAGGTCTAGTACATTGCATGTTGAATTAATTGTAACTTGTGATTTTATATGAAGCTTTGATAATTGTAGTTTTTTCAAATAAGGACAATTTGATATAATTTGTAGTTAAAGCCTGATGCTCACAGGGCTATTATAGTAAGCCATGATTGCAACCATAAAGTGAAAGTGTTATGTGATCTCAAGAACCAATCGGAGGATACTTATCAATACAATCTCTCTTACAGATTGTGTTATTGAAAAGTGTGTTCTGACTGTCTTTCTCACTCTTTCTTTCGAAATTGCATAGTCAGGTCTTTGGATTGTATAATGTTGAAACAATATGGCCTTTATGGCTTCTCATTGGCTATGCTTAGGGATTTTATAATGTTGAAACATTATGGCCTTTGTGGCTTGTCATTGGCCATGCTTAGAGATTGTATAATGTTGGAACATTATGGCCTTTATGGCTTGTCATTAGCCATGCTTAGGGATTATATAATGTGGGAATATTATGGCCTTTATGGCTTCTCATTGGCTATGCTTAGGGATTATATAATGTTGGAATATTATGGCCTTTATGGCTTGTCATTGGCCATGCTTAGGGATTGTATCATGTTGGAATATTATTGCCTTTATGGCTTGTCATTGGCCATAATTAGGGATTGTATGATGTTGAAACATTATGGCCTTTATGGCTTGTCATTGGCCATGCTTAAGGATTGTATCATGTTGGAATATTATGGCCTTTATGGCTTGTCTTTGGCCATACTTAGGGATTGTATGATGTTGGAATATTATGGCCTTTATGGCTTGTCATTGGCCATACTTAGGGATTGTATGATGTTGAAACATTATGGCCTTTATGGCTTGTCATTGGCCATACTTAGGGATTGTATCATGTTGGAATATTATGGCTCTTATGGCTTGTCATTGGCCATGCTTAAGGATTGTATGATGTTGAAACATTATGGCCTTTATGGCTTGTCATTGGCCATACTTAGGGATTATATAATGTTGGAATATTATGGCCTTTATGGCTTGTCTTTGGCCATACTTAGGGATTGTATGATGTTGGAATATTATGGCCTTTATGGCTTGTCATTGGCCATACTTAGGGATTGTATGATGTTGAAACATTATGGCCTTTATGGCTTGTCATTGGCCATACTTAGGGATTGTATCATGTTGGAATATTATGGCCTTTATGGCTTGTCATTGGCCATGCTTAAGGATTGTATAATGTTGAAACATTATGGCTTTTATGGCTTGTCATTGGCCATACTTAGGGATTATATAATGTTGAAATATTATGGCCTTTATGGCTTGTCATTGGCCATGCTTAGAGATTATATAATGTTGGAATATTATTCCCTTTATGGCTTCTCATTGGCCATGCTTAGGGATTTTAGACATTGTAAGCTTTGGTATTAAGTTAAGCCTGAATTGGATTGCACAAACACTGTTGCTTACTCAAGGTGCATGGTGTATGGTTGGATGAAAGGTATGAGGTTTTGTGAGTTTTTAAGCTCACCTTATTCCACCTTCTTCGAATTTGGAATATAGCTAGGAAGCAGGCTCGACACACAGGCCATGGCCAGTTTCTTCTAATTATGTCTTTTTAGCTCACCTGACTTTAAGGCCACATTAGCTTATGGCATGACCTTGTGTGTTATGTTCCTCATGATTTGTGTATCATTTTTCTATCCACATTTGCTATTTTTGACTTCTTAACAAAGATGCTAGCCAATTACAATCAAATTTTACTAAACATTGAAAAACTTGACTTCTTAAAGAGCACAAAAAAGAATTTGACTGTGTGCAACAGAGAGCATTGCAATATCAGAAATCTATTTAGCCTGATCTGCATGTACAGATAATTAATATATATCTCTTCACAGCAAGCCATAAATAGTTTATCTCAGAACTTCTTATACCACTAATCTGTTAATAATGCCAAATTTGTTCTGCAGCAAGTGTTTGCATTATAATTATGGTAGATTGTATCATTTCACAGTGGGCCTTAGTTTACCTTGGACTGCGTCAGTTCCTGCGGCCATGTGGAAGTTCAGGTCAGGGCCGTTTAGATTTCCACCATAGGACGATCAGCAAAGTGGTGCGAAAAATGTTCCTTCAGAAGAATACCCAGGAAAGACAGTGGCATCTAAGGCTATCCGACTATTTCAAAAACTGGTATAATGGATTTCAATTTCACCATTCTATGTCATGAGCATGTGGAATACTTTGGGCTTTTTGCAAGCAGCTTTTTGTGTCAGCCAATTGCAAGAATTAGTCAGGCTGCTGAAAAAAATCAGAGCCACTCAGTCATTAAAACCAATTAAGCAACTGCTTCATTATTGTTGGTGTGCTTCCTTGCTTTCATGAAACATTACTTATAATTAAGTGCAACACTTTCGTTGGAATTGGACACAACCATCTTATAAAAAAATGTTTGATTTGAGTTAGATTTTTTATTCTAATTTTGCTATAGGCAGTGTTTTGAGAAAATGATGTGCACCAATGCAACTAATAAATTTAAAGTAGAAGCTTAGAAGCTATTTATCTTACCAGGTTTTCTTGTTTGAACAGCTCTGATTTTTGAAATGTTTTAAGTAATTGTTTCAATCGGCTGAGATTCGAAGCTAAGGCTGAAAAGCATGAAGTGATTCTGATACCCCTGAAATAAGATGGTGAGATTGGATTTTGTATCTACCAAATCAAATCTGCGCACTGCAAATCAAATCTGTGCACTACCAAATCAAATCTGTGCACTGCAAATCAAAATATAGTGGGACTTGTTTATAACCAACCCCTAGCAAGTGCAAGTGACATTTGTTCACAAAAACCACATTGATAAAATATCATATATATATATATATATATATATATATATATATATATATATATAGTGTTCCCTCACCAAAAAGTTCCTCAGTTTAACATGATCCCTTTTATACAGTATATATTGTCATGGATCCCTTTTATACAGCATGTATAGTCACGAATCCCTTTTATACAGCAAGTATAGTCATGAATCACTTTTATACAGCATGTATAGTCATGAATCCCTTTTATGCAGCATGTATAGTCATGGATCCCTTTTATACAGCATGTATAGTCATGGATCCTTTTATATCATGTAATTATGATACTATTTATTACATCCCCATTTAATCTTACATGCTTGATCTAGCATTTGATACAAAGAGGTAAGTAATCCGATTATCCTTACTGCTGTGTGTTCCTTAGATGTTAGGTTTTGTCACTTTGATAATTACTAGATATTATTACCACCAATAATTATCAAGCTGACAAAAGCTAACTGCTGTGAAGTACAGTATTGTTCAGCACAAGTCAGCGTGATGTCCGGTCGCCAGATAGTAAAATGGTATGTTAGCCTTTGTCCCTTCATTCTCTTAGATTATGAAATGTATTTAACTGGGTACCAGACTGGAAAAAAAAAGTAGATCACATGTAATGCTCACTTCCTTTGTAAACACTGAGCATCTCGTGTGACAACTACAAATTGCCAAGAAAGGAACAAGTAGTTGCAGAAAGTGTATAATGTCGTCCGACATTCTCAGTTGAGAATGAAAAGTGAAAGCAATTAGACTAAGCAAAAAGGGGGAGAGTCATTTGATAAATACTGGGAAATTTGATGTAAGAAAGGTTAAAATAAACATCATCAATATTCATTCAGCTGCAGTGAGTGGGAAAGTGGAATTGACGGACGTACAGGGATAGTTACAGCCAGATGTTGTGTGCCCAGATTTTACTGACAAGGTGGTTTTGCACCACAATTGATGATTATTCATAATTTTAAAAAAATAACATTGATATTAGTTTTATCCCATTAAGTCCATAACCTGATAATATTCCTGTGATTTTTTAAAGAAAATATTATATATTTAAAAATTAGTTATGTCCTTAATACTTTATATGTAATTATTACTAATTTTTGTGTGATCCCACTCTACAAAGGCCACCTTCTTATAAGGCCACTTTCCTGTTGCAGAAGGGGTGGCCTTATAAGAGGGGGACAACTGAAGTGATTTAATTGGAGTAACCATGGCTGTCATGGCTGCCCCAAATTTGTCACATATAATGGATTAAGATTGATGGCTGCCCGAGTCATTTTGAAAATCCTTCTGCAGCTCCAGGGGGGGTCTCTCCAGATCAGAAATTGTTTTGATGAGCTAGACTCATGGCCTGGATAGTACATTGGGAAAGCACTGTATGTTTACCATAAAAGACCTGTGTTGGATCCTTGTGTTGAGCATAATTAATCACTTTGTTACTAGCCATCTCTTGTTACCCTGCTTTTCTGTTATGCCTCTAAAAAGTAAAACAAAACTGCGCATGACATTTACCAAAAAGGTTAGAATTTGATTGAGGGCAGAAGTTTTGTTCACTGGGTTTAATTATTCTAGCCTACTTGTGTATTGGACAGCTTATGGATTCAGTTGGTTCAAAATGACCAATAAGTAATTTGTGTTTATTAATGTTGAGGTACTTTAAGTTTTTAATGTATGGTAGGATTCAAAGGCTAATGTTGAGTCAAAAATGCTAATATACAAATATTCAATGCATATGAAAAGTTCTAGGACTGTATCTTTCAGTCATTTGAAATTTTGAATCTTGTATCATCCATATAGACGTGAAAAAATGTCACTTGTCTTGAAATAATAAACAGACTTACAGATTTAAGTCTTTTAAATAAAAAGGTTTGTGAGTGAGATAAATTTAATGTCCAGTTTTTTCTTAAAAGACTCAATACAGTATTATCTGGGGTGAACTAAATATTTTTCATTGCTCAATGTTTGGCATCCATCCATCTGTATAAGATGATGGATATGGTGTAACCGTTGGTGATGACTTGTTAGTTTGTGCTGCATTTTCTCTGGTGACTAAAAAGTCCTATCCTTGAATGACAGGGTCTGCCACAAGTGACTAAAAAGTCCTATCCTTGAATGACAGGGTCTGCCACAAGTGACTAAAAAGTCTATCCTTGAATGACAGGGTCTGCCACAAGTGACTAAAAAGTTCTATCCTTGAATGACCGGCTCTCCCACAAGTGACTAAAAAGTCTTATCCTTGAATGACAGGGTCGGCCACAAGTGACTAAAAGGTCCTATCCTTGAATGACAGGGTCTGTCACAAGTCACACAACTGTGTTCTGTGATAGGTAGAGCCTGGCTGGTGCACTGCTTCCTGCATTGGCACTTGCTGTGTAGATGGTCCAACCACTGTTCATCATGCTGTTGCACTCCAACCCAGAGCTTGCAGCACCAGTTGTCTCTGCTGCATGACAGTGCCTCCCATTCATTGATGTCGATGTTGAAATCTTTTATGTCATGATTTTTGAAGACATCTTTAAAGTGGAGTTTTGGACATCATGCTGATTTCTTTGCATGGGCAACTTTGCTGTAAAGTATGTCCTTTGGGATGCATCTATTTTCCTGTACACATGTCCAGCTATCCCTGTTTAAGGAGAGCCAGGAAGCTTGATTGGCTTGGGCAAGGACAACAGCATTGGTGACCTTGTCCTTCCGTGTAATACCAAAGATGCAACACATGCAGCAGAGATGGAAGCAGTTGAGTTTCTTTTCTTGGCAGCTTTATGTAGTCCATATTTCACTGCCATATAGCAGAATACTGATGATGCAGGCCTGATAGATCAGCATCTTAGTCTTGATGGTAAGTTTTTGTTTTGTGAGACTGCTA
Source organism: Margaritifera margaritifera (assembly GCA_029931535.1). Lineage (NCBI taxonomy): Eukaryota > Metazoa > Mollusca > Bivalvia > Unionida > Margaritiferidae > Margaritifera > Margaritifera margaritifera. Next base: position 833,370 of record JAQPZY010001032.1, on the reverse strand, counting down.
AAAGTGGTGGCCACCTTTCCAATGCAGGTGTTGATCTCTTCGTCAAGTGACAGGTTGTTGGTCACTGTAGATCCTAGGTAACAGAATTTGCTGACTTCCTGTAAGGGAATGCTATTGAAGGTAATCACTGGCTGCTGTGTGATCCCATGACAACCATTTTATTGATGATATCGAGGGTAATCACTGGCTGCTGTGTGATCCCATGGCAACCATTTTATTGATAATGATATTGAGGGAGAATGTGGACCATGCAAGAGACAGTTCATAAGGTACTGCAGCTAGTTTTCTGGGTGGGCAACTAGTGCAGCATCATGTGCAAACATAAGTTCTCCGATCAAGACATATTTTGGTCTTGGCTTTCAAGGTTGTACAGCTTTTTGTTGGACTGCGTGTACAGGTAGACACCTTCCATTTCTGTGTCAAAGGCATAGTTAAGGAGTACTGAGAATAAGATGCCAAAGAGTGTTAGTGCCAGGACACAGTCCTGTTTCACACCATACTTAATCTCAAAGCTGTTGGATGCAGAGCCATCAAACTGTACCATGTCACACATGTTATCATGAAATAAACAGATAAGGCTGAGAAGTTTTGGTGGGCAACTGATCTTCCCAAGTGTCTTGAAGAGTCCTGCCCTGCAGATTGAATGCTTTGGTGAGGTAGACAAAGGCAGTGTTGAGTGGTTACTGCTGCTCTCTTCATTTCTCTTTGATCTCATTGCCATCCAGTGCCTTCAGAGGGGCTACTTTGATGATTATGAAGCCGACAGCCTTCTTGATCCCATTATACATGGCAAGGATGCATGTTTTCTGTGTCTGATACAGTTTGTATTTCCTGGTTTGCTTTATGCCTTAGGTATTCCCATATTGAGTCACTAGTAATCAGATAGTGATACAGTGATCCCTCACTATAATGCCCCTCTTGTTGTAAGATCCCAAAGCATAAGGTGACCTTACAACATGGGTCACTTTCATGGCTTCTATGAAGTGCATTATAAAGAGGGAGATTTTAATAATACAGAGTCAATAGAATGAAAACCTGTGCTTGGTATTCAGTAGGCCAGGGTCTGGCAATCACTATATAAGTGTCAGTATGGATGTTCTGACAGTCAGGACTAGAGATTTTAATAATGCAGAGTCAATAGAATGAAAACCTGTGCGTGGTATTCAGTAGGCCAGGGTCTGGCATTCGCTATATAAGTGTCAGTATGGATGTTCTGACAGTCAGGACTAGAGATTTTACATCTAGGTTCTATATCTGTCTGAAATGGGTTATAAGTTTCAACCAAATTTAGGATATGGGTTCCTCTTTTCTGTGTCTGGCATGGGGAAAATGGTAATAGTGGAACATCATTCCAACAGGTAAATTGAAACCAGAAATGATAGAGATGAGATAACAGAAGAGAAGGCACTTATGGTGACAATACTAATTCCCCTATTATTACTCCTAGGTATTCTGGTCAGTTTAGTTCATACCTTACTGACTCAGGGTATTCAAAATAAAAATATCTGTCTGTAATGGTGTGTCAAAACCTGTCAGGAATGAGGTAGGGGTCCAAAACTCTCCTAACATTTTACAGCACAAGTGTCCCTAACCCCCTACTGCCCAGGCCATAGGTTTCTTACAAGCTATAGGTAATTTTTAATGCTAGGCTCCATAGTTTAAAACTTTCTGTGTCAGAACCTCAGACTCAAATGCATAACTCTAAAATGTGTTTACATAAACCACATCTATTTTATTCACATATTGTTGCTGCATGCAAATTGAACATCCAGAGTTGAAAAACAAATTCCTGAAAGTTCTGTTATTCAAACTTTATTCTGGGAAAAGTTGGAAAATGTTCAAATTTTGAACTTAAAACTAATGAGTTTAAGTTTGTCATAGTCAAAATGTTTAGTGAACATGGGATTGTTCACCATTGAATCATTTTACAGGGTCTGCCAAATTTTCAAAAATTAGATGATAACCCAGCATTGTACCATGACAAAGACTCCAGGTACAGTAGCCCTTATTAAATTTAGCAGCTCAGAGAAATCACTCTGATAACTATTAGATTTCACACTTCCTAATTTTTCCTTCATTATTATGTTTTAAATGTAATTTTTAATTTTATAAAATTTGAAGTTTTCCCCCCACCCCATCTCCATTAGGATCTAGTCTGTTATACAGTATCTGAATTCAACATAAGTAGCCCAGACCCAGATTTATTTTAGCCCTGATTTATTGTAGCCCCTAGGCTCTGGACACATGATTTTTCAGACTCAGTATAGCAGTTACATCAAATGCTATAAAATGGACAACTTTAAATTGTATATGCATGGAGCAAGAAAATAAAAATGTTTGACTTCACAAAATGAGAAATATTTTTTAAAAGGATATCAGTAGAAAAAATTCTTCATTTTGTTACATGTTATTTATGTAATTTACAGCACTGATATTGAAAGGAAGGCAGAAGAGCTGCCATATCACCTGGAAATGGCAGAAGATAAAGAGAAGCTGAAGACAACTTTGGTATCACAGGACATGTTCAATGAGCTTTACCAAGAAAGCAACAAACAACAACTTATGAGATACTGGCGCTATATTGGTGACTACAATATCGCTTCAGAGGCATATGTCCAAGCCTTGAAGCAATTTATTCAGGTGAGATATAGAGGATCCTACACAAGTGCTTATTTTATATGAAATTTATGAAGCAAGTTGAATAACATATATCATGAGCTTCTCGCAGTGAGTGTCATATTATATTATTCAATGAGTTTCATAAATTTTATGTCAGATGACCACAAGTAAAGATTCTATCACACAATGGTAAGTTTTTTTGCATTATTTCATGATATTGTTCTCTGACATTGCTGAGTGTTACATCTCAGTGTGGCAAACCGTTTTTATGATATGACTTTGCTCAGTGTTACACCGCAGTGTGGTGAACAGTTTTTATGACATGACATTGCTCTGCAACATTGCTAAGTGTTACACTACAGTATGGTGAACAGATTTTATGATATGACATTGCTAAGTGTTACGCTACAGTATAGTGAACAGATTTTATGATATGACATTGCTCTGCAACATTGTTGAGTGTCAAACTACAGTGTAGTTAACAGTTTTTATGACATGACATTGCTCTGCAACATTGCTAAGTGTTACACTACATTGTTGAGTGTCAAACTACAGTGTGGTTAACAGTTTTTATGATATAACATTGCTCTGCAACATTGTTGAGTGTCAAACTACAGTGTGATTAACAGTTTTTATGATATGACATTGCTCTGCAACATTGTTGAGTGTCAAACTACAGTGTGGTTAACAGTTTTTATGATATGACATCGGAGTGCTAATAAAGGTGAGCATTATGCAGGGTCTGTTCTACAACTGACAATTTAGTGAGGAAACCATCCCCACTCCCCTCTATTTGTAAAAATGGGCGGGGGAATTTTCTGAATATATGGGGAATTTAATGAAGAAATACAAGATTTGAAAATATGTACGATTTTCGTGCAGTTGGTTGAATTTTGTGCATGATTTTTTCTATAGAAATTATTGTGTATTCTACAGTAGCATATACTAGAATAGACCTTTGCATTATGTAATAAATATGGATTATTGAGCACCTTTTGAAAAGAAATTTGCCTCAGTCTTGTGTTTCAGAAGTTTACTATATATGGGAAAATGTCCATATTTTCACATTTTTGCAAGCACTGTATCTGATTTAAAAAAATTTGTTCACTTTTTTCTTAGATTTTGCAATTATTTTATTAAATCTCTGAGATTATGTTTTTCATTTCTGACCAGGTTGTGAAATATAAATATGAAACTTTATTCTTTGTCCTTCAGTTCAAGGAGTTTCATGAATATGGGGTCAGGGTGCACCTTGTATCCAATATTAATTATAACACATTATTTGTGTAAGCATAGACTTACTGGTCTAGAGAAAGTATCAAAATTATTGCCACACTAGAAAGTCAGTTTGATTTTACATGGAATGAAACTGTATCCAGCTGATGAATTTGGCATAAACAATACAATCAACTGTATATTATTTGGACTCCTTCACACAGACTTTATCCAGATGAATGATTTTTTCCAGATAAATTATAATAATGTAAAGATCAAACTGTAGGTCCATAGGACATTCCATTGATCCTGTTTAGTAAAAAGTCCATTCAGACTATTTGTGCATGGACAATAAGTATTTTACTGTATTACGAAAAAAAAAATGAGTTGAAACCATTTAACAATGGATGCTTCAATGCTTAATCACTGTGCAAACTAGAGGAAATGTGCTCGCAAAAATATACCCCAGCCCCCCCCCCCCCACACACACACAAATGCACACATTCTAATCCTTTTCCCAAGATGGAAGAAAGAGTTTATTGTACTGTATTCACAGACACTGTAAGACTACAGCGGTTACCTTCTTCTGCTAGTTGAAAGGGCAAACTTGTACAAAAAGCATGACCAGAATATGTGCCAAGTATAACAAAAATTAATCTGTCAAGAACTGTGAGACTAGTTGCAGTCACAAGATCATGTCATTTATTTCATCCAGGCTTAAGTTGAAAAGGGCAGTAACTGAAAAATCTGATGGGAATATAGTGATTGATCAATATAGGCTACTTCAAATAATAGCTATATTGTATACCAAGTTTTACAACAATCCTTAAAAAACTGAGTTTGATTTGTGGTCACAAGATTATGTCATATTTTGCATTAGCTGCAAGTTAAAAATGGCAATAACTCTACAGAAATCTCAGGAATACAGTGATTAACAATATGTTCATCTTCAGATGATGAGCGTTATTTTGTAAAATTAGTCTTTAAGCTGTCCATCAAAATCTAAGAGACTGCTTGAGGTCACAAGATTATGTCACATTGAGTCCAGCTGTAATTCAAAAAGGGCAATAACTCTTACAGAAATCACAGGAAAAGTGATTGAGCAATATATGTATTTTCATAGGTTGGCCATGATATATATGTACAGTGTTTTATGGCAGTCAATTAAAAACTGCAAGACTAGTTGCAGTCACAAGGTTGTGTGATAAATGGAAGAAAGTATAGAAGGATGGACAAAAGGACTCCTAAATATGCTTGTCTTTGAGGTGTGTATAATTTTGAAATTTTGTCTCCAGAAGAAAGAGACTTGGCCTTAAAGTTATTGTCATGCTTGATCTCATACTCAGCTGTAAATTTTGATGTCTGATTGGCTAATGACTGAGCACTGATCAATTAGACATGAGAATCCTAAGTTAAATCTGCGGCTGGGCAAGAGAATATTTTTATTATAAACTCCAGGCCAGGCTCTATTTGAATTGGATATTAAAATAAAGAAATTACAAGCAAAACTTTCACCATTTAATTTCAGAATAATGGCTGGACCATAATGGATAATCTGGATGAAATTGCACCCATTCAGACTAAGATTGCTTGGTTTTTGATTGACATTGGGGAGTATGACACTGCCAAGACATTGCTTGAGGAGGTTTTGAGATTATTGAGTAGCAAGCATGGAGAAACTGCCAAGGCTCTTGCAGATCCCAGTCATGCCATGGTCTTCTTGTTGTACAGGAAAGGTAAGAAGCTATTACTGGGTGAAGTCAGTGGAGCCATGTAGTAATTATGTTGTCCATCCCTCTGGATGTCCATCCAGTGATCTATCAGACCATTAGCTATTTTATTTCTGCAAGATAACTTTACTGAGAATTATTGGATTTTAACCAGACTTGATGTGCAGCTTTTATTGATGAACACTGGAAAGAGTTTGAATTCCATCCTTCTGTTTTTGATTGCATGACCTCATAAATTTATATTCCACAGCTTAACTTAACCAAGGATTGTTGGATTTAAACTAAATTTGGCATGCAACTCTATATTGATGAGATCTTGAGTGAGTTCATTTTTCAGTGTTCCACATCATCATTTACAGGAGGTACAAAATTCCTCTGTTGAAGGTATGCCAAACAAAAAGTAGTGAGCTTGTGATGCACCCATTGCTAATCGGTCTACTTTACAATATTATCATGTGATGAAGTTGATGTCTGCTTTTAGGTAAGTTAATTGTCAAACAGTCATTGACTCTAATAGATGATACCTCTGCTTTACAAGAAATGATAAGGAATATATTTTACAGTTATTGCCTTTTGACGACATTGGTAATTATACAGTTATTGCCTTTTGACGACATTCGTATCTGATATTATTGACCTGACTGAGTATTTGCATAGGCATCTTGCCATAGTTTTTCATCTGCACAGAAAAGGCAAAGATATCTGATGAGATTTATATCAGAGTCTGTGAACCTTATCCACGTTATCTTTAATGCAGAAAACACTGGTCAAGAGTCGTTCCATGATACAGATCATGAACTGAGTAACTTTACTAGTGAAACAAAAATTGAATGCAGAGAGAATACAGAATTAATGCAAATTAAAATGATGAATGGATTTTTAATTTGGATGAAAATGGAGTGCAGATGCAAAACTCAGAATGCAGAACGATTAATGACAAACAAAAATGGAACAAAGTATAAATGAATTTCATGAATCGGTTGGATTTGAAAATCATTTTTGAGCTGCTGCTAATTTCTGTGGTTGAAAGCCCTTTTTGCATGATAATTCAGGATCATATTATTTACACTGACAAACAGTTTTTAATCCTTGACAAGCCATGACATTGTTCTCATTAAGGCAGACATAACAGTAACTGCCATTGATGTGATATCATCACCAGCAAATGTGTATGTACAGCCTTTATTTGAAAAAATGAAATGAATAAAATTTATTGACAAATACTGTATAAATATATTTTTACACTTGTTGCAGTTGTGGTTATGTTTAATGTAACATAAATTCAATGCTGTATTCTGCATTTTATGCATTTGCTATTTTATTAAAGCACTTCTTTAAAAAGACAATATATGCAAGCTGTAGTTATCTCCCTTAAAGACTCTTGAAAATGGAAAACTCAACTTCAGTTAATGCATTTCCATATCATTCCAAACGAGTGAAAATAAAAGGATACAATAGATGAAAGTGATCAATGCAAAACCTGAATGCATTTCTGAGACCATAAACAAAAAACGATGAGATGGCTGATGAAGGCAAATATGAGTGGAATGCAAACAGAACGTAAGCAGAACCCAAATGAAATGCAAACAAAATGCAGATTTGGTTAAATTACCCATTTCAGGGTCTGTATTTCTGCTGCAATAGAAAGATAAATATTAAACTTTTATTAACCTCTAGTGGATCTGATCCACACATGAATTCTACAGATGGAATGTGTGTACTTTGTCTGGTAATTAATATTCCCTGTTCCAGAAGTTTTGCTCTGACCTAAGTAAAGCCTTCTAAACCAGAGTACCAGTTTAGAAACCCCATAGTATACCTGCACTCCCTAGCAACACTGTATAAGAGTGGCAGGTAAGTGATACACAAATGAAGCAGTTACTTAAAGTAATATTTACTAAGCCCTGGATCCAACCTTGGTCATGTGTATTATATTAATATTTACTGAGCCCTGTATCCAAATTTGGTCATGTGTATTATATTTTTATTACTGAGCCCTGAATCCAAACTTGGTCATGTTTATTATATTTCTATTTACTGAGCCCTGGATCCAAACTTGGTCATGTGTATTATATTTTTTTTTACTGAGCCCTGAATCCAAACTTGGTCATGTGTATTATATTTTTATTTACTGAGCCCTGAATCCAAACTTGGTCATGTGTATTATATTTTTTTTTACTGAGCCCTGAATCCAAACTTGGTCATGTGTATTATATTTTTATTTACTGAGCCCTGAATCCAAACTTGGTCATGTTTATTATATTTCTATTTACTGAGCCCTGAATCCAAACTTGGTCATGTGTATTATATTTTTTTTACTGAGCCCTGAATCCAAACTTGGTCATGTGTATTATATTTTTTTTTACTGAGCCCTGAATCCAAACTTGGTCATGTGTATTATATTAATATTTACTGAGCCTTGGATCCAAACTTGGTCATGTGTATTATATTTTCTTTCTGCTGTGCATGAAGAAAGGAAAGCACTACTTAGTTATCAGTCATGTACAGTTATGTAGTTGATACCTGATATTATTGAAGTTATACATTATGTTAATTTTTAATTATTATTTAAAACTTTAAATTGTATTTTTAAATTGATCACAATATTGGACAAGCTTTTGCTTTTATTCATCAGAAAATCTAGAGGGCATCTTAAACACGACTGTTAAGCAAAATGACTTTATAAAGATTTTAATAGTTTTCTTAATATTTTAGATTTATCAAATCCTGGATGTGTACCAAGGTGCCTTAACATTATTGATTCAGCCTCTTACTAACCAGTTTCAGCTGGTCTGGACCTTTTCTCCTTGTATTACATGTCCCTTACTGAGAGACAGATGACAGGGTTCACTTCCCGATAGTATCAGCTGCACTCTTTGTATCCCTTTTTCCAATCACATTTGTAAACTCATTCTAGCTGTCAGTGGTTCTGTGTAAAACATGTTTAGGCAGCTCTAAAGGGGTCAACATGGGGTGTTTGATTCAGTGTTTGACTCTTGCTGAAATGGGTGAGCAGAAGTGTATATTAGACCACTTACACTACAACCTAGCTGGTGTGGATCATTCAGTCTTGTGGTATGTGTGCCTACTTTGTGGCAGAAGTACTCGGCTCAGTACTCAGTGAATGCTTTACTTTGTTCTTCTCCTATTACACACACCATGACTTGAATTTATAGGTAGGTCATGACTTTATGTCAGTCCATTTTGTTTTCATACTTTTCTGTGTACAGATGGTTTTCAGTAATTTAGTTGATTTTTGCTCAGTGCCTATGCAAAAGTAATTTCCACTTCCAGTACCACTTGCTTATAATGTATTTAGTGATTGATTCCTTAAAAACAACAATATCAGAACATTTTTTAGATTCAGGCAAAGTTTTTTAACCCCTCTCTTCATCTGATCCAGGTAAGTCATTTTGCAGTGCATTTCTTGGTAATTGACCCAGCTATATAAAATGTCAAGAATTTGAATAATACTTACAGATTTTGCATTAACTCTTTCTATTGCCACCATCAGACAGAGTGTATAATGTTGTGGTCATGTCTGTTTGTTCATCTTTCTGTCCATCTATTAGCAATCTGGTTTCCATGTGACAGCTTGAGTCATGCTTCACATACCTTCACCTAACTTTGCAGGTAGGCTACACTATAATAGACTAGTAATTCTGTTGAGGTAATGAGTGTATCAACTTGCACTCTGTAAGACACAAGTTTTTTTTTTTTAACTCAATTAAGGAACTTTATGATGATGTACCACCAGAGAACTTTTAAAGGGAAAGCAGTTTTATTAACAAAGTTTTAACATATATTAGGATTTTTTTATATTTTTTACCTTTAGCTTTTATTTTATATACCTTGTACAGAATGTTAACATCTTTACCTTTCATCTTTTGTCTTGTAGCACTTCATGTTTACATTTATTTAGAAGGGTTTATCTTGCAAATTCTCTATATTTATATTTTTAGAACTTTACTTGTAATAGGCACCATATAGCAAGTACTGAGCTGGTGTGCTGTTAAACTCTAATACATACATACTTTTTTATTGAGTTGAGGGTCAAGAAGTAAAAAGGTCAAAGGTCAAGTACCTGTGGCCAACCCAAGAAAAATGTTTTCTAAGCAATAACACGAGTTTTGATTCATATACCTTCATCAAACTTTGCAGGAGGGTTGCCGTACATACTGTATTTCTCTAATGGTATGCCCATGCTCAAAATTAAGCACTCTCCCCACTTGAAAAATCTTTAGCAATATAGGGTCTGACAAAATAAGCCCACCACCACTTCTGACCTTGGGATGATACAAAATGTCCACATAAATTCATAGTGTTTTGTAAAAGAGTCAAGAATTTCATCGCTATTTGGATTGTCCCAGCAGCAAGGAAAATATCATTCATTCAATAAATCATGCTAAAAAAAAGTTACAGATATTGATTCTTAAAGTGACATTTGGTCACTCTATTAAAATTAGTTACTCATACAAATTCATTTTAAAACCCATCAGCTGTCAAGAATTTATAAAATGCAAATGAAATGCTCACTTATCACACTGTTTTGACACAAAACAATAATGTGTCAGTCTGATCCTGTATTGCCTTGTACCTGTTGATTGCTGGCAAAAGTTGGGAGGATTTCGAATTCAAAAAGGTGTTAAACAACTTGTTTGTCAATTCTAGCAATCATGTCATCTTAGCTTTATTCCAAGAATAGTTGAAAATTTCCTTTCTTCGTAAAAAAAGTATCTGGAATGTCAAATTGATAACCAAAATTGATAGGTTTAATGACTTTGAGAACATTGTGCTTTCATGGCTGACATGCCATCCAGTTCCAATCGAGTGAAACTTTATGTAACAGAAGAAATGAACCAATCATGCTTTGTGCAGTCCAGTACTGATTACTTGCATCAAACAAATCACAAAATTAATAATATTCCAATACTTATAAATTTAACATAGTTAAAAATGCACATGAACTGAGAGTACTTTTTAATGCAGGGTAATTATTTAAAATAAATATTTTCAAGCAGATTCCTAGATCCATTACCGCTCATGTGCAGGTTTGAGGTTTGGTTTTTAGAACTAACCACAATGGAGGATCAGACACTTTCCTGACCATGGTTGGAAACTTGAAAGAATTTGTCTTTATATAGAAAGTGGCATGCTCTCATAATCTGTTCATGAAGATATTTCATCTAATAGGTATATTTTGTGGTTTAAAGGAATGGCTGTTGTTTGCTGTCATTGCCTGCAACCTAATGAATAGTGAAATGCAGTACACACAATTTTTGATGATTTGATTCTGATATGTCAAGACCATATCCGAAAATAAACCTATCCCTCACTTTTTGAAAATTATATTAAGCTGGCCCCATATTCTTATGAAATATGGTAAGATAGAGAACCCTTTTGATTGATTGAGAGGAATCAAAGGTCAAGGTCACTGTGAATGTCCATAACAAATGGTTTCTGGGCAATAACTTGAGTTCTGCTTGATATAACTTCAACAAACTCTGAAGATGAGTTGCCCTACAAGATATAAAGAAGTCTTTTGGTTTGAGGTCCAAAGGTCAAAGTCACAGTGATATGATAAAGGACAATGGTTGTTGTGCATTAGCTTGAGTTCTGCTAAACATAGCTTCACCAAAACTTATAGATGTGTAGCTATTGATGATACAATAAGCCTCTTGATTAATTTTCTATTTAAAAGGTCAAGGTTACTGTGATCTGACAAAAGGAAATAAATTAGTTCTCCTGAATTACTTTCACTCAATTTCGCAGATAAGTTGCCCTTGAAAAAGTAAAACAACCCTATAATGACTACAGGATTACAAGGTCAAGGTCAAGATCACCATGATCCTTTATAAGACAGGCAGTGTACATATTATGTACTGTTTGCAGTACTCATATTATCCAGACAAAGTAAGAACAAATGCATAGAAAGTCCAGTGATCTGTGTTGATATTGAGCTTTTATTTTAGAAGTGCATTGGGTTTTAACAGATGGGGATTCTACTATTGCCAGGAGCAGTAATTTTGATTGAATTTGTTTCTATTTTTAGCCTTGACATATGTCTATGGAGTTCACCCTGGGTACAAGGAATGTTACAGTTTGGGAATAGAGTATGGAGCCCTATGTGCAGATGTAAGTTACCATACCATATAAACTCTTGTCAAAATTCACATGACAGTTATCTCAGCATACAACTATGATATGATATTCACTTTTCCCCAGACCACTAATCAGAGCAGGGTGCTGGTTGCTTGTAGGGAATTTAAAGTGTGGTAATGTCTCTTCTTAGGGCATCCTTTCCATAAGAGAGGGCATTTGTATGTCTGTCAGGGTATTTTAATTGTGGTTTAAGTGTGGTAATATCTCTTTTCATGTACTGTGTTGGTAGATTAAGACAATGTTTACACTGCAATTGAAAAATATAAGTTTATAATGCAGAGTTGATGTCCAGAAAGCACATATATTGAACGTTACCATGTGCCATATATAAATGTCTAGAAATTTAAGACAGGGCAGTCACCAAGGAAAGAAGGGTGCATCCCAGAGAGAGATGGGTGCCACCAAGTGAGGGAACAGTACATACAGAACTCTCCTAAAACAGGCTAAGGACAACACTGTAATGAAGACAGCAGTCCAATAAGATGTATATGATATAGTGGTGCACTATATATTGGTGTAGGGATGTCACAGGTTCACATGAATAAAGACCAAAGACTGTTTGAATGTTGCTAAAAACAGCATTTAGTAACTGTAGTATGAAATGATCAAAGTTGCATTCTGTATTGCAGTGACATGAAAATGTGCTGTAAAATTGAAAGCTCAGTCCATATTAATTTATAATTGCAATTCAGAAATACCAATGAATTAATGTCAAGACATTAAAACATTCAAATTGGTGTAAAAAGTAGATATTACTACCGAATAATAATTAAAAATTGTGAGATATATGTAATACAAGTCACACATGAGTCTACTCTTGGCTAGGCTAAAAATGAAATTCTAGGAAGGCAGTTTAGTACAGTTAGAAGCTATATGTGATCAAGCAACACATTGGTGTTTTTCTAATGTCTGTATCTGTATTGCATCTGTATTACTAACTATAGCTGATTTCAAATATTAAGATAATTATGATGATCAAGATGAATGATTATGAAGATGAACATATAAAATATCAATGAAACACATTACACATTCCCAAAATAGATCCTAACTAATTACCTGTGACAAGGACAACTACCTAAGTTAGGTGTACCACACCCTCTTGTCCAACCTCGAACAATACAGTTTAGATATAATTACATAATAATTCACATCTAGCTTGAAAATGAGACTAAAGTCAGCAGTCCATTGGAATTCCAGTAAAATGACAGCTGCTGAGGGGTCAGTTGCTTCAATCAGATAGTGAATTGATAACTTTCTGTAAGCTTAGAGTGAGGCCAGTCTTGTGATATTAAAACCCTTCAGTCACAGCAAGGCATCATTACATTAATTAAGTTCCTTATATATTTCCTTCATTATTATTCATATTTAATGAAATCCAATGTATAACCGTATATGTTTGATTATAAGTCGGATACAACTACAAACTGCATAGATCCAGATCTGCTGTTGCATAATGCGCTGATAGATCTCGGTCTCTGCAGTTTGTTAGGAGTAATCAGTAAAAGAAACAACATAGCCCTTATCTGACAGCACATTATGTGACAGCAGATCAGGGTCTGTGTTATTTGCAGTTGAACCAACTTATACATGAGTAAATACAGTAGTTAGAAGCACAGATGCACTAAGACTACCGGTATCTTTTTTATGTTGGGCACCAACAAGGGCACAACATATAAAAAAAATTCATCAGTTGTAATTTTGCATTTCTATAAATAGTTGCATTTGATTCAAATGACTGGAGTTTTTAGAACAATTGACCTTTCCAAAACTGGAGAAATCATACCTTTTTGCTTTGTCATTCTATTCAAAAGCCAGGAGGCTCATTTCAATAAACTTTTTTATTTTCTATTTTGATTTTAACCCATTGTCTGTGGAGATGACATATATGTCATCTACTGGATGGCTTTGAGGACAACATTTATGTTGCCCTCTGGCTGAGATGGAGACAACATATATGTTGTCTGCAAGTGCCTCATCTATCGATTGTTGTTTAGGATATCTTTATTAATAATTGTAGTAAAGAAACTCTATTTTGTGTTTGTTTTTACTACAGCACTGAAGTAAGTTGTAAACAGGGTCACCTAAATGTGTCAAATTGTTACCTTTTGAAAATAACTGGAATTTTGTTTGATGAAATTGTAAACATGACAACAACTGGAGTGCAACAGTTACAATACAAAACCCATCCTGATTTGGTGCATTTTATATGGGTTATATTTTCTTTGAGATTTGAGTACATAACTTTACAACATTACTGATCAAATTTTAAAAACATGAGTCTCTTAGATCCAAAGAGATTTGACAATAAACATACAGAAATCAGAAGTTCATTCTCCGTGATACAAAATGAATTCCATTGCCACGAAAGTGAGCCGGCATGAATATATTGATAATACAGCTCTGTATTTATTCTACTGGTATTTATTAATCTGCAAGCATATTATGATTTACCATTGAACCAATAAAAAGCAGAAAAATGTAATTGTTTGCAAAATAGTTGCATTAGACAGAAAGAAAGTGATGGATTGCTTTTTCAATAAATGATTTATCTGTTTTATTTAAATGCCTAATCAGAATTATTGATAAGGGTTGTACCAGTAAAACATGCTTGAGACCTGGCGAAGGCACTTTCAACATGGAGTAGTAATCCATAGATTCAAGCAATTTGAGTAATCCGAGTACTGTGGCATATTTTTTTAAAAATTTCTTCCCTGGGTACCATGTGTACTTAAATGGAACAGCCTTAATGTTATAACTTACTTAATGACCTGAATTTATTTCATTTGACATTTTCTGAAACAGTATTTTAAAAATATTTTTATCCAGTCTGGAGCTAAGTCAGCCACAATTCAAGATCAGCGTTCTTTATAGTGTTCTTATTGCTACATTACAGAGAGATTTATCTATTCTGTGACATCATAACAGAATATTGTCTGAACTATGTTTCTTCTTTTGAAAACAAGAAACATCATTATATGACTATGAAGTGTGCAATTCATCACACTACATGCAAGTGTGAATGTAGACAACCATAAAGTACATGTATTTGAAATTTGCATTGTTCATTTCCAAATATAGATTTCATTTTTAATCTTTCATCAATGTGATCATAATCATCATCCTCACCATCATCATCCTCACCATCATTATCATAATCATCATCATCATCATCATCATTGTTGTCATCACCATCATGATCATCATCATCATCTTGCATGCCATGGTAATATTCCATGTTCAACATTGAAATTGGTTATTTTGTTACTGTGATTACTATGTAATTTAGATTGTGTTCATGTAATTTAAAGGCAGTGACTAACAAATTATCATTTTCTGATGAGTATTGTAATAATAATCTCTTAGTAAAGTTTTATAAATCCAATGAACAATTTCTCTTCATCACAGTTTCATTTAATTTATCTTTCTGTTCATTTTGTTTCCATGTAGATTGATGTCAATACTCATATTAGTGACTCACCTATCTTGATAAGTGCCATTGCATTATTTATCTCTCCTTGTGGACACTCTTTATTACATTATTTGGTGTCATAATGACCTGATTAATTGATTGAATTGATTGATTGGTTGAAGCTTAGAATTTGTTTATGCTTATTTTGGCCTTGCAATACACCTTTGATATTTAAGAAAAAGGAAAAAAAAATTCCCTTTGAATACACCAGTGGTACCTCTATCCATCTCAACATATTGTATGGGCCTCATTTGTGAAATACATGCAACCTTTCAACCCAGCATGTTCCTTGAACTCTCACATACTAAAAAAAATGGTGAACAGTTTTTTTAAAAATCAATTCACGTATGAATTGAGGCAAATAAAGAATGTATGTTTGGAACCTTTCATTAAATATGTCATGTGACTATCATTAAATCTTCATGCAACAACTTTGAATCCAGCTGTAGCAAAATTCTTTCCTAATTCTATTCAATCATATATTTTTGTAAAGTGGCATAATTAAAACACATTGATTCCTAAAATAGTCCTGTGACTCAAAACCAATTCAGATTTATATTTCTTCATTAGACAGTAAATGCAGACTTACAATTGTGAGTGCTAGGTCACAGCCAGTATGGTACAATGAAAATATGGTGAAATAGCTTTTGTTGTACCATTGTCATGTGACTTGCCGAAGAAGAAAAAAAAAAAGCTCATGTCCGCATGTCAAAAATTGGACAGAAGGTACCCGTAATCTTGACTGAGACTTGGAGGTTTTTTAATATATGGTTATTATTGTTACCCCAGAGGGATAATAATAACCATTATTAAATGCTTGGAGTCTTTGTCGAGACTAAAGGTGATCTTAATTATCCCAAGCAGTTTACTTGGTCATTATGTTTTTCCAGTTATTAAAACACTTAATAGCCACCATGCATGAGACAGCAGAGGTGTGGAAGCTTATCTTCTGGGCTTATCAAAACTCTATAACTGAATGATTGTCCCAGGGACTGTATAGACCCTACATCAGCCTTCACACCAGTGATTTTTAATTATAACATTTGAGGCAGTGTTTAAGTACATGTAAGAACATTACAATACAGGTTTTTTTTTTTTAAAAATGCTAACAACAAGAACTAACCTTTATTACCATCTTCCAACACTTGTTTGAAGATATTTAAATTTGTACTGTCAGGTGTTAGGTATTTTTGAGGTAGTAAGTCTGCCTGTTGTAAATTAACATCTACATTTTGAAAACAATTGAGTGGCATAAAATACTAATGGTTGGGTGATATTTCTGTAGTGTAGTATTTAGAAAGAAAAAAATAATTTGATGAACAAATAGCTCAAGAAGAAAGAAATAAAACATGGAAAGATGATACTAAAGTGACAGCTAATCCAGAATGGAAGATGATTCATTTTTTGGTACATTTGATTATTGATTATCTCAATATTTTCTTATTTATTACAACTAATTATGTCTCATATTAATGCTTTTATATTAAATTTCACAAATAACTGGCCACCATGTTAATTTTCACAAAAAATGTCTGGCAAAAGCCATTCAAATTTTGAGACCACTAGCAGTGATTATTGCGCCATCATGGTATCTCTTAAGCATGCAGACATTCATTCATAGACTTAACTGTGTATCTGTATACAGTGTATTTGCATCTGTCAGTGTGTTACATCATTACACCTACATCTATGTCAGTGTGTTACATCATTACACCTACATCTATGTCAGTGTGTTACATCATTACACCTACATGTATGTCAGTGTCTTACATCATTACACCTACATCTATGTCAGTGTGTTACATCATTACACCTACATCTATGTCAATGTGTTACATCATTACACCTACATCTATGTCAGTGTGTTACATCATTACACCTACATCTATGTCAGTGTGTTACATCATTACACCTACATCTATGTCAATGTGTTACACCATTACACCTACATCTATGTCAGTGTGTTACATCATTACACCTACAGAACTTCTTTTGTTTATAACTGGGATCAGATTTAACAGCAGTTCTTTAATTATATGCTCTTGTAATTTATGATATACATATGCCATGTTATTTATTCTGTATACAATGTCTGCTGTGTTATTTATTCTGTATACAATGTTTGCTGTGTTATTTATTCTGTATACAATGTTTGCTGTTTCTCTTTTATTAGATACACAGAAAGCACTTTTCCAAGAAGGACAACCACCGAGGTCATGTCCTGACCTGTTGCGGTTATTTTGGCAAAACCCCTTTTTTGAATGAAGCTAAAGAAATCTTTGAAGCCACTGGGGACAGACAGGGGCTGGCACAAGTACTGTACATGCTTGGTGAGAAAAATCAGTACAATGATGACATGGGTATGTATCTATTATCAGTCAGCTTGATATCTTTCTTTTTTTTTTTTTACCTTTTCACTTGCTTTCCTCGTTCTTTCAGTCTGTCAAGCTATCTGTCATGTATGTTATGTCTCCAGCATTTTGGGCCTATTTTTTAAAAGTCTCCATTGAGCACTCTTACAAGGGAAACATGGCATTTCAAGTCAAGTCTGATGGTAAAGTTTTATTTGATCAGATCCACAAACAAAAGGTGGGAGGATGATAATAAAGATTAGTTGTTGTTGCTAGTATCTTTTTCCACTATCTAATTAGGGCTTTCACATGTTTTACTGTAAAGGTTTGATATGTGTTGACACATTTCCCAGGAGAAGATGTTATATATTCTAGTTAAAACTCATGTGGTACAAGGGAGAGATGCAAAGACAATACTATAATTGTATACAGTACCTAAATGAGATGCAAAGACAATACTATAACTGTATACAGTACCTAAATGAGATGCAAAGACAATACTATAATTGTATACAGTACCTAAATGAGATGCAAAGACAATACTATAATTGTATACAGTACCTAAATGAGATGCAAAAACAATACTACAAATGTATACAGTACCTAAATGAGATTCAAAGACAATACTGTACCTGTATACAGTACTAAAATAAAATACAAAAACAATACTATAATTGTATACAGTACCTAAATGAGATGCAAAAACAATACTATAATTGTATACAGTACCTAAATGACATGCAAAGATAATACTATAATTGTATTTAATTGAGAGAGTAAGAGGATACACACTGACACATAAAATGAAATTGATCTTTTGTTTCAAATATTTAAAGATAAGTATCTAATTGAGAAACCATACCTAGAAAAACTAAAATTGCTATCCATATTTGTAAATCTTCATGTACCTGCATAAAAAAGTTTGAACAAACACTATTACATTTGCCTCTCAAGTCTTTGTATTAAATCTTTGCAAATAAAGCAAGAAAAGACAAAAAAAATGAAGAAAAAATGGAAATAAATATTTTTTTTTCTTTGAGCATGAGTATATTCATGTTTTTAATTGTTGCTCTTAATGAAGCACCGCTATTTTTGCACCTTTAAAAACTGACAATAACTGCCTAGTTAGGTTAATTTTTTTAGAAAAAAGAATGGAAGTGTATTAGCATTATTGTTTTTATTATATTTAATATAATAATTGATATTGTAGAAGCTTATTGTTTTGCCTGGAGGGCAATAATTGGCTTCTTACAGTGTATCATGGATAACTGCCTGGAGGGCAATAATTGACTTCTTACAGTGTATCATGGATAACTGCCTGGAGGGCAATAATTGACTTCTTACAGTGTATCATGGATAACTGCCTGGAGGGCAATGATTGACTTCTTACAGTGTAGGATAACTGCTGTAAGACTATGTATATATATAGGGTTTAATGGCACATCATCGGCACAATACTGGATGTATGGTGCCAATTAAAAAGTTCTGCAAATATAACAGACAGTACCAAAAGACTTACCAGTTGGTCTTTACAGCTGTTTCTTCCATGTCTAATGCCTTTGTAGCCAACTGTGCTAATCTAATGCTTCTTTTCCTCTGAACTGTTTTTTAATAGCCTGTAATATGTAAATTTTAAATCTCAGCCATTTCCTAACTGATAGTCATAATGGATGTGTATTACACACAGTATACTGTTGAACTATGCTGGCTGTTACTGTGACAGCTTAAGGTAGTGTGGTGAATAAATGGTCAAAATATTTTCCAGTGTTATTCATTGGTATGCAGAGTTATAATCTACTCTCTCTCAAATTAAAAAGTGAGGAGTGGATGACAGATAAATTCAATCATGATTTTGAAAAAATTTATTTATTAGATATTAATACTTAAATACAAAACCACTTGCTGTTATTTAATTAACTGTGAGTTTTGACATTTATCATATTTTACAATTTTTGTGGGAAAAGGCCAGTAATGACTGAAATAATTGTTTTGCGGAACAAGGTTCCTCACCTGTGCCAGTGCAGTGCTGCATTCCCTGCCCATCCACCCCACCATATCTGACTTATAAAAACTAATACAAAACATTAACTTTCACTTGGTGCGAACAATCATATCTCATTGCTTAATAGTATGGTGCCATGATGAATAAATATCTAAATAATGAAATAAAATTATGTGGGACCTGTAACAATCATGACTTCTACGCACTTGAGCCAATGAATCTACCCAGTGGAAGTTAATTCTTTACAAGAAATTCAAGGAAATATTGACTGGATGGCTGAAATCTTGTTAGTCTTTATCACGGAAAAAAAACAGTGATATCCCATAATCCTTGATACTTACACAGAGTTTTACAACCTGAATTTGCAAGTTTGGAATTTAAAATGACACCATAGATTGTGTTCCATCATAGTTCCACAATGACCATACTGTAGGTATGTTATCTGTCTATTCTTTTTTCTTTTCCTCCTTCTTTCTTTATTTCTTTCTTTTTTGCAAGGATTACTTTTTATTTGTATTTATTTCTCACATTCCTGTGTGTGTATGATTGTGTTTTCCAGTGTAGAACAGCAATTGGGAATATCTGTATCTTTCATCACATGACCTTATACTGCAATCATAGTACACAAAACAAGCCAAACCTCCCTGATTGTCATAATGACTGGAGCATTCTTTAACAATAATCAAGATAAACATTAAGTGCAGTTAATTAATTGAAGTTAGGGTCCCGCAAACAAGACATTTTGAACTGATCGACCTGGCTACATGTAGTTATTCTGTAGTCTGGCTTTGAGTTGAAAAAGCTATAACTGTAATTGTTATTTCCTTAGAAAGTTCATCTTCTGATGATTATTTGACTTCAAGCAAAACACATTAAATATTCTAGTGAAAGGTTGCATGTGCTACTTGGAACAACAAACAAAAATGTTGTGTTCAGTGGGGTCAGATATCATTATTATGCCTTTCCATGTCACTAATGGTGTGCGGCAAGGGGATGTTTTATCCCCATTTCTGTTACATATTGATGACCTTAATCGTGGTTTGAATAGGTCTTATATTGGATGCAGCATCAGAAGTGTATTTATGAGTAACTTCAGTTTTGCTAAAGATCTGTCTGGGCTTAGACCAAATATTGGAGGATTATGGAACTTATTAAGAATATATGAGAGTTTCACATTAGCAAATCATATTGAACACTAAAAAGACTGTGTATATGCTTCAAACCAAAATTAATGAACAAAAATGTTTATATCTGAGGTTTAAGACTTTGTGAAGAAAAACGGCTATTTGTAAATGAGCATAAATTTTTGTATGACCTGTGGACATGTCATTCATTCAGATCTGTTAGATGATGTTGATATACAAAGACAATATTGTTCTCTCTTTCTATGAGTAATTATGCTTTTAAGGTCTTTTAAAGCATGTTCTACTAATGTAAAAATACAGGTATTGCTTTTTAAATCCTGTTGTAAGAATATGTATTGTGCTCCACCCTGGACGAATCCTAACATTCTACAATGATGTGGTTAAATGTCTGTTACAGCAATAGGTTTAGATTTTTTATGAGTTATGATAGGAACCACAGTGCATCAGGAATGTCTGTGAATAACAGTGTTAACAGCCTTTGGATTTTCCCCAAAAAGAGAGTGTACTATTCATTTAGAAATAGAACTGGTAGTAGTAATAACAGAATACTGAAAAAAGTGTTTCACTTTGTGTGTTGCCATAATTCATCAATAGCTAATTATTGGCACAAATTGTTGTATTAATATTTTTGTCATACCCAGTGTGAAG
Organism: Margaritifera margaritifera; assembly: GCA_029931535.1. NCBI lineage: Eukaryota > Metazoa > Mollusca > Bivalvia > Unionida > Margaritiferidae > Margaritifera > Margaritifera margaritifera. The sequence goes on along the minus strand of JAQPZY010001032.1, from coordinate 812,026 downwards.
TTGCTTGTGCTGTATAGATATGCCTGTGGACTTAAGTATGAAATAAAGTTATTATTATTATTATTATTATTATTATTATTATTACATGTATTATTATTATTATTATTATTATTACATGTATTATTATTATTATTATTATTATTATTATTATTATTATTAAAGGAAAATTGATTCTAGATCAGAGTTTCATTAAGGAATGTATTATTATTTTATTGTTTTTCATGTTTAATCATAGGGATAAGAGGGGGGTATTTATTTTATCTGTTCACATTTATATCATTGTACAAGATGTCTAAAGTACACAATTCAGTAAGTGTGTATTGCCTTTACCTCAGCAGTCTTGACCACTGTTCTTTGAATGCTGATATGTGCTTAAACATCATTTAAAATTTACACTTTTATGTAAACCTAACATTTTACACTCAATCTTAAGGTGGGGAAATTTTAAAGGGGTATTTTACTGTTTTGAAGTTGCATCTGTATTCACAATACACCATTTTGATTTCAACCTTTATTTTTTATTCAGGAATGCGAGAAAATAATCCTTTATTATGCATCAGTGTTGGATATGCACACCGGATCAGAATTTTGTATCAGATAGCAAAGCCTCATTTCTGATGCCAAATTCAGGCCCTTAAGTGGAATTTTCCTAGCCAACACCAATGCATATGAAGGGTTCAATTCATTCTAGCTGGATTCACAGTTGAGTACATGGAGAAATAAATTTTAAAATTCAGCCTTTCAGGCTCCCACATAAGACTAATAACCATGGACAGGAAACTCCATGTAATGGTATATAACTGCAGTGAGAAGATGGATTTATGTAGTTGCCTGATGAAGTAATCTGTTTATCTTATATCCATTACCTGATATAACATATTATCCAATGCTTGAGATAAGTACAGTGGTCCTTCACTGTAAGGTGTCTCAGCATAACATGGCAGGTAAGGTCACGGATCCCATTACATTATGTAATAGTAATATGTATGTATGTATGTATATATGTATGTATTAGAGTTTAATGGCTTGTATATATGTATGTATTAGAGTTTATTGGCTATGTGGTGCCAATTAAAAGTGAAGTCCTAGAAATGTACAAATGAATGTATCCTAGTGTAAGGTGACTTCACATATAACAGGATACACTTTTATGGTTTCCTTGGATGACATTATAGAGAGGGATCACTGCCATTTTTATCAGTGTATAACTTGCACCCAGCTGCAGAGAGAATTGAAACTGATCTTCTGCTGCTGAATATACAGGCAGATCAGGGTCTATGCTGTTCATTCTATGTCTGATTTTTTGTGAAGAGCATGGACTTGATCATCTGTTGCTTAATATAGGGGTAGATCAGGGTCTATGCTTTTTGTGCTACATCTTATTTCTAGTGACCAGCATAAATCTTGATCATATGTTGTTTAATATGCAGGCTAATCAGGGGCTATGCTCTTTGTTCTATGACTAATTTTTCTAGTGAACAGCATAGACCATGAATCATATGTTGCTTAATATGCAGGCCAATCAGGGTCTCTGCTATTCATTCTGTGTCTGATTTCTAGTGAACAGCAGGGACGCAGATCGTCTGTTGACCAGATCATTTGTTAATATACAGACAGATAAGGGTTAATGGTGTTTATTCTCTGTTTTTAGCTCTACATGTCATGGACCAGAAGAGCTCATGGGATGGTCTGTCATCCGTCGTCTGTCCAGCCATCCGTTAGCACAAGTTTGCTATCACTACTCCTCCTAAACTACTTGGAGATTTGCCATGAAACTTTACACATACATTCATCCCATGGTCCTAAATGAAAATGGTGGTGCTCAGACATCCAATATGGCCATCACAGTGGCCATCTTGAAAATTGTATCGCTACTCTTCGAGAATGGATGGTCATATCAACATTGGGTTTCACTAAAAGACTTCTTATGATGTATAGTTGCTCTTAAATGAAAACGATACTGATACGATGTCCAATATCAGCTTGAGGTTCCCACTAAAATACTTCTTAAGATGTTTAGTTAGTCCTAAATGAAAATGGTGCCAAATTGATGTCCAATATGGCCATCTTGAAAATCTTGTTATTGGTACTCCTCTTGAATGCCAGAATGGAGCTTTTACTAAATAACATCCTATGATGTCTAGTTGGTCCTAAATGAAAATGGTGCAGGTTGGACATTCAGTATGGCTGCCACAGTGGCCATCTTGGAAATTTTGTTATCACTACTCCTGAATGAATGGTCGTATCAGCATGGGGTTTTCACTGAAAGACTTCTTATGATGTCTAGCTAGTCATAAATGAAAATGGTACTGATTTGACTTCCAATATGGCCACCACAATGGCCATCTTGAAAGTCTTGTTATCACTACTTCTTCAAGATTGCTGGTCATATAGATAATGTGCTTTCCCCAAAAGACGTCTTATGATGTCTAGTTGGTCCTAAAAGGAAATGGTTCCAATCCGATATCCAATATTACCACCACAGCAGCCATCTTAAAAATCTTGTTATCATTACTCCTCCAAAATGGAAAGTCATTTCAAAATGGGGTTTCCACCATAAGACTTCTGGATGTCTTGTTGGTCCTAAATGAACATTTTACCAATCTGACAGCCAATATGTCCACCACATCAGCTAATTTCAAAATCTTTTTATTGCTGACATAGGAGAGATATCTTCAACACACAGCAATTAAAAGGAAGAAATGGTCTTATCTTGAATTCCTATAAATTCTTTTAAACCAGCAGAGCATCAGTTCCTATGAGGGACTCTTGTTTTAGTGAACAGCATAGACCTAGATTATCTGTTGCTTAATATACAGGCAGATCAGGGCCAATGCTGCTTGTTCTATATTTGATTTTTCTAGTGAACAGTGTTGACCCAGATCTTATGTTGTATAACATACTTGCAGATCAGGGTCTGTGTTGTTTGTTCTTTATCTGATTTCTAATAAACAGAATAGACCACCCTGATCTGGTAGTATATTTTTATTTGCCCAGTCCCTTGGCCCTTCTTTATATACAGGTTTCACTCTATCGTTTATACTCGCATATAAGTCGATACCAACTGCAAACTGCATAGACCCAGATCTGCCACTGCATAATGCACCAGCAGATCTGGGTCTATGCAGTTTGTAAAGACTAATAAGTAGAACAAACAATATAGACCCTGATCTGCCGTTGCATTATGCAACAGTCTATGTTGTATGCATTTGGACCTGGATTATATGTGAGTATATATGATAATTCATACATGCATTTAATGTATGCATTTGGACCTGGATTATATGTGAGTATATATGATAATTCATACATGCATTTAATATGTCATTTCAGGTGTTCCAATTCAGTATTTCACCAGGTCCTTGGCTCTTTGTTTGTCCACATTTGGTAAATATCACCTGCACACAGCTCGGTGCTCACAGCTATTTGGACAGCTGTATTGGAACCAGTATGTGTCAAGGGAAAGTCGAAACGACTGGTTGGAAACATGTCTTGAACTGTACAAGACAGAGCTGGAAATTTTAGAGGAAATTCTAGGACCACTCCATCCAACAACTGTTCGATCCCGAGAAGATGTAATAATCATCCTTGACAGATTGGATCGAACAGATGAGGCAAAGCCATACCAAGCAAAACAGCCTGCACAACATCAAGCACTGTAATTGACTCAATCAGTGATTGAGAGACCATTTTCAAAGAAAAAGACAGGATTGTTCATGTTAAACCGCTAGAGGTCTTTTGGTAACATTGACAAGGAATGCTGGGACAACTGTCTGAATTGACCCCTTGGAAAACCACTAGGGCAGCTGTCTGAATTAACCCTTGGGAAAGTAGAGAATGCTGTGTCTCCACAGAAGGCTAAATACTTAAATTGCATTTTCCTACTTGAAATAATTGCTAGAAGTGATTTTTACAAGAATGTTAGGTAAAGGTCATAATTGGATGAAAAATGTTGAAGTTAATAAATATTTTTGGAATTTGTATATTTTATATAGTAGATTTTTGTAACTTGTATATTTTATATAATAAAAATGACAAAGGTGACCCACTTGTGCTGAGCATATATCCACACAAGCACTACCAATCCAAATGCAATTTCTTCATAATTCAGACCTAGCTGTGATTGGACAGGTCAGTGTTTCATAAGAATTTTTTTATGCAATAGTTGATTGACAGCTGCATGCATGGCCAAAGAGGGTGGAGGGGGTTTGGTTGATTCCCCAGGAGAATACCTAAAAGTAATTAACCTCTGTCTGTTTTTTGCACTAGTTTTTTTTTCGGTGATAGCTCTTTAGGTTGTAATCAAATAGAAAAATGCCAGTAAGAAAGCTTGTTCAGGATGACTGTCACCAACTTTTAAAACAAGTTCTTATCATAATAGAATGTAAATGTATGTGACTGATCAGATGGTGGTTTTGCACATTTAGACAATTTTGCAATAAAACAAATCCTGTAAACTACATCCAACAACTTTGTCATGTGGAAAAATTAAATTATTTTAACATGTTCTTTTCTATTGAATTATGTTACTTGTGGTAAGATTGCATATAAAAACATAATTGTAACAAGGAAAGCATGAGGCAAGGCTGAGTAACATGTTTTTTGTATTTATACATGATTTCTAATTAGTGAAGCCTTAAAGGAATACAAATATATTTGAGAAATATTAAATAGCACAAACAACTATTCATTTAATTGCAACATAAAAAAATTGTGAATAGTGTTTTTAATTACAATTACAAAAAGAGTTTAGTTGTATGTCGCAGAATAAAACAAGTAAGTTAAAATGTACGAGTTCCCTAGGCAGCCCCAGCAGATAAATAATACCCATAAAATATAGCCATGCAGAGAGGTGTGAAGGAAAATTATAAGTAATTTGTATTAATTTATGCAATACTATATATTGAGAATGATTATGGACTTAGTTGTACCAAGAATGTCAATATGTTAATTTTTTTTATCCAATTAATGACAGCAGTTCACTTGCTATCAAGATGGGACCTTTTTGAGAAAGTGGTAGTAGTCTTTTTGAACAAACTTTGTCACTGGAATTTTTCTGTCACGTTACAGATAAAAAGTTATCACTGAAATATGTGCAGATATATATTTGAGCAAGAGTTTATAATATTGGCTACAAAGTACCAAAGACATCAAACAACGGTCTGAATTATAATTGTCAGTTTTAGCTTCAGTCTACTGTATGATGTAAACCACTAATTAGCTCATGTAAATTATTATATTAATATTCCATTAAGCATGGGTCAACAATTCCAATTGTGGCTTATTAGCCCAGAATGGTTGATACAGGGATAATGGTCTCAAAATATGCATTTTTGTTCTTTATTCTATGTAAATTTGGAGTACTTACATGAAATTTCACTTGCACAATGCTGATTTTTAGTTGTCCTGACTGGTTGGGGTAGGGACTTATTACTTGCATTAAGTTTTCAAGAATTACCTAAATTAAGCATATTTGCTTCCAAAAGAAATTTGTGATTTGCTTATTGTCAGTTTGCAAATACAGTATACAATAGTATTGATCTAGCACTTTCAATCAACTGGTTAATACAATTTTTGCACTTTAGTTCCGTTGCTAAATTTGCTAAAGTCACATGCTTGTAAATATTTTTTGATTTACAGCATATTAAATAACTCAATTTCAATAAAAAAAATTTATCAATTATTAAATATGAAGGTTGTCATGCATTGTTTCATTTTTGGTGTGGAATTGTAATGCTATACAATTGGAGTGTATTAATTTCATTGTAATAAGAAATGTGTTCATGCTGTGAGCATTTTACAATCGTTTGAAGTAACTGAAAATCCTGGGGCATTATTTAATACCATACATCATAGGGGCTTTTTCAAGTACACAAGCCAATTCTGAGATACAGATAATATAAAGTTGTGAACCTTTAAATACATTCATACTAGCATTTCACATAGAAATTTAAAATCTACAAATCTCAGGCTAAAAACTAAATATAATCTGCTGGGAAAAATATGTTCATAATTCCAAGATAGCAGCAAAACTGGAATTACCTAATCAAAAAAATCAGCTGATACACGGTGATACTTGATCTTCATATTATTTTTTGAAAATGGTCTGTCATATCAACATCATAAAATGACATAGAAATTGCTAGGAATATACATGCATACACTAGTTTAGTTAGCATGTACTAAAGTATATATAGGGATTCCCCACTGTTGGCATGTACTAAAGTATATATAGGGATTCCCCACTGTTGGCATGTACTAAAGTATATATAGGGATTCCCCACTGTTGGCATGTACTAAAGTATATATAGGGATTCCCCACTGTTGGCATGTACTAAAGTATATATAGGGATTCCCCACTGTTGGCATGTACTAAAGTATATATAGGGATTCCCCACTGTTGGCATGTACTAAAGTATATATAGGGATTCCCCACTGTTGGCATGTACTAAAGTATATATAGGGATTCCCCACTGTTGGCATGTACTAAAGTATATATAGGGATTCCCCACTGTTGGTCGGACACTATTTATCTAAGGCATGTTCCTAATAAATTAACAAAGAATCTTCAATGAAATGTCATTTTATTCTTGAATACTGACTTTTTTTATAAATGGTGGTTTTGAAGCAAAAGTTTCAGCTATTTCATTTGTTACGGGTAATGTTCATGTTTGTTTACAGATTCTTTTAGTGTGTTTTAAAAGCAAGATTTTGAATGAGTTATTTTCTTAATGAGTAATTCTCGTATTTATTTGTAATTCATTTTAATAATATATTTGCAGTCTTTTGAATACTTTTTGATTCCTTTATATTTTGTCATATTCATGTTAGAGTTGAGATTGTTGTTATATTTTCACTACACTTTACTAGTAGTCAAAATCTATATTTCTGCTTTCATATTCTTATATATATATATATATATATATATATATATATATATATATATATATATATATATATATATATATATATATATATCAGTGAAACCTGTATATCAAGGATTCTCAAAGAACCATAAAAACTTGTTCTTTATGAAGAGGTCTGCTTTATAAGGAGATAAATAGTGATTATAAATATATGGGAAACCCTAAATTTTCTCCCTTATGAGCATTTGTCCATATTATAAAGAGTCCACTTAGGCAGATTTTGCAGCATTCATCTTTATTATAGAGTCATAACATCACATCATTTAAATCATGTCACTTTAGTCATATTGTGACAAAGCATAAAGCAATGTCACATAGTAACATCATCAAGTATAATGCAGAGTTCTAAGCATTATGTGAAGAACAGAATGTCAAATTTGTTTATTTGACAGAACATTAGTAGTATTATTATTAAATATAATTATTATAAATCAAATAATTGTTATACTTCAAAAATAGCCATGTCATGGAAAAATAGGCTTTGTACAGAATTTTATTTGCTTACAGTGTGCCCTATAAAATGGTCCATTCTCGATTCTGCAGTCACAATGTCATGTGCCATTGTTCATTGTTTCTTTCATAGAAAAATATCTCATTCTACTTTGCTCAACTTGTTGAACCATCCAATCTGTGCTTGTTGGTTTGAAAAAACACCTACAACTAAGGAAATAATTAAAATATAATATGTCAAGAATATTTGACATAGACTGTTTTAGGATACAAATGGCACTAAGATCAGATTTGAGGTCTTACATTTGGTAATCTCACAAGGATAATGACAGAGTATTCCAAATGAAGTTGGCATTGATAATAACCAGATGTGTAAAATTGAGAATAGGGCTATATCTTCTTCTTTCTATGTAATATCTTTTGTAAATCCTGATTTGTCATTGTTTGGAATTAGCTGTTTTTATGTCCCATATATACTTGCTTATAAGTCTAGTCCAACTGCAAACTGCACAGATCCAGATCTGCCATCATATAATGCGCCGGAGATCTGGGTCTATGCAGTTTGTTAGGAGTAATCAGTTGAACAAACAACTTAGACCCTGATCTACCAGCACATTATGCAATGGCAGATCAGTGTCTGTGTTGTTTGCAGTTGAACTGGAGTTTTATAAGCAAGTACATATGGTATCACACAAATCATTTAATACATGTATATGAATGAGGTAGTTACATTAAATAATGATTTTGGTATTGTAACATTATACAAAGTTAATGAGTAAATAAAAGTGGGTGTTTCCTTTTTGGGCCTTGTTATAGGTCAAAAGTCAGCCATACTAGTCCACATGTGATTGTATAGGCTATTGCTGAATTGCCTTAGGCAAATGCTACCAGAGCAAGGCCAATAATAAAACACTGATTCAATGACATAATATTACAAAAACCCAGACATAACAAATAACTCACAAGAGATTGACAGATAGAGAGCCTCCTCTAGGGAAAACCTTTAGTCATCTTTATACCCCAAGTTAATTTTAAAGCTAGGTCTCATCCCCTTTCTATTAAGATTTAATTACATTTGATTGATTCTATTGTATTGTCTATATTTTGTATGGTTCTGAAGTTTGGGGTTTATAAATTGTTAATTTTATTGAATTATTTCACTTGAAAGTTTGTATAATGGTTTTGAATATAAAGAAATTAACTCCCAATTGTATTGTGTATGGTGAACTTGTGTGCATAACTGTTAGCTTGTATATTAAAGCTAGAATAGTTAATTTTTGGAAAAAAATTGTAGCAAAAGTAATACAAATGTATGCATTTGTACTATACCAATATCATTATCATAATATTTGTCACTCAGTTTAGTGCATATTTTAAATGAATGTTTTTAATTTTTGGACATTAGAGATTATAGCTAAGTTTTATGATTTGTGAAAAGATGTTAAGGAAAAACTGAATGAGACATTTAAACAAGGAGGGGTAGTTGAGGTCTTTACTTCTTACATGTGTAGAAATTAAATTGAATATTTAAATGTGCACATTCTTATTAAAAGTACCTCAACTGTATACCATCTGCACTTGCATGAAGATTGTGTTATTTTATATGTTTAAATTAAAAAAGTTCCAGTTAAAGTTGGAATTTTTTATAATGTTATAAGTGATCTTATTTGCGACCTATGTGAAGGCAATGACACTGGTAGTGAATTCCAGTATGATTATTATCTTATCTCATGGATGCTACAAGAGATCAAATGTTGAAAAATTATGTAGCTTCATAAATAGTAATAACAAAGATGCATTTATAACATTTGCAAAATTTTGTAAAATGATTTTATAAAAATTTTACAATTCTACCTAGCTTGTATAACTCAAGTCATTGTTCATAAGTTGCACATATTTCACTTTTTAGTTTCTCTGTTCATTCATCTTTCTTGGTTCACATTGTTATACATGCTTATACTCACATATGCCAGTAGGGGTCTTGAGCTGAAATAAAATCTTAACAATTTAAAAATCGTAAATTCAACAGGTAAAATACTTTGTGCAAAAATTCCTAAATGATAGATTGCATATAAGTGGTCTCGGAATACATTTATTTTTCTACAAGGTCAAATACAATATGTACACATATATAGACTGTGATAAAATGTCCATCCCATTGTTATTTTCTTTCTAATTTGCCTGTATAATAAAACTGTATTGGCTAAAACGTTGTTTAATACTGTTGAAAAGCATACTGGCTGTGTTTTGGGGGGAGGGGGGAGGTTGCTGTCTCAAAGACTCATATCTTTTTTTTGATAATTTATGTTAAGAAAACAGTTGAGACTGATATTCCTGACTTTTTCACTATTGAAGGCTGGTCTTTGCATTTGTTGTGATTCAAATACGTTTTTTTTTTTGTTTTTTTTTATTATTTTTATTTAATTTTACAGAAGGTCTATTTACACAGGTTGTTAGATTTATTATATTTTTCAGCTTCCTTGTGTTTATTTTGTATCTTTTTTTATGAAAACTTGTTTGTTGCAGTTAGTATACTATATAGCTATACATTACATGTATATTGTTTATATTCTTATCCATGTATATTGAGTACCTTTTGCATATTTGGCGAGAACGTGAGAAATGATGAGAAAAATAGAAATTTGGGGAATGCTAGTAAATATTCGAACAGCAATGTTTTTTTTTCTTCATAATTATCTTGCAGTTTCCTGCAATCTAGCCCAATTTATTTGATATCACACTGTGGGTCATCTCAAAATATTGGTAACAAATTATATTAGCATGGGAAATAAAGTAAATGCCATCATATTGTTGTTGAACTATCTTCCAAGTAAAAAACAAACATTCAGTCTTACAGTTTTTTGAATGACTTAGTTTTGGTTATCTTTGAATTGTCACTACTAGCAATCACATAGACTTTAATAGTAAATGACCACATTTAATAATTCTTCATGGGATATTGAGAAATGAAATTACAAAGCATTCATTTTCATGGTGTGGAGAAAAAAAAGTATTTTAAGAAAATAGGTGCAAAAATATATAATAAACTTGTTTTTTGAGGCCATGAAAATTATGGACCTTCAATATTGAAAGGCAAATTTGCCCTTGACCACTATTGTTAGAAGTCATATGAAATGTATCAGTGGTACTGATTGACAGATGGAGTATGCTGTTTAACAGCACATCATCATATGCTAGTATTTGTAGTGCATTCACCATGAGGGGAGATAACAATGTTAAGCGTTAAACATGTTAAAAGTTTGCAAGGTAAGATTTATATTATCTATATAAACTTGCATATAAACGAGGAGCAACTTTGTAAAACGTTAAATGCATAAATTACTTAAATTGTAAAACCAAACAGAAGCTAAATTAGAAACAACTCCTGGAGGATATATAAAGAGTATTTAAAATAAATAATATTTCAGATATGTTTTAAAAAGAAACCTTGGTAAATTAATATTTAAATATTTGAACCATAAAAAAGTGAATAGGCTGTTTAGAAGTGGAAATGTGTTTATGGCCAATTACTCTAGATAACTTTATCCTTATGGTGAAAGAGTGATGAAAACTTTGTACAATATCATTAGAGCTTTTAAATAAATCTAGAGATTTTTCATTTAAAGTACGTTTGGTATATTTTTGTGAGTTGAAGAAAATTCCCAATTGATGAAAGAGTTGAAGATATTGAAAATGGTTTTGTTTCTTCACTGGTATTTTTACTTTAACAGAGAATGTGATATATTTTTCCTTGTGATATTTTACAGTCATTTTCAGCATAATTTACATCAGGTATGTATATTTAATTTTGAGTTTAAAAAAGAAAGGTTTATAAAATTATTTTGTTTTTTTCTTTTTTTATCTCAGGGAATCACTCCTTGTTGAATTTAAAATTTGAATTTTATTTTGATATATAGTGCAGAATTTGATGCCATTATTAGGTGTTAAATCTGTAGAAAATGTGAGTGTTTTAAGAAGAAATAAATAAAACTTGAACTTGTGCTTATACCATTTGCATTTAACAAGAGTGAGATAATATAGCTACATTTTTACTTGATAATAATTTCGGGTATGTAAAAAATAGATTGTCATGGGACATTCCCAAGTGTTATCATGTCCACAATGAGTGTGTCATGATTAATGGCCATCATAATTAACAGCTTTTCATTAAGAGAACTGCCGTTGGCTTTCAAGTTACTGAGACAGCATAACTATACACATTCAGAATAATTCAGAAATTCTCAGAATGAAAAAAAATAATAAATTATCAAATTATTTTTCACCATGTCTGGGATATAACATTAATGTTACAAGTGTTACACCTCACAATTGCATAAATTTTACACCAATCTTGTAAGTTCCCCCACCATGTTTAACCTTGAAAGGAAAGTACATTTGTTGACCTAAATTCATGATACAAGTCTTAAAAAGAAAGCACCAATCAAATTTCCAACACAGTTTTCCAAATTTTGTAACTCAGTTTGGTGTCAGAATGTGAAAACAATGAATCTTATGAAATATTTACAGTAAATGGAAAAATAATTGACATTATCTACATCAGGCAGTGTTTGTTTTACAACATCTATACCCTACCCATATGATAGCCTGGTTTCATACAAAGCACATGTTTGTTGTTCATTGGCAGATGAAAGAGATGTATTTCTCTTCCCCAGCCAAAGTTATATGTAACCCTTTGTGTGTGGAATGTTTGCTGAATAAAGATGGAAAATAGTATAAGTAATATAAATTGGTGAATGATTTCAATTTTCATGATAATTTACTTGAAATTCATGTGAAAATGGTTTGAGTGTCACAACTGATTTTCAAGAACTTGAGATTTTCCAGCTGGATAACCAGTTTCTGTTCATGTCCATTGTTATGTACTCATTAGATTTCAAATTTAAATAACACTTTTTGATATTGGATCAAGGATGATTTCATAACAGTAATTTTTTCAGGGAAAAAAGAAGAGAGTTGTGACATGCAATTAATATGAGCTAAAACATCCTGTTTAGGGCATATTAGATAGACATATTGTAATGTACTGCACTGTCCACAGTCCACATAGTGATAAAGTGTAAGTGGGTTTGATATCACTTGTCTGTAAGAATAATATCAAGTGGATAAAAATGACTCAGTTTTCATTATTTGTATTAGAGAGATGATGTAATGAGATAGTAGGTACTTTCAATAAGGGACAGAACAATCCTTACCAAGGATTTAACCTACCCAAATTAGGAATATTAACCCAGTAAAACTGCAAAACAAGGATGTACAAAATTGTGTCAACTTAGATCTTTCAAGTTGATGATTATTCATTTGGAGAGTCCTTCAATCCGTTTCAAATTTTTAGTGAATAGACAAAATTGGCCTTTACATCTCCAATCAATTAATTGACACCCTTTACATCTCCAGTCAATTAATGACTATAGTTTTCTAATACTCATAATGTTCAATACAGTAAGTAAAATTAAATGTTTTGGTGTATCTGTTATCACACAATCACAACTGCTGTTGGATATTTTCAATGATATTGCTAATATTGTAGGACAAAGATCCCATTGGTGTCTTACATTACATCTTTTGCTAACCCAAAGAAAGTAAATTTTGTACACAATACCATGAGGAACTATCTCCATTCATATGTAAATAAATTGCCCTTAATCTGGTGTTTCAGAATTAAGTAATATGGGTAACATATAATAACAATGAAGATGTAACATGAATGTTATGACATCAAATTCTATACCATATATATATATATATACTTTTTTCTCTATAATGTTGTATGTATTATATATAATATTGCATTATCCTATTGCTTTTATGCACCTAGAATGACCTTTTTATTAATTGTATCCATGTAGTGTGTTAAATATATGTATCATCTCTTCTAGTGCAGTCACATAGTATGTTGATCAAGCTTTCAACTTTTATCACATGACTTTATTGATATTGCATTGTTTTAACCTCCTTCAGATTTTTGGACATGTTAACAAGCACATAGATTTTATACTAGGTAAATGCATCATTTCATGATGTCATCACAATTGCTAAGCATAAATAGTTTGCAGCACCCACTTGATTTTCTGGATAAACACATGATTTTCAAAAGATTTATTGTAGAAAAAAAAGTTTCATGATGTGATAAATATTACCTTGCATATGTGCTCTTTTCAAGTAAAATGTTTGAAACTCATAGAATGATTTCAGTCTCATGCTTTCCAAGGCATGCAAGAAATGGAAATCATTCAGCTCATTTTACATAAATTTCTTTGAAATTAAGACTCCTGTAAGATCCTCAATATATACAGCTCTTCCTCATTATAACATGATAATTGGGGTCCATAACTGCCAACCACATCATGTACTGAACAGTGGTATAGCGAGAACAGCATTTTAAACAAATTGTGGTATAGTGAGAACTACACATGTACCAAACCACAGTATAGCGGGAATGATCTAATTTTTAAATAGAAAACCGAGATATACTACTAAGCTTCATGTTGTTTTTGTCATACATTTGATAAACTAATTGAAATTCAGCGGTTGAATTTTGGTCATGGGGTACATTGCAGTACTGCGTTATATCTGGAATCGCATTGTAATAAAGTGCATTGTAATGAGGGAGAGCTCTACATAGCAGCACTTTATTTTGATGTGCACTTGAATACTAATCACAAATAAAGCACTTGTATTGCCACAATTTGTGTTGGTACAATTATTTTAATATAATATGTCATTTACCTAGGAAACAAGAAACATAGATCCCACAGCCATTTACAGCATGATGTAGATTTTATTGACAGTAAAATCAGCCAATTAGAACCAGTGAACTTAATGAAGATACATTTATTTGCTAAGTGTACTTACATTTAAGTAAAGACACTGGGTATGTATCAGGCAGCTCTAGACATTAAATAGGAATGAGATGTTATTTACAGAACTGTTTGAAATAAGACAGTCATGAGTTGTTTATAGGACTGATTTGGATACAAGACAGAAATGAGTCATTTACAGAGCCACTTTGGACATTTAAAGACATTTGGACATTTATTTGGAGTTATATTCTCCAGATTTGTTATCTCCACACAGCCACTGTGGACATTTAAAGACACTTTGGACATTTATTTGGAGTTATATCTCCAGATGTGATACTGTTTATACATTTAAAGACATTTTGAACATTTATTTGGAGTTATATTTTCCATATGTGTTATTTACACAGACACTTTGGACATTTTAAAGACATTTTTGGACATTTACTTTGGAGTCATATCTCCAAATGTAATGTTATTTACAGAGCAACTCTGGACATTTGAAGAATGATGTTATTTACAGAGCCACTTGGGACATTTAAATAAATTTTTGGACATTTATTTTGGAGTTATATCTCCAGCTGTGATGTTATTTACAAGGCTGCTTTGGACATAAAGCTGGATGAGAAACTGTGTACAGCACATTCCTGACAGCTCATACTCTTTCAGAATATATTGCTGCCATAAAGCTGTTTTGCCTCTGTGTCCTCTAAACTTAGTACATTGTCTCCACAAATTAGCACACAAACATGTTGAATAGATCGTACCTAACTTCTATTACAGATCAAATCTAGTTAAAAAATAGGGAAAAAGAACCAGACTGTATGGCAGCTCAAATGCGCTTCACTGTGATGTCATTGGTATATTGTGACATCTGCCGCATGTTACCTTGTAACATCGTCAGCCTAGTGCTCCATCACTGTAAGTAAAGAATTCCTGACTTTTTCCTCCTACGTATTTGGCAAAATCTTCAAATTCAGCACTAAAGTCACTGTAGAGAAACAATGGCATCAAATGCAATCTAAAACTGAGTGTGACACAGTTATCAAAGCATACAGTTTTCTCAATGTGGCATTTTACCACCAAAAGTACAGCATACTAGCATTGGCTTTGTCCTACCCAAGGGAAATAACCCACTTTGAGAGCATATGTGTTTAGAGCCACCCTGGACTGAAAAATCAACATATAAAGTTATCTACCAAGTAGCTCTAGATATAGGATAGAATGAGTCTTTATTACAAAGCTTTAGGGATAAAAAAACAAAAATTATTTAGTGAGCAGCAACAGCTGCTAGGTAAATGACTTGGTGTTAAAAGTTATATCCAAAGCAAATCTGTAAAAAGTGTCTTGTCTTCTCATATGTCTTGTCTTCACATATGTCCAGGTCTTAGTTTCACTAAGATTCTCCAGTCTCCTCAAACTGAGATTTTGCATTATTTGCATAATAGTTCTGACAACACTGGAATTGTTGTAAGAGGTGGGTAAAGTTGAAAGGATAAAATATGACTATCAAATTTGTATGTAGGAGAGTCTAATAATTCTTGATGAACATATTGAGATACTCCTCAGATTTGAGGAAATCCTAAAGATTCCAAAGAGATAAAACAATGCTAAGTAGTATATATATATATATATATATATATATATATATATATATATATATATATATATATATATATATATATATATATATATATATATATATATATATATATATATATATATATATATATATATATATATTGTTGTTAAAGGATCACTCATAGTTATGTTTTTACATCCCACAAAGTGAAAAAAGAACACTAAAGTCAAATAAAAATCACTAGACCACTCAGTTTTTACACCCACTATAAAAGATACAAGAACACTAAACATTTTAAAATTGAAATAATCAAACAGTGAGGAGTTGGGGGTGTTTGGAAAATCATTAAAATTGGTCCAGTCAAAATTGGCTGTGATTTGAAAATCATATACATTGCCCGTCAGGGTGGGGGTGGGGGAACCGGTCTACCCAGGTTTCAATTATAGTCTGGATCCGCTCATTATGAATCATACACCACCTACGCTCTTCGAAAGTATTTACCTGGCACATTTATTCTCTAGCTGAGGATTATCCCTTTATTATAGTCATAGTCACTAAAGTGGTAGGTATCTAGCATGGTGTATACAGTATAGATCTCATCACAACCATGCACCTTACAATAAAACTATCAACCATTTGATTTGACAATATTATTTCTATTTTTCTTTTTATTCATCTCTGACTTGGTAAAAAAAGGTTTAAATAAATATTGTCATCTGAGTATTTTAATTATTACTTTAACTATAGTCAAAGCACTTACATTTTAAATTATACTTAATTATGAATGTTACAAAAATATTATAAAGCCATTTTATTCAGACTGCATTATTTTGAAATGTGTGGCATATAATAAAAAAAAAGATAAAGTCTATAATCTACTTACATTATTTTTTTTAATTTTACTAATTCTTTTATTTTTACCTTCGCGAATATCCGTGTCATAACCATGCACCTTACGACGTGTATTAGGCTGTCATTGTACTATAAATAGCATTTCTTTAACATTGCACTCGCCGTTAACAACTTTATTTTTCCAAATTAAATTTTTTGCACAGACGGAACATGGTTTGGTTTGAAATTTGTAGGGTATCAAGTGGTTAAATAATCCTCAGCTAGATAGTAACTGTGCCAGGTAACTACTTTCGAAGACCGGAGGTGGTGTACGATTGATAATGGAACGGGTCCAGACTATACCTGGCTTTTAGCTATAAAAAAAAATACACTAGGACACATAAAGAAAATTAATATGTTAAAAAATTACCATTTAAGCAGGAGCAAAAAATATATTAAATTAAAGGATTAAAATAGAAGTATACAGAATTAATAATAAAAAGAAGACATTAAAATCGATAAATGAAGGACAACATCAAGGTAGGGTGTGTCATTACAGTTCGAAAATGCTAGGGATAAAAAAAATTGTAACAGACATAGGCAAATGTAAATTACACAGAGGAAACCGGATAATACAAGCAGGAACCGGTTATATAGCCTGTTTTGTGATAACATAATGTTTTTGCATTATTTAGGAAAACCAAACGCAGTATTAGAGGACAACAGGTTAAAGTTAAAGTTTAAAAAAATACACCCCCCCCCCCCCCACACACACACTTTTTCATAAAGGCTTATTTTAACAAATTTAAGTTGCAACGGCACGGTATATAGTTTTTTTATAATGAAACAATACTTTTAATTGGTCCAGAATCCTATATCCGCAAAATTGTTACAGGAGTTGCTAGAAGATTTAACTTACGGCATTGTCATCGCTCCCTAAAGGGTAGAATTGACAGCTGTACAAATAGATCGTGGAAATTAAGGTGGAATTCTGGAAAAGCTAGCTAGGAAAATATTTATATCCTGAATTTAGATATAACGCAAGATTTTGGGAGTTTTTTTTTTTGTTTTTTTTTATTTTTTTTTTTGTTTTTTTTGGTGGGGGGGGGGGGGTTGTAATGAAACAGAGCTGGTAGTGTATCTAGTTAATAATCATAATTTTACTATGGATAAAACTAGCGTATAAACCTCGAACGGCTACATAATATGGAACGACAACCTGGTAGGTTGTCCCTAATGTACTAATTTAATATATGTACCCTAGAATATATTTTTTATAACCAGGTAGATGAAACCTGGATGGACGGATACACATTGCATATGACTTTCAAAATACTCTTAAATCTGACTTTAGGTGGTCATGTAGTTTTTAAATGAGTTTCAAAACACCCCAATGTATGGCTGGTCCAGCAAATTATAATGAGTTTAAAAACACCCCAATGTATGGCTGGTCCAGCAAATTATAATGAAAAAAACGCCCACAAGACTGGCTGGCTTATTATTCTTTTAATTTTGATTTTAGTGTTAAATACGAGTGGTCTAGTGATCTGTAAATTTGCTTTTAAGAGTTTTCGTACAGGATTTATATACGAGAGTTTTAGACCCGGTAATATGTATAATACAATACTAATTTCAGCAGAAGGTAGAATATTGTGGCTGTGTATTTCAATTCCTGTTTAAGTAATGTTCTCCTGTGAAAAACACATAGTTCCAGATGAAACAGTAAGAATGATATTGAAAAATCAGAGTTTGAGGAAGAACATTTTATAATTGTATTTAAACTGGGGTCAGAGCTGCTCTGCGTATAACGTCACATTTGTTGTTATGGTCAAGGCAGTTCTATAAACAGCCTCAGACTCATATGAATTCCATTTGTGCCTTTGCCTTCCTCGAAATTTCTACAATTGATCAGATTGAGAAGGCGAAGAAATATTGACTGGTATCGACACACTAGGTCGGTTTGTCTCTTTGCTCCTTTATTTAAAATAAAAATGGAGAATATCAATTCAAAGTCGATTTTACAGATCCAGGCAACAAACTAATGTTTGTGCTCAGCCTTTCTTCAGTTGTAAATTCCATAATTTTATACTCTCTCTCTCTCTCTCTCTCTCTCTCTCTCTCTCTAACTTACTTAGACAAATTTGTTTCATTATTGTTAATGCGGGAATAGACGACATATTACTGTGTAAGACCTTCATTCATAACACTTTTTCAGCATACAGCTTAACCTGTGACTTCCACTAAAATAAACACAAGAAGAGGATAAACCCAGGAAAACTGTCAAATCCAAATGATTGATCGACTGACTGATTGGCGTTTAACGGAACATCAGCGTATAAAAGCCATTTAGTGCCGAGGCAGTGGAGTACGGTGTTTTACTCAGTGACACACGAAGGCAACCGTTCCGCATTTATCGGGGCATTGATTGAACCCGCATCCCCAATGATTGCGAGTCCAACACACTAACCGCAAATATATTTATTATGAACTGTCATATGGGTGTCATTGTATTGGGATAGTCGTAGAAAAGGTTGAATCCAAGAAACGCGTCAAATCCAGGCTAAACATTGACGGATTTATTGATGACAATTAAATTGCACATCAGGTTATGTAAAACGCCTTACCCAGAAATGCATCATTGCAGCACACCCAGGTTGGTCTGGTCAGGATTCGAACCCGTGAATCATTGATTGTGATGCCAGCACGTTAACCGTTGAACTACCGCGGCTTCCAAATCCAAATGAAAAATGACACAAATATTTTGGAACCTCAGTTAGATGGTATGGTACTATGATAATCCTGGTATCCTCTGTACGTGGTATTGTAGTAGTCTTATTGCCTTCCTCTGTAAATGATACTGTAGTAGTCTTCTTGCTTTCCTCTGTACGTGGTACTGTAGTAGTCTTCTTGCCTTTCTCTGTACGTGGTACTGTAGTAGTCTTCTTGCCTTCCTCTGTATGTGGCACTGTAGTAGTCTTCTTGCCTTCCTCTGTATGTGACACTTTAGTAGTCTTATTGCCTTCCTCTGTAAATGATACTGTAGTAGTCTTCTTGCCTTCCTCTGTACGTGGTACTGTAGTAGTCTTCTTGCCTTCCTCTGTACGTGGCACTGTAGTAGTCTTATTGCCTTCCTCTGTATGTGGCACTGTAGTAGTCTTCTTGCCTTCCTTTGAACGTGGTATTGTAGTAGTCTTCTTGCCTTCCTCTGTACGTGGTACTGTAGTAGTCTTCTTGCCTTCCTCTGTATGTGGTACTGTAGTAGTATTCTTGCCTTACATACATGGTACTATGATAATCCTGGTATCATAGTAGTCCTCGTGCCTTTCATACATGGTACTTAGTAGTTCTGGTTTCCTCTATACACAGTACTATGCTAGTTTTGTACCTTCTTTACGTCGTTCTATGGTTGTATTTGTACCTTCTATACATGGTACAATGGTAGTGATGACCCCAGTTTCACTCCACATCTCAAATTTTTTTACTCAAATTGAGGTTTTTTGAATATGTTTCTTACTGCTTTTTTTGTACAACAATATTGATATTGTCTGAAGTATCATGAGCAAGATAATGTAAAATTCCAATTAGAGGAGAAATGTTGAAAATTTTTGTGAAATCGAGGCCTGGTGCCTTCTATACATGGTACTATGGTAGTCATGGTACCGTCTATACATGGTACTATGACAGACCTGGTACCTTCTATACAAGGTAATATATATATATATATATATTATATATATATATATATATATATATATATATATATATATATATATATATATATATATATATATATAAAAAGAGAGAGA
This sequence comes from Margaritifera margaritifera, assembly GCA_029931535.1. Taxonomy (NCBI): domain Eukaryota; kingdom Metazoa; phylum Mollusca; class Bivalvia; order Unionida; family Margaritiferidae; genus Margaritifera; species Margaritifera margaritifera. Next base: position 791,613 of record JAQPZY010001032.1, on the reverse strand, counting down.
GAGAGAGAGAGAGAGAATTACAAATATACACCAAACAGAGCCGAAAGTGCTACCCCTGGATTCTACAGGAGTATGCTTGATAACATTAACATAATTTTTAAATACTAATAAATAATATTATCACACAGAGAATTTTTAATTCCTTCTCTACGGAGATTCGAACCCGGATCCGCGGGTTACGGCACCCATCGCCTTGCCTGTAAACACCAACTCCCATACCATCTCAACCATGCACACATCGCCAAAAATGATGCTACAAAGACGGTGTTATAGACATTCGTGCGAAGCAGACACACCCGCATGTCGACACAGTAATTAATTCTCATCTAAGTACACAGTCCATCTGGATTCCTACTACAGAAATCAAGGTATATAGAAGTTAGTGTAGAGAATAACAAATGTACATGAAACAGAGCGGAAAGTGCTGTCCCAGGATTCTACAGGAGAATGCTTGATAACATTAACAGAGTTTTTTTTTTAATACGAATAAATAATATTATCATATATATTATATATATATATATATATATATATATATATATATATATATATATATATATATATATATATATATATATATATGGCAGTCCCTGTCACCTTTTGTGCAGCCGAATACTTGCTTTTCACTACTAGAGAGAGGAAGAGGGGAAGGTGGGGATTTGGGGATGTGCAGGATTACATCACACGAAGAAATCAACCGTGGTGGTCTGGTGGGTTAATGTGCCGGACTCGAGACCACAAGAGTGCGGGTACAAATCTTGCTTAGGACGGGCCGGGCCGGCCGCCTTGGTATATGTCTGAGCAAGTCACTTTGCTCCAGTTGCCTTGGCACGATTAACCTTTCATGTGTTGCTGGAGTCGCGGCCATAAGAATGCGGGTTCGAATCCTGCCCAGACAAAACGGGGTCGACAGCCGTGCTGTGAGACACATTACAGCGATTGCCTAGGCACGGTATAACCTTTCATATGTTGCCGTTGTAAACTAATCAATCACTGAAAAAATAAAGTTAACTTAGCTATCTACATTATTTCTTTCTTCAAAAAATTATAAGATTCCTTTTTTAAAAGTTTGTGCGGAATCGTTAGTGCTCGAATTTTCTATCTGATCAACGACGCCACTTGAGAAGTTGAAACCTTAAGATCTCAGTCGGTAGTAGGTGTTCTGACTAAAACATTATTGTTTCTGTTGTATTACAAAAATAAAATAAAAATAAAGCGGATAAACAAGTCCACCTAAAACGCATTTGCACCGAGATCATTCCTTTTTCTACATATATGGTCGTTAAAAATACAGAATATATGTGTTATGTTGTGCAGTTCAACAAGGAAAGCTTTCTCAGTTGATACGTGTACGTACTACACGGTTTTAGATTACAAGAGAAGAAATAGTGCGATATAAGTATAAAAGACCTAATATGTCACAGGTGTTCGATATTATGCATTTGTTTAAACTATTCGCATACATTAAAAATCAATCAGTTGTCTTTCGAAGGTGAGGTAACTTAAATTATAGAAAAGCTGATTATAAAATCTCTATAAAACAACAGTAAAAACCGCGAAGAACTATGTTAAATTTTAGTTATAATATTACCAATTTCAGGCTTTATTTCCCTCATCCTGCCGAAAAAGGTGGTCCAGAGTTAATTTTCCAGCAATACGTAGATAAAATGAAGAAAAGGACAATCAGACCTTGTGTAGACACGAGATATTGTTGTGTTAGGGAGGTCACACACACACACACACACACACACACACACACACACACACACACACACACACAGACACACACACACACACACTTTCAAATGCGTGTATGTATGTCTCTATTTATCATTATATTTAAGCAGCAACATATACAATTACTACAGCTACTGCTTTAACAAAATGCACCACTACTACAACAGCTACCGCTTTAACAAAATGCACCACTACTACAACAGCTTTGACTGCTGCCCGTGCTTCTGATATCTCTACTATTTTTACTTTAAATACCATTACGCTTACGTCTAGTATAAAGAAATAAAAGCACTGGTTTTTATTTGTTTTGGGTTTTTTTTAAAAAGAAGAAAAGAAAAACACGTACGTTAGCAAGCACAGATAAAGTCCCAAATAACCTACATGATTAATGGTTTTAATATCGTCAGGAAAGGACTTCATTAATATTACCTTTTCGTCAACGGATTTTCATTGGGCTGATTTAAATTATGTATTCAGGACCAGGACCGTCAAGTGAATGTTTCTCTTTTCTATAGTCATTATAGGACCTAAAGAAATGAATTTCAATAAACACGATTCACCTATAGTGCAAATAACGGACGGCTATTTACGAGTGCAATAAACATTTCCATGCATTCGTAAGCAAACTGAATACGAAAAAGTTCTTGTGAAAAGACTCGATCACAATTCAAGTGTATGTGTGTAAAGACGTCTCCTATAAACTGCTTAAGCGCATTCATTACAGAAAGCACGGTGAGATCTTAATTGTGATCATTACTTTGGATTAAACGCTACTTACAATAGATAAGTATTAAGAAATCCTCCACTCACTTTATATATATAATGAACATCATTGGGGTGAAAATCTTCTTAACAGAGGAATTTTAATCATTGATACTGCTGACATCAGATAAGAAGTGTTTTCAACATAGAAACAGTACATATCCATGTAGTTCGACTGAAAGACTTATATAGCTAAGACCAGAGAGTGTCGATCATATTGACGTATGCCTATGAGTGGAATTCAAGTTAGGAGTAGGTGTCGGTAAGTTTGAAAGCATCACCTACTATATCTGAAAACGGGTGTGTACAACATTAGTGGGAAGAAGATGTACGGTTGCGTGCTTCCACGATCAATTTATAGTGAGGAAATATTAGTTAATCACGAACAGTTTTGATCGTCTACTCACAATTGTGTAATATCAAGCTCTCGCCTGTGTCAGTCAAAGAAGATTTTCTTAAAGTATACAATTCTTTGTATTTGTTGGCAGTGTCCATTGTCACATAGAACAAAATGAGCAAGAAAGATAAAAAGGACAAGAAAATCACGGATGATTTTCTAAAATGCGAGCTATGCAAGCGAATGCTTCAGGATCCGCGGACTCTACAATGTATGCATTCATTCTGTCGGGACTGTCTGCTGACGTACATTGTGGAAACCACAAAATCATCTTCTAAGGGAAGTTTCCAATGTCCGCTATGTCTTCAGACGATCATGGCCCCAAAATCTGGACAGCCGCCAGAAAAATGGGCCGATGATCTCGATGTGGATCCGTTCCTAAATGCCTACATTGAAGCTCTGGCACTGAAGGACATAGGGAAATTATGTGACACTTGCGAGAGACAGGAGAAAAATTCTGTTGCCGAGAAGTTTTGCAGATCGTGCCATGACGCTCTATGTGATGAATGTGTGGGCTTCCATAATGCCCTGAAGACCACAAAAGCGCACAGAATTGAGGATCTTTCCAAACTCAGGCGGCAGCCTATGAGGGAAATAATCGAGGAACCCATCTGCCAAGATCACGATGGAGAGCATCTGACTCGATATTGCGAGACTCACAAAGAATTGGTATGTGAGAAGTGTGTGGCTTCCAAACATAAGAATTGCAAGGATGTGACAACAACGAGTGAGGCCACCCAGAAACGAAAACATGAGGCTACCAGTGTGTTAGACTCTCTCACCGAGGAAACCCAGCTTGCCAAGTCTATCTATGAAGACAGGATGGTAGAGGATAGCGCACTAGAAGAAGCCCAGGAGAGCATTTTGAAAAAAATTCAATCAGTCCGACAAAATGTAAACGAGATTCTTACTAAATTGGAGGGCCAAATCATTAGACAATTGTACGACGTCCACAACAAAGAAAAAGTAAAAATTCAAACGGAACTTAAAGAAGCCCAACGCACTCGAAAAGCGGTAGGTAAAGTACAGAGCAGCATGGAGTATGTGACGAAACACGGTTCTGATGGCCACCTAATGGAAGTGATGGAAAAAGCTAAGAACCAAGAACGGTTCTATAATGATAGAGTGATTAGTTTGAATAATAAAATACAAAAGACAAGGCTGGAATTTATAGTGGACAACACTTTACAAAAAGTCATGTCTTCCGTGAAAGAGCTGGGAGAGTTGAAAATCATTAGCACAAAAGGAAACTTACCTTTAAGTAGCTCCATCCAGTCGAGTAAATCATTGAAAGGACAGTTCACCACCGAAGATCATCACGAGGCAAGCTCCGTACAAGAAAAGAAGTCTGGGAGTAGTGGTGAACAGAAGCTTGTTGAGAGCATCGCTACTTTTTCTGGCCGGACCCCATCTGACTGGGAGCCTTGTTGGTTCACAGGAGTCATTTACCTCCCAAGTGAGCAAATTCTGCTGGTTGATCGAAACAACAGTAAAGTCAAGATCTTCGATAAAGACCTACAGCCTATCTCTGAGACGACACTTCTATCACAACCGTTCGATGTGGCACTTGTATCCGCGTCTGAAATAGCCATAACTATCCCACGAGAGAACAAGATAGAACTGTATACACTTGGAACCAACCTCATTCACAAAGGTACCATTCTCACCTCTGACCGTTGTTATGGTATCAGTTTTGCGCGAGACAGGTTTGCAGTGACATGCGCATGTGGATCGCCCCCTTCTGTGAAAGTGTATTCTAAAGAAGGAACAGAGATGCTGGATATATGTCCAGAAGAGAATTATCAGCCACTATTCTTTAGACCTTGGTACATCCATCTCGAGCAATCAGGGAATAGTTTCATCGTCTCGGATTGTAATAGAAGTCACGTGACATGTATTACAGGTTCCGTTATCAAGAGATACGTTTACAAAAGTTCGACACTGAATTCCCCCCGTGGGCTTTGTGTAATGCCTGACGGAAAGACTTTGGTTTGTGGTTGGGGGTCAGACAATATTCAACTTATCGATGAAAATGGACAGTATATCCAAGATATTATAAGCCGAATGGATGGGATAATTGGACCACAGAGTGTGGCCATTAGTTCTAAAGGAGACAAGCTTGTGGTGACATTCGATCCTTCAAGCGGAAGCAGTGACTCTGTGAAATTGTTCAGATACAAATCACCAAAAAGTACGAAATTTACTTAAAGTCAGTATGTTACATGAATCAGGATGATAAACACTGGGTACAATATTGGGATATAATTGAAAATGATCTATAATTATTTTCTGAAGATGAAGAAGAAGTCTTAACTACTGTAAAATCCTCATCTAGTAGATGATTAAAACTATATCTCGAGTAGCTTCGTTAAAATCACATCAGATTTTTAAAATTTTAACAATTTTTTTTTTTTCTTTTTTTTTTTCAATGATCAGCGATAAAGATAAGTTGATTGTCAAATAAGGGATATGATGGAGACGTTTAGCGCTAAGGCAAGGCTCTACACTTACGACCAACAAACAGTAAAATCTGAATTAATACTGGCTGGTTGGTTTTTCGTTGGCTTGTAAGGGCACTTGAACCACGGTCTTGGCTACATCATATCGAGAAAATGGAAGTTATGTGCCCCTCCCAAGGACACATCGAGGCAATTAATACTGTCAAATAATGTACATAACAAATATCTAAGCACCATTTGACTAAATAGCATTTGTCAAGGCCTCTTTTGAGCAAATAGCACGGTTTCTAAACTGCAGATTATCATCTGAATGAATTCACTTAAGCTTCAAGTTTTTTGAATGTTTAGTTTGTGTTCAAGTTTTTCTTCTTCGATATGGTGTCGACTTTAGACAAAGTTCACCATTTAAACAATTATTAGATGCATTGAATTTCAAATACAAACCATACTCATTCAATCAAGCAAGAAATAGTGGATATAAGTTATATTGTAAACGTGAATTTAATGTTTCACTACATCTCCTTTCCCGGTTACGTGTAAATGATTGCCCGATGTAAACTTTATATATTTGTATGACGATTTGCACAGTGAGTTCTGTTAAGTTAGAGCCAATACACCTGGACAGCATTTGGGCGAGAGCTAATTTGAATTATTATTATTATTATTATTATTATTATTATTATTATTATTATTACCCCCTCATAAACCAAACATTTTGATCAAATCTATCATTTTTTTCTACGTCTATAAGATATGCCCGGTTGTATGAAAAGGTGGAGAGAGAGAGAGAGAGAGACAGAGAGACAGAGAGAGAGAGAGAGAGAGATTACGTTACTGGGAAAGTCGTGACGTAACAAAGGCAACATTTTGCCGTTCGACAACTCAGAAATTGCGTTACTTACGCTGGTGTGTTTGAATATATTTTGTCAGTATCATTAGAAAGAATCTATGACAAGATGCCATAATTTACAGGTAGAACATTTTGAAAGAGAGAGAGAGATAGAGAGAGAGAGAGAGAGAGAGAGAGAGAGAGAGAGAGAGAGAGAGAGAGAGAGATGTTTAAAGTTGTTTAAATAATTTTCATGAATATTTACATCCAATTCTTTTTAAAAAAAAAAAAAAAAAAAAAAAAAAAAAAAAAAAAAAAACGGTTTTTTTGTTCCAGGTGTCCCAAAAAACTGTAGTTCCTGAAGTACACGTGCTAGAAATAGAGATTTCATTTATCGTTAACAGCTTTATTACGTTTTTAATACCACTTGACCTTTCTTTTTGTCTTAACTAGTATTTAATATGCTGAATTCACACTATCAATATATATTATGTTTTCGAAAAAAAACAAAACATTCGTCTTAATTTGAGCATTTATATTTGAATACTGTAAACTACAATAGGTCTATGTAATCTTAAGAAAGTAAAGAAATAAAGACTACAATAAAATTGTTTCTGTGACATTTTCTTTGTATTATCCTAATGTTATATTATTACATACCCATTTAATCTTGCATGCTTGATCTGGTGCAGTGGTGGCGCGAGGGTTTGAGGCGCCCGAGGGCAATGTTCTTTAGTGGCGCCCCTACTTTGTCACAGAGAACAATTTTTATGTCAGTTGCCAACCTTCTTCCTATCCTCCCCCCCCCCCCTCCTAAATATAACTTTTGTGAAGAGTTTGCCTCCGTTAAACTAAGGTGAGGTGAACTACTATGAAAATTTCAGCTGCAAAAATAAAAAAATAAAAACAAAAAATTTTTTTTAACAGCACCCTCCATCGTCTGGCGCCCGCATAGGCCCCCCTCCCCCCCCCCCGCACCGCCTCTAATTTTTATGTCAGTTGCCAACCTTCTTCATATCCTCCCCCCTCCTAAATATAAGTTTTGTGAAGAATTTGCCTCCGTTAAACTAAGGTGAGGTGAACTACTATGAAAATTTCAGCTGCAAAAAAAAAAAAAAATAAAAAAAAAAAAAATTGTTAATAGCACCCTCCATCGTCTGGCGCCCGCATAGGCCCCCCTCCCCCCCCCCCCGCCTCTAATCTGGCGTTCGATACAGGTGTTCAATCCGTATTTCCGTATCACACACCCAGATTCGAATTACTTAGGTGCCTTCTTTGACGTCCGAGCGTAGCTATTTTTAGACACAAGTGAATCGAACTTTTATAAAGTGGACAGCGAGCAGAGCAAGTAGCAAGTACTACAAAGAGCGCTAGCCATGGAAGTTATCCCTGAAATCGCACTGAACGCCCTGAAGGGCATTGGCCTTTCATTGGCTTCAGGGTGGAGCTTGAGAGCTCAGGAGAAGAGAACAACTCTTCTCTTAATCTGGGAGAAAAACAACAGTTACAACAACGAAGACAGAACCTCGAGGGATTGGAGGAAAAGGGGACCAGACAGAACCCCAAGGGATTGGAGGAAAAGGGGACCAGAGATAGGAGAACCACAGCCTCAACAGAGGGAGCGAGGAGCGCAGACCCAGCCGAGTGCTAGCGGCCCTGTCCCGGAACCTCAAGCAACAGCAGCGCTATTTCCTCCAAAACCAACATCGCCCCCACCCCCACCCCCAGCGGCAACACCTGTAGCTGGGACACAGGCGACAGCCTCTTCAAAGAAGAAAATGGAGGAGAAGAAGGAGGAGAACAAAATGAGGGTACAAAAAAAAAAGCGGCGGAAGGAAGGAAGGAAGTCTCACCACCACCACCACTGCAGGAAGCGAGGGGGAAAAAAACTCCCCCACTTGCGCCTCAAGCCTCCTCCACACCTAAATCGGCTGTGAACAAACCGGCCAAAACGGCGGAAAAACAGGTAGAGGCGGAAGTGTGGAAGCTACCCCCACCCACCCCGAAACCGATCCCACCGCCGGAAATGAGTGAAGTCCAGTTAGAACGTCAGGCGCTGCAATATCTGCGCGAAAAATCGTGCGCAATGGGGGTGAACGACGTATGGCTCCGGAAGGACACAGCCCAGAAATTTATTGAGGATCTCTGGGAGGTCTTTGGAGCCAGAATACATGAGACAAATGGGAAGCAACAATCAAAGGCTAGCAAAACCCGGGCCAGAAAAGCAGCATCAACTTTACAACAATGGGGGACGGAGTTTTATGAATGCCCCGTACCACTGGCAGCCTTCATCGGCAACCACCTGATAATGTATCACCGGATCGAGAACCCAGGTATTGTCTACCTCGCACTCTGGGAACATTATGATATGGCAGACATTATCGACCCCACCTGTCCGAAGGAGCGCACCAGACAAACGTTCACACAGGGAATGCCAGACCACCTGAAGAAGCATTTCCTGTAGTTGCTCATCCCTACACCCCCCAGCACTTCTAAGGGCTAAAAGAGTGCCTCATTGCCTAAATCAATGGGGTTTTCAATTTGGTATTTTCGAAAACCCCTTTTGATTATACTCTTTTAAAGCACAAATTTGATCAATTTCGAACCACCGTCTAAAAATTATTACTCAAAATTGAAGTGTGCGTGATACGAAAATGAGATGAGTAATTCCTGCTCAAAGATTGGTATCGTTTTGGGAAAATAATTTGTACACTTTGTACACAAAATTCTCACAACAACTGGAATAAGCGCGTTAAATAAAAAAATTCTTTGTAACTTGAAGCATTGTCATAATTGAACAAGTGGCTAATACTTTATTGGTATTAGGGACAGCCCGACTTAGTTAACTGGGCAGAATTTGAACTTGTACGATCCTGGCGTTTCTTCCGTTCCGCTTCGTGTCTCCCTTGCCGAGCCCAAGCCACCTGCCACGTTCCTGACACTGAAAAATAGCATGCTGTGCATGCATTGCATTGAAACCTGAAAACATTGAGGGTCTAATCCTATGTACAGGTTGAAAGTGCATTTACACACCCTCCCATATCGCGCCTACAATGATCCCCCATAGTGGGGCAACCATGCAGCGATGGAGTGGTGTGTAATAATTAATGCGCAGGTGAATTTGCAATTGCAAGTCACCTGACGAACCCCAGGCTTGTGCTTCACTGCACTAGTTTGGGGGAAATTAAATAGTGCGCTGTGCGCATATGTTAACTACTCGTACATGGCCGTAGGGCCGCACACGAGGATAATTAAATATCAGAACTTTTATAAATCCCAGTTCATTTTGAATTTCATTTGTACAGTAAAGCTACAAATATTTAGAAAGCGTAAACAAGGGAGTATGTAATAAACACAAAACCGCATTCGTGTTTTGTACTGAGTCGGGGGAAAGAACTCGTTTTATATGTTTTATGAATACGTCTAGACCTGACGGCCCCGACGGATCCCTGCGCCATATCAAACTCGTTCTTTCCGCCGACTCAGAACAATACAGGTATGCAGTTTTGTGTATGTACATATCGTTCTGTTTGTATCGCATTTATGATTTATAATAGTTGACGCTGCGAATCCCCAAATTATCTAGGTAAACTTTGTATATAACATACTCCGGGGGAAACTAAAATTTGGCTTTTTAAAAACGGATCTCGTTATGTAAAAGATGTGAAAATTAAGTTTAAATTAACTGTGGAATGAAAACATGCTTTTTATGGGCACTTTCTCTCTATTTCAGCTCTCGTTATAACTGTAGTTTACCGTTTTTATTTCCTCTTCCAGACATTTTAAGTTCTAATCATTACTTTTGAACACAAAGAATGGATTTTATTTTTCGATGTGTGCAGCGACAAGGAGTGCATGGCTTCTCTATATGAACTTTTGAAGGTTTCAAGATATGTATATAATATATCCATTTTCTCAGAAAGGAGGAATCTACATGCCAAAATGAACGGGGAGCCAGGAGAATATTACCCATTACACACGTAAGTGGAACGAGAACAAACATAATGTAAGGGGGGTAACTTCTTAAACAAAATCCTTAAAAAGAATGTTACATTGGAATTTCCACGTTTCACTTGACTAATCGCTTAAATTGTCATCGACCTAGGGTAAACCAATGTACGAGGCAACCTGCAACGTCATATAGCATGCCTTTTAGCATAATGTCCTATTTTCACATATGTGAAATTTTATTTGAAATAACTATTTTACATATGTTTGGTTTGGTTTGGTTTTGTGGGTTTAATGCCATTTTTCCGCACATGAAAGGCTATACATGGCGGCCCCAGTATATTTGGTGGAGGAAGAACCCAGGAAGATCCCGGGAAGAACCCCTGACCCACTGGAAGCTACTGGAAAGCTTTCTCACGCATCCACGTTAGCCGAACTGAGACTGGAACCCACGCGGACATAGGTGAGATGTGAGTGATCTGAAAAGGCGAGCGCCTTAGGCCACTCGGCCACACAGGGCCCCATTTTACATTTGTAAAATTCTTTTTCACATATGTGAAATAAAGTTAAACTATTCCACATATGTCAAATTCTTTTTCAGTCATGTCAAAAAGAATTTTACACGTGAAAAACACCACCACCAACCCCCACCCCCAAACAAAAAAACAAAAAACAAAACAATAAATGCCAAAACGGCTTGCCATACTATCATATAGTGTAAATAGCAACACAACGGAGGATAAAAGGTTACTAAAGTACATATTATGACGGAGTTTCTAGCCTCTGGCGTTAAGTTGTATCCTTTATTCTCCGTCGTGGTACACTGTTACACTACGAACCTGATTAAGATCAGAGCTTCAAATTTGTTCCTGATACGATCTTGTAACGTGACAAGGTCTTATAACGTAACAAGGTCTTGTAACTTGACAAGAATGTGTAACGAGCTAGCTAGAAGATCTGATTTTAATCAGATTGTTAGTATACATAATATAATCCACCCATTATAGTACTACCCGCGGCTAAATTCTCGTACATAAGATATGCTAGTCACGTACATGAGATATGCTAGTCTCGTACATAAGATATGCTAGTCTCGTATATAAGATGTGCTAGTCTCGTACATAAGATATGCTAGTCTCGTATATAAGATGTGCTAGTCTCGTATATAAGATGTGCTAGTCTCGTATATAAGATGTGCTAGTCTCGTATATAAGATGTGCTAGTCTCGTATATAAGATATGCTAGTCACGTACATAAGATATGCTAGTCTCGTATATAAGATGTGCTAGTCTCGTATATAAGATATGCTAGTCTCGTATATAAGATGTGCTAGTCTCGTATATAAGATGTGCTAGTCTCGTATATAAGATGTGCTAGTCTCGTATATAAGATGTGCTAGTCTCGTATATAAGATGTGCTAGTCTCGTATATAAGATATACTAGTCTCGTATATAAGATGTGCTAGTCTCGTATATAAGATATGCTAGTCTCGTACATAAGATATGCTAGTCTCGTATATAAGATGTGCTAGTCTCGTATATAAGATGTGCTAGTCACGTATATAAGATATGCTAGTCTCGTATATAAGATATGCTAGTCTCGTATATAAGATATGCTAGTCTCGTATATAAGATATGCTAGTCTCGTACATAAGATATGCTAGTCTCGTACATAAGATATGCTAGTCTCGTATATAAGATATGCTAGTCACGTATATAAGATATGCTAGTCTCGTACATAAGATATGCTAGTCTCGTATATAAGATATGCTAGTCTCGTATATAAGATATGCTAGTCTCGTATATAAGATATGCTAGTCTCGTACATAAGATATGCTAGTCTCGTACATAAGATATGCTAGTCGCGTACATAAGATATGCTAGTCTCGTATATAAGATATGCTAGTCTCGTACATAAGATATGCTAGTCTCGTATATAAGATATGCTAGTCTCGTATATAAGATATGCTAGTCTCGTATATAAGATATGCTAGTCTCGTACATGAGATATGCTAGTCTCGTATATAAGATATGCTAGTCTCGTACATGAGATATGCTAGTCTCGTATATAAGATATGCTAGTCTCGTACATGAGATATGCTAGTCTCGTACATGAGATATGCTAGTCTCGTATATAAGATATGCTAGTCTCGTACATAAGATATGCTAGTCTCGTATATAAGATATGCTAGTCACGTACATGAGATATGCTAGTCACGTATATAAGATATGCTAGTCTCGTATATAAGATATGCTAGTCTCGTACATAAGATATGCTAGTCACGTACATGAGATATGCTAGTCTCGTTTAATGGTCTATACAAACGATTGTAACGCCCTCAAACGAGGCTTACAAAACTGGCAAAGTAGCTGGTTGTTTTGGACAGACAACATAAAATATACGGTAAATACTGGTTTTCGCTTCAATAAGAAGCTCCTGAAAATCGTCAGACTGTGACAATAACACATTGAGTACATGAAATGGGATTACCCGCTTTTCCACCATACACCCTACCACCTTCAAAAGTACAGGATCAATGTGTTTGCATTTATCTCTTCCACATAAATAGTGTTAACAGACCTTATGGTATAGATGGTTTATTTTTCGCACAGAAGGAAATGGACGAAATGAAATTAGCCACACCTAACTGTACAGACACTGAAGAGACTCTCGTTCGCCATAGATCTCTCGTAGTCATACGAAAAACTAATTGATATAAACGCCTCCTGTAATAAATCACCCTAAAACGCAGCGTGCAGTCGAAGCTAATCTCGACCAAGTTGACCAATGAATTCGCTGGTTACTTCCAAACCATTCGCCACATAGCCTGAGCACCAACTGGGGAACAGTTTGGATAGAAGAATGATCCATTTTATTCGCCGGAAATTTCTTGGCAAGAAAAGAAACCGCAATATATTCGGACCACCTTGGCTATTTCTACGATCGGATTGAACGTAGGATTGACCGAGAAGTTGCTAATGAAACAATAATAGTTCGATGCATTCGAAACTTCGAAACATCGAGATATGATCCGTAGGCTTGACCGATAATATGCGATTGATACGTTTACATGGCGATATGTATATATATATATATATATATATATATATATATATATATATATATATATATATATATATATATATAGAGAGAGAGAGAGAGAGAGAGAGAGAGAGAGAGAGAGAGAGGTATAGATCGGCCCAGATGATTTTATCTATCCTTTCCTAATGCAATCTTATCAAAACTACAGCCAGGAATCAGTTTAGTAGACATATGCAATTTTTGCGATGCTATTTACCCAATTAAATATTCCGTAACTCTTTACATGTATTATTATTATTATTATTATTATTATTATTATAACTCTTGTCAATTATCCCGCCACACCATGCTCTTGATATGCTTCCTTAGAACCTCCATTCATAACTTTACCGGGATATAATTTCTAGTGTGCATTTTGTTGATGGCATTGAGTTTTCGCCTCGCATGGTGTCCGTCTATTGTTCCCAGATTGGAATTAAGTCAAAACACTTTGGTTCTTTGTTTTGTTGGGCCGATGAGAGTATAGCACAGACATGTAGCTGATGAGAGTATAGCATAGACATGTAGCTGATGAGAGTATAGCATAGACATGTAGCTGATGAGAGTATAGCAGAGACATGTAGCTGACAAGAGTATAGCATAGACATGTAGCTGACGAGAGCATAGCATAGACATGTAGCTCACCAGTTTTAAGACCATTTATTAATTATGTCTTCTTTCTTTCTTCTATTTGTTTTCCTTTCTTTGTTTATTTCCCTGTCATTCAAACATGTAGAGTCAAGACTTTCTCTTTGCTTTTGTGTTTAGTTTGTTTTGTGGATGTACATTGTTTCTTCTCCTGACGAAGAGCTTGTTGTTTGTTATATATATATATATATATATATATATATATATATATATATATATATATATATATATATATATATATATATATATATATATATGTATATATATATATATGTGTATATATATATATATGTATATATATATATGTATGTATGTATGTATGTATGCATGTATGTATGTGTGTGTGTGTGTGTGTGTGTGTGTGTTTAACTGATTGTGTAATGGATTCCGAAGCAGTTTTAGTGTACTGTAAACAAATGTTTTCCAGTTCAGGGGCGGGGTCAGGGCGGTGGAGTGGAGGCCGGCACCCCCTCCCCCAACTAAAAATTAAAACATGCGCGCAAAACAACCGGGACGTTTTCTGGAGTAAGTTTTATTTACAGTTAGATGGTTACAATTATGCCCTGCACTATCGGGGATTCTGTCCCATAGACCTTTAGGTTACTTATTAACGCTGCCCCTTAGGCTCCTCCCCCCCCCCCCACGATATTTCTGGATCCGCTACTGCAGTTCCTTCTCGTGGTCACCACCTTATACATCTTAGAGGCTTTTTACAGTTATAATATGAAATAATAATAATAATAATAATAATAATAATAATAATAATAATAATACTAATAATGAGGACTTTGTATAGCGCCTAATCTTTAGAAGCTTTAAGCGTTTTACAACATTAGATAACACCTAAAAATATATATAATGATATGATTACGAAAAACAAACACCATGAAATTAGAAAACAAAAACATGCTGAAAATAGTTAAGGTAAGGAAACATTAATAAGTCTTTAAGTCTATTCTTGCAGTCGAAATAGGTGAGTTTTAAGAGCACTCTTGAATGAGATCACTGTGTCTTTGTGTCTAAGTTCAGTGTGTAATTCGTTCCACGTTGCTGGGCCCTGGTATGCAAAAGAACGTTTTCCGTATGACTTCATTTTGATAGTGGGAATAATGAGAATACTAGTGTCTCAAGAGGAGCCTAAGTATCTTGCTGGTGTGTACACATGGGTGAGGTGAGATAGGTATGTTGGACTGGTGTCAGTCAATGAAACGTAGCACAGAGAACAAATTTTGTGTTTGATTCTGGATCGAATGGGTAGCCAGTGTAGGTACAGAGCTGGGTATGGGTGGGGGTGGGTGGGAGGTGTGCTCTGTTTGTGGTACTCTAAGAATGATCTGAGCAGCTGTGTTTTTAACTTTTTGAAGTTTCTGGAGTAGATACTGAGACGAACCAGATATAATTGAGTTACAATAGTCCAGTCTTGAAAGTGCTAAGGAACACACAAGTGTTTTAGTGGCATCAACTGAAAGATAATTGCGAATGGAGCCGATGCGTCTCAGCTCAAGATATGCAGTCTTGCATATGTTCATGACATGTTGGTGCAATGAGAGAGTACTGTCGAGAGTAACACCCAGGTTTCGTACTGACTGTGTGAATTTAATGTTGGTGTTGCTGATATTTATTGTTTGAGGTAAAGGATGTGAATGAGAAACTCTTTGTGTTGTAATCAGAATGGCTTCAGTTTTATCATCATTCATCTGCAGCTTGTTACATGTCATCCATGATTTCACATCGGAAATGCACCTCTCTACACCTTGGATGGTATCATCAACTTCAGTTGAGTGGCTAGATTTGTATATTTGGGTGTCATCAGCGTACAATTGGTGAGACACAGGATGACGATCTATGACACTTGATAGCGGCTGAGTGTATAGAAGGAAGAGAACATGTCCAAGAACAGAACCCTGTGGAACACCAAAACATAGATCAACTGGGCTGGAGTGATTTCCATTTACGGACACAATTTGTGTCCTGTTGACCAAGTAGGACTTGAACCATAGTAAGGCTGTATCATGAACGCCAAATACATGATGGAGACGGTGAAGTAATATATCATGGTCTATTGTGTCAAATGCTGCAGACAAGTCAAGGAGGGTGAGGACTGTAATCTTTCCGCTATCCAAAGCAGAGAGAAGATCGTTAACTACTTTCAGAAGGGTAGTTTCGGTACTGTGACGATGGCGATATGCAGACTGTACATTGCTAAAAAGACTGTTTGAATTCAGATGAGATACAAGTTGGGATAGAACAACTTTTTCTAAGATTTTTGACATAAATGGGAGGTTAGAAACTGGGCGGTAGTTCTTTAAATCATTATGGTCAAGTGTTGGTTTCTTCAGCAGAGGCTTTACAATGGCAGTTTTGAAAAATGATGGAAATTCCCCTGATGAGAGAGAAGTATTAATAACATCAGTTAGTGAAGGCAATATTGGATCTAAGCACTCAAGCAGAAGTGATGTCCGAATCGGATCAAGTTTACATGACTTTGATGCACTCTTCATCATGATTGTACGTACTAAATACATAGAGACAGGTTCAAATGCTGCTAACGGTTGCCGCTAAAATTCTGTATCGCAACTGTATGGTGACGACGAGTCAATTGAAATTGTGTTGTCAAGCTTATCTCTAATGGTTTGTACTTTGTCACGGAAGAAATTTGCAAACTGGTCCGGAAGGTTGACTGGAGAGAATGTAGTTGGAAGTGGTGTACATTTGTTCCTTGACATTAGCTTGTTAGTAATCTCGAAGAGCTCTTTGTAGCTGGAACTTTCAGTGATCTTAGTGCTGTAGTGGGCTGATTTCGCTTCATGGACTATGTTTGTGACATTCTTTTTAGCGTCTTCATAGATTTGCTTATGAATAGTGAGTCTGGTGGAAAGCCAAAGCTTCTCAGTCTTACGGCGGTCTCTTTTAGCACTACGAAGCTTGTCCCTAACACTGCTATACCACGGAGAACACTTTTGAATTGATACTCTGCACTTGGTTGTTGGGGCATGTTTGTCAAGCAATGAACGCAGGCAGTTATCAAGTTGTTCTGCTGTTGGAGGTAACAAAGTTGTTAGGATTGCTTGGATGTCATGCATTAGTTGGGTTCTATTTATCATACGGAGATTTCTCTTAGTAGCAAATAAAGGTGAAGGGTTAGAGACTGATACGTCAAGATGGCATATAACACAGAGGTGATCTGATGCAAGTTCGTGGGACACCAGGGAGGACTGTAGAATATTATCATCAGGTCTATGAAGAATCCAGTTTAAAATGTGACCATGTTTATGGGTGGGTTGGCTAACTGACTGTTTGAGGTTGAAAACGTTAATGGAATCTAGGAGTTTTGATGTGAATGGGTTTCCAGACCAGTCAAAGTGAAAGTTGAAATCTCCAAGAATAACCAGGTTGCCACCTATCGAATTTCCATACTCCAGGAGATTCGGAAACTGCTCCAAAAAGAGAGATTCAGTCAGTTTGTTTTTTCTACTAGGAGGAGGGCGGTAGAGGCAGAAAAAATGGACTGACCTTTGTTCCAGTGTGAGTGTGGTTTGGACTAGTTCAAACGATGTGTGGTAGAAATTGAAGGATGTAGTGTGATTAAGACGGTTGATCATGGAGTTCTTTGCAATGACAGCAATTCCACCTTCGCGGGATTGGCGGGAGAACGACTTGATGGAGTAACAGGGGGGTGTTAGCTTCGCGCACTTGGGCTCATCGCCTGATGTTTTTAGCCATGTTTCTGTCAGAAAAAAGAAGTCGATATTCTGATCGTTGGTAAAATTAACTATTTCTGTGCGCTTTTCAGGTGGTACTGCTGATTGGGCATTGAGTAATGCGATGCGCAGTGGTATCTCTTGGATAGTTGAGACAAAGGTTGACGACTTAAGAATTTGAATTAAGTTATCTAAATTAACGGCCGAGTTTTCAAATTGCTGTGCCGGAAAGGGCGAAAGGGAGATAACTGGAATTCTTCTTCCTGTTCTACATCGGCCATCGAGCGGAATATCACACAGATTCAGTGGACGACGAACTGCTAATATCTGGGGTCCAGTGGTATTCTAATCTGGTTCCTATTCACCTCAAATTGCACAGCTTCAGTATTGGTATATTGTGCACTGTCTGCCCCTGATTGTAACTTTCCCAGTTTGTCATTCACAACTCCTTGTTGGATCCTATTTGTTCCAAACGAATCATTGAACCAAAAATCTGCGTATGTCATGAAAATGTTGTAGTCGTAGATTATGTTCATGTCATTCAAATTTTTTATTTATATTGTTTACTACTGCATTGCTAGCATCTCCTTTTACATTAACATCAACCGATACCAAAATATTACCTGCTGCCATCCGTATATTTGGGTTTTGGTTTGGATTTCCTGCATGTAAAGTTTTTTTTAGTATTAATGTTGTTTGTTGTGCATGTGATACAATGATTGTTGTGTATGTGATACAATGATTGTTGTGTATGTGATACAATGATTGTTGTGTATGTGATACAATGATTCTTGTGTATGTGATACAATGATTGTTGTGTATGTGATACAATGATTGTTGTGTATGTGATACAATGATTTGTTGTGTATGTGATACAATGATTTGTTGTGTATGTGATACAATGATTTGTTGTGTATGTGATACAATGATTTGTTGTGTATGTGATACAATGATTTGTTGTGTATGTGATACAATGATTTGTTGTGTATGTGATACAATGATTTGTTGTGTATGTGATACAATGATTTGTTGTGTATGTGATACAATGATTGTTGTGTATGTGATACAATGATTGTTGTGTATGTGATACAATGATTGTTGTGTATGTGATACAATGATTTGTTGTGTATGTGATACAATGATTTGTTGTGTATGTGATACAATGATTGTTGTGTATGTGATACAATGATTGTTGTGTATGTGATACAATGATTTGTTGTGTATGTGATACAATGATTTGTTGTGTATGTGATACAATATTTGTTGTGTATGTGATACAATGATTGTTGTGTATGTGATACAATGATTTGTTGTGTATGTGATACAATGATTTGTTGTGTATGTGATACAATGATTGTTGTGTATGTGATACAATGATTTGTTGTGTATGTGATACAATGATTTGTTGTGTATGTGATACAATGATTGTTGTGTATGTGATACAATGATTTGTTGGACTGAGGTAGTTAACTCTTTGTGGTATCTTTTCCTGCTTCTAAAGCTAAAGAGTTCTTATTCACCGTGCGTCGAGCTCTTTGATATATATATATATATATATATATATATATATATATATATATATATATATATATATATATATATATATATATATATATATATATATATATATATATATATATATATATATATATATATATATATATATATATATATATATATATATATATATATATATATATATTGCAAGTAATAAACACACTAATGCCCACCACAAGTGCAATGAATGTACACTTGTATTTTCTTGAGAATGAGAAGACTGGTGGAAATACAGTTTACGTTGTCTTGGCTTCATGTTTTTCATTATTTTCTGGGTGTTCAGATGCTTCAGAGTGAGAAGACGCGTAAAGAGCAAAAGCATTATCCAACTTGTTTAAATTTTGAGTCACCAAATGTTTTCCTGTTTTCACGTCATTTTGCCGTTTTCTCTGCAATTCGTCTACAGTAAACTTGTTGAGTCTAATTTTTTCTTCATCAGTTCCATTAGGATCAAATAACTTGAATATGCTTCCTGTGAATACGGAACCGTTGAGAACTTCGATTCAGTTTTGATTTTTCAACCTTAACATGTAACTGACTGTAAAACTGTAATAGATAAATCTTAAGTTTTTTCTTCAAATCTTTCATCATGCTTTCATTAATATTTTGTTTTTGGTGCTCTTTATCTTTTAGCTTATCTCTGTTAAATCAGTTTTCTTCTGCAATCCTGACAAGGTTTAGTGTTGACTGTTATCATGTTCTTTAAGTCAGCAGTTCTTATGCGAAAATTATTAATGAAATGTTTAGTCTTTGGATCGTTTTATTTGATTTCATTATTCATATCTATATATAACTGCACCAACTGTGATTGAAAATAAAATCATTATAATCTTCTTGTGATCTTTATATTCTCTCCCTATCAGACTGTTTATCCTCAGTTCGACGGGCCGTATATATTGTTGAATATTAGTGCTGATCCTTCAACGCCTATATTTTCTCTTACCGTTTGTTAAGTGTACGGCACAAGATAAGGTTATGAATCTCTCTGTGAACAATTTCTGTTCACGTGAAGACAAAAATCACGTTCTCGTGTATATTTTTGTAGATCTCGGATCTTTGGATAGCTCTTTCAGCACAGCTCTAGTCAATAGCTGCTAATTTCAGGTCAACTTGTTCTCCTCAAGTCTTAATATCTTTCTCGTTTGTATCCTCTAAATTTTGAAGCACAAAGTGACCGGTAACTGTATGAGTAACTTTAACAGGATCACGTAAATTTATGATACGCTTGTTGTTCAGGTTTAAGTCCGCTAAACCCAACCCATCTGCAGAAACACCTATAACTGCCAAACTATTCCCATCTCTGTCTTCACCCAATTTTAAACTTTGTATAATATTTTATATTTCTTTCTAGCACAACCACAGTATTTGATCTCTCTGATGAAATTATTTTTCATCGGCTTAATTTCTTGCGACCTAAATTAATAGCACTGTCAGTTATAATTTGCCTATGCTGTGCCATAGGTAGCGCAGTATATAAGTGTAGAGCACTTGATATATTTTAACTCATTTGTCGGTATGACAGAAACATCTTAGAGAGTGCTGGAAGCGTACCTTTATTACGTGTTCTATGCACAAGCACATTTACTGAGTGTACCGTTGTCCCTCCTGGACACCTCGTCTTCTGCGACAAAGGCACACCTGATCGCATCACACGTTGTCTCTGACATGTTATTTCACCAGACGAACATGCTAACATGGTTCTTAGTTTTTTAAAAAAAAAAAAAAAAAAAAAAAAAAAAAAAAAAAAGACACAAATAGAAATATTACTATCCTTTGGGATAGAAACACTCATTCTCCTTCAGAGATGTTACGCTATTTATTGAATAACAATTTTGTCAAGTAAAAGTCTATGTGCTATTAGGCAATTACTTTTGAACTGACTAAACGAACTGAAATAATTAGCTTATTTATTTAAACATCCATGCTTGACGGTTGAGCAATAGTAAACTTATTTTGTTTACCATTTTCTCTATCAGTTGTCCTCAGCTGTATTTGAAACATTTTATAAACGATTTCATTATGCATCTAAATGTTGATTGTACCATTTATTTCCTTTATTTAATTTTAATTACTACTAAATGGCAAACCAAAGTTCTGAAAAATTGCATCTTCAAAATCTATATATCTGTACACCATTAAAGGTATAGTGGATTTTATTTCATCTACATGGTTCCGTTATTAATTGATTTTCGCTAATTGTGTGATAATGCTTTGTGATTGAAGGTTCATTGGACGTGTTTTAATCGTACATAATAACAATTTTATCCAAGAAAATTAATATGAAAGTTAATTGTGTCATTTATATACTCCCTTTGGGTGTAATTTTCAAGGAAGTTTAATGTCATCGTTATGTGATTTTCATTGCCAATTATTTGTTTTAAGAAAGTTCCGTAGTTTTCAATATTATATCTGCTTTTCAGCTTTTTTAGATGTACTTGAAATCTTATCTTTTTTCATTTCTTCTGGAGTGATTTCTGACCCGGCTGGGACATTGTCCACAATATTGTTGCCTTATCACGTTTTATGTGTATTATTTTGTTCTTTGCCTGTGATATTTTGAATGTACTTTTTTTTCCCCTCTGTTATTTAAAATATCAAGCATATTTTAATTTCACATTTTTTTTTCGTAACTGTCACATTCAAGCAACTGTTTATATTTCAAAAAGTCAAAGTTCCATATTCCTTGATACTGCAATTTATGTATTGTGCTTCATCTGTATTCGATGGAGTGTTATACTTTTGGTACATCGTCTCAGGGGGAGAAAAATGTCTTCGAGACATGATTTATTTAATGGTATTCTATTTTCAGCTGATCCCCAACTGTTAAACAATTCAGCATATCCTTTTTATGTGACGACTACTTATTTTTACCGTTGATTATATTTGGTCTTCAATATATTTTCAAATTTGTATAAGGCACTGTGTTTGTCGTATTTAGACCATTCAAGCTTCCCCAAAAATATTCTCTATATCCTCTCTTCAAGTCTACCAGTATTGAAGCGACCCAGTCACCTAACATTACTTGCCTGATTTTATATATTGCCTCGTAAAAGCTAGCGAGGCAGTCCTTTCTCAAAATTTGTTTTGTGCTTTTGAAATTCTGACCGTTTTGCTGCATTTTTAAAGTAAGGCCATTTCAAAGGTTTCAGTTGTCCAACAATCGAATAAATTGATCCATATTCTTAATCTGTTTTCTTCTTTGCTTGCTTCGATCGCTGTCATGTCTATAGGTCAATGAAGATTGTTATTTTATTTTATGCTAGCCCGTGAAATAGTGGATTTTCCAATAGAAATAATGTTGATTATTCACTTGAGTAAATTACGAAAACTATTTTTTCACTGCGCGCTATAGACGTTGATAGCATTATGATCAAGAAATTTTATCAGCCATTTTGTCACTTGCTTGGTCTAGGAATAAGCATGTCCACCTGTCACGCAGAAGCAGCCGGTTCAAATCCCACTTGCCTTGAATTAGGAAAGATACTTATGCTACTACTGATATTTTCTGTGCGCATATGTTGCAAAACACAGCGGAACATAAACGGTAAACAATTAATATTGTCGCGCAGGACACCGTAAGAAATCTGCTACTTCAGTTTGTTATGCATATTGCTAGCCAATACCTGTGAGCTTTAAATGAAAAGAAAGTTTGCTTGTTGAGAGTGAATAACGGATATATTTCATCTCGTGGGTGAAAAACTCAAGTATTTTTACTCATGACTTCACAACTCATGAAAATACTGAACTTTTCACCCACTCAATGAAATATATCCGTTATTCATTCGATCCAAGAATATATCCTCTATGTATCGATCAATTAGCTCTGGTTAAACGTCAACTCATTTTCTGAGTTCTTTTAAACCTTTCCGTTGCATATGACGTTTTGTCTGGGTAAGTTTGAAAAGTGTCCAGTATGTTCATTTTGTAGCAAATCCTTAACGTTCCTATTGTAAGACTTTATTATTTCATAAAATTTAATCGTATCAGGTTTTCTGTCTTTCAAGATTTCTTCAAAAGTATCATGTATATCATCTCTCGTTTTGGTTTGTACTTTTTGAACCCTTGTGTGTTCTGAAAAAGCATCAATCACTGTCAAAATGTGTTTATTACCTTTGTTGTCTTTATCATATGTTTGCATATTAACCGTGTATGTCTGCTACTGGGCATCCACGTGACTTACATAGACTCATTTGTAGGGAAATCGTTTTTGAGCTTGAAATATGTAAAAAAAAAAACTATTCCGTTAACCAGACGATTCAGATGATTTTCTTGTCTTTTCTTCCAGTTTAATTTGTTCCAACAATTAATATTTATCTAAGCAACTGGACATTCCTGTTAACTAATATTCTTTGTCAGTCACCTAAAACAAAACAAAACTCATCCAGGAAATACGTTGTGCCTGATAAATTGTTGTCAGGTGTTATCAACAAGCCAACAGGACAACCGTCTAAAACAGGTAATTTTATTTTCAATGTTTGTCAACTTTCTTCAATCCATTCAAACGTTTGAATAATTATGTATTTATATGAAAGTTTGCCATTCATATGGTTGATTCTAAAAAAGCTATTTAATATACTGAATCACCATGTGTTGTTTTAAATCGAACTTTGTTCTCCATAGATTCTATCTCTGCAATTTTTAAATTGTTGTAGATTGACCTTGCAAAGTTTACGAGATTTTGGAAATATACTGTAAATGTAGGGGAGTGCAAACCTGTATAAATAACAGAATTAAATAGATAATTTATTCATTTGTCATACTGCATTGTTTGAACCATTTTGCTATTAGGGCCAATGTTTCTAAACTTTATGACAGCATCATTCAATGTAATCTGTAAAACTCTATGATATCATCATTCAATGTAACCTGTAAACCTCTATGATATCATCATTCAATATAATCTGTAAAGCTCTAAGATATCATTATTCAATGTAATCTGTAAAACGCTATGATATTATCATTCAATGTAATCTGTAAAACTCTCTGATATCATCATTCAATGTAATCTGTAAAACTCTGTGATATCATCATTCATTGTAATCTGTAAAATTCCGTGATATCATCATTCAATGTTATCTGTAAAACTCTATCATTTCTGATAAGTTGGAATGTATATATTTTATGTCTGAAATCAACACGATCTTGTTTGTTTGTTTTGTGTGCTTTTTTGTTTTTTTTACACAACAAAGTTATCAAAACATATTCAAAACTTTCAAACACCCCCGTATGTATGTATGTGTGTATGTATGTATGTATGTATGTATGTATGTATGTATGTATGTATGTATGTATGTATGTATGTATGTATGTATGTATGTATGTATGCATTTTTAACATTCAACAAAAACAAATGATTGTATGCTTTTATTTCTATCTAAAATCTTATTTTTTTCCCCTAATTTTTGAAATATCTTCATGCAGATTGTCTTCGTTTAAGTTTTCAAATTCTTTGTGCAATTTCACTGTCAATCTTCTTTCTTTACAGTGAGTGCCATCAAATGTTAAGGTTTAGGAAAGCAAATGCAAGGAACCTTTTTGAATAAAAAATGCCGGAATCACCAAGATTTCGTGTCAGGAACCTGTTCCAAGATAAAAACTCCAAGTTCGGGTGAAGTATGTTTGTAACGGATACTATTATTTAATTATAGATTTGTTGTTATCCTATATTTCTGACGATCCTGGCCTGTATTCTCAAAACTTGTTACGCACAGAGATCAAAACACATACATCAGATATGATACTTGGAGTCCATAAGGTCTGTCAGATTTCATCATCAGTTTGATTTCGTTCCATTTAAGGTTACGTGATGTAATAATTTAAGTACAACGAATAACTTTGTTACACTCAGAAAACCGTCGTACGGTAAAATGGACCCCCACCCCCCACCCAATACATACAGATAATGAAAGATGCAGACAACAAAGAATACGACAAAGAAAGGCTAATTATTTAAAAGATGCAATTGTACTTGACGATCATACTGCAATGACTAAGAAAGTGTGTCATTGTACTTGAAGATCATACTGCAATGACTAAGAAAGTGTATCATACATAATGGTTATGTGATGAGTATAATTTAGTAATGTATACTTATGTCATCATAGTGCTGACATGCACATATTGTTATTGAAGCGAAATGAAATGATTATTGAAAGGCGCACTAAATAAGACGCTGCCAATAGGCATTTTTAAATTACATATAAATTAGTCTTTTCCAGCAACCTGTTTTCGTGAAAGGGTGCTGTATTATGGTATTAGATATCGTCATTGTCATAAACAAGGCAATGTTTTGCTGAAGTCAAATAACCCCCTTTTACCAGTGTTAACCTATCTACAGGTTCCCTATAATATGTACAAGTTTTCACTTAGTTTATGCTGTTGCAAATAGATACATCAGTGCCATTGAGATATAATTTTCGGATGAATAATTGGAAGGGTACTCAAGTTAAGGTTTATGAACCCATTTTTGGTTATTACACTATGTGTTTGGGCCAAATGACTTCAAATAAACACAGCAAAACTATAATTTAATGTAATTAATTCTAACTGATAGAAGTAGCTAAATTACTCTATGGTACTTGAAAATAGGTAAAAATATTTAATAAACGCGTCTTAGAGCAAGCAATTTATAGTTGTTAGTTTCTAGTTTTTGTATATATCACAATTGCATGATGTTAAATGTTATATGTAATTATTCTTTTCTGAATGTTTTGTAAAAGACTGATATTACAGGAGGACATACGTCACATTATATTGTCATTTTCTATGCGTTTTGTCTAACTACTAGGTACCTAGATTACATTATTGTAATTACAAATTGTCATTTCCTACGCGTTTTTGTCTAACTACTAGGAGTACCTAGATTACATTACTGTATATACAAATAGTAAACGTATTTAATCAACCGTCACTAGAACCAACAATGTCTTTGGTAAAAGTTCCTAACCATCACCAAACATTAACTAAGTTCAGACATTCACATTAATTTTTGAATTGATCCCTTAAATATTTAGTTGTAAAGCTGCGATTACTGACCCCTAGCATCAGTGAACGATGTGACTTGAATACATGCCCTCTATGGCGTGAAGACATCTGGGTATGTGCTCTACTGTACCTTTAGAGGTTGTTTCAAAATAGCATTGAACTGTTTTGGTATGTCATTTCTAGCAAAAATTTTATAAACTAGCAAAAATAACTTTTTTTATTCTAGTGGCAGTTTATTTAATTACATATGTTTACCTATTAGTAATTACTGTTACGATAAGGGGTAAATGTAACAAAAGAAAATACTCAAACAAGCTTTCAAGATTTAAAATACAAATCTTTAATTTCCTAAAATATTAAAATATTTTAACAAACAGTCAAAGTGAAAGAACTAATAATGACTTACAGTATAGAATATCCTTAAAAGTCCTAAATTGTTCTAAAGTTCACTGATCCGGAAGTTAATAAAAATATTCTGAATGAAATAGGTTCCGAATGAAACCTTCAATGTACTGATGTGCTATTAAGAATCATGTATATCATAGTTTTAAAAATTACAAATAGTCCTTGTGAATATGGAATAACACAAGTTCTAGAAATGTTTCCGATAATTCCACGGAGCTGTATAATTATTAAGGTTTAAGAAACAGTACTAAGCCAGAATGTACTGTATACTGATATATATCACTAAAGTAGAATATCCACACACAAAAAGAACCAAATTCGTTTATGACCTCTAAATCCAGGGTAGCTATGAAGAATGCTAGAATGCTGCTATAAATCCTATTATATAGTCTCTTACTACGCAGAATCGAAATAAAACCCATACTACGTCTTTGATAAACAACTAGGCATTTCGAAATAATTTCCTTCTAAATTACAACCCTCTCCGAACCAATCATAAACTAGGTTATGAGTGACATCGCCAAAGTACTTGTGCCCTGCCGTTTTTACCAGTCAATAAAGCAATGAATCATAGAATCTAGGTCAGAAGTTCATATCCTCACGCGCTGGATCACGTGACATGACTAAAGCTTCCGTGAAATATTGATCCTATTTACCGTACGTGTACTCGCGGCAAGACAACAGCTGTTAGACTAAGAACAAAGATCATAAACTAATAAACTATACCATTATTAAAAGAAAAATGATATATAATTCCGTAACATTACCATAATGTAATCTTGGCCCTACTAGCGGCTAAAATTTATCACAATGTTTAATTTCTGCAGGACTTATTAGAAGTTATATTGCCAAAATACATGGTTTATCAATCAAAGTGGGAACATAAACCTTGAAGACAGACACGTGTTTTACTCTAGTCTTCTTTGTCGCTACTAACAAATATATTAGATTACCGTTTGTATGATCACAGTGAAAATATAAAAACTGCTTGCCGTTTGTTAGACCGTTCCGTGTATCCTTTCTGTTTAATCTACGAACTGCAGATAAAGATTGTATAAATTTTAATTGCTATTACAGTGATATGTAACCAAATTCTGATCAGGCAGTTTCATCAAGGAATTTAGCCCGGGGATAACTCATTCCCCCTCCCCTACGGACTTTGAGAGGGAGTTCTAAGGTTAATTAGAAAACAAATTGCTATTACAGTGAAATGTAACCAAATTCTGATCATGCAGTTTTAGCGGGAGAGCATGTAATTTTAACAGTATAAGTTACTACTGTGATCCCGCTGTTTTGTTTGGTGTTGATCTGTAATTGGGTTGACAATGTAGAGTTTTACTGATTTTAATTCAGTTGTAGGGTGAGTGGTAGTGAATAAAATTAGATTAAATAGCCTGAGGAAATATGTATCATGCAACTATTGTATTCACACAGCTTATCGATCCACTTATCAGCATACACTTATATACATGCTGATGACTACATTGTAATGTATTGCAGTGGGTGAATTTTCATCTGGCATAATGCACGCAGCTCGTGAACCTTGCCAAATTACTATTTAGTGCTACCTTAGATTCCTTAGGATCCTGCCAAGTAGTGTCTGTGGCGGATCTTGCATTTCCGGAACAGGGTGTGGAGTAGGGGTCAGTCGTGTATACGTTATATTGTTATATATATGTATGTATGCATGTTTGTACATAGGTAGGTCAGTAGGTTGGTGTTCGACGCATCTGGCGACCGTCCTCTCTGAGGTATAATGTATTCGCCTCTGAACTCCTGAACATCAATAGATTAATACATCTTTCCACAGTAATAATACAAACAAAAAGATATAAGTAATTATCGTTTATATTATCAATTATCACTATTGGTATTTATCTATATATTGTTTGCCATTCGTGATTATCTAATTTAACTAATTTTTTGCATTTCAGTTGTTCAACGAGATTGTTTTTAAGGTTTAAGTTTTGGGAAGAGATGGAAAGATATTAGAATCAACGGATTCAGAAATCTGACGTGAACAAGCGATAGAAGACTTTGCAATAGCGTATTTCAGGTGGTATGATCTTTCTTCGTTCTGGTGACATCTCTTGTCATCTACCTCGCCCTCTGCTGAAGAAAACAAATCAATTATACAATCTTTATCTGCTGGATGTTTTCGCGTTAGGTAACGCAAATTCTTCCATGACGAATATTTTGCGCGATAATAACAATAGAGTTGTGTTTTGCTTTTGTTAATGAATTTAATGCATGCAAGAATTTGCCTTGTCTTTTCTTGTGTACATTGCCATCGATGTTATGCAATTCCTTCCAATAATATAGAACTTATTATAGTTATTATTGATTGTCTTATTGTATGCGTAAATTGTACTTATATTATCTTTATAGAGACATGATACTACTCATGAGTATTTATATCTAAGGCAGTTTCATCAAGGAATTTAGCCCGGGGATAACTCATTCCCCCTCCCCTCCGGACTTTGAGAGGGGGTTCTAAGGTTAATGAGAAAAAAAAATTGCTATTACAGTGAAATGTAACCAAATTCTGATCATGCAGTTTTAGCGGGAGAGCATGTAATTTTAACAGATTGATTTGTTAGGATCCCGATCACTGTCCTGAAAAGGGGGGGAGGGGGGCTATGGTCGATAGGGAGGAGAAAATACATAATGAAAAACGTGGAGACCATGGTGAGACAAGGAAGTACCTCTAATTATGTTGGTACTAAGTTATTAAGTACATACCTACACACCTACGCAAGTGTGGAGTTTAGTAGGTATGCAGATGGTTACCAGGTAGATGGGTAGGTAGGTACATTTTATAATTTGCAATTGATGATGATGATGATGGTGATGATCGTTACCATCATCATCATCGTCATTGTTTAAGGAATGCTGTCTTATACTTATCTTATTTATGAACCTTTTAAGTTAAAAAATCTTCTAAATCAAGTAGTGTAAACCATCAAAATAATGACATTTGAGTGCATTGTGACTTACAGCAACGGGATTATTTAGCGCCATAAAATAAAAAAACTGAGAGGGACTTTGTATAAAATTTAGTACCAAAATTTCTCTACAATAACGCCATGTAAAGTCCAAAAGAGCACCAGCAATACATTTTTTTTAAAAATTTAGAATACAAATCGGCAAACTATTTGAGAAATGCAATAAAGTTAAGTTTTAATTACTATTACTGGCAAAATTGAAAACAAAAGCGGTGCTTGGTATTTCAAAATTGAGTATGATTATTGAAAAGAGAATTGTATCAACTTATTATTATTATTGTTATTATTATTATTCTTATTCTTCACAAAACAGTATACAGTATATATATATATATATATATATGCGTGTGTGTGTTTGTGCCACAGTACTTTACCCAATAATAATAATAATCTAAAATGTTACAAGTGCCTATGGATGAAACATAAATGATTGATATCGACAGGCATATCTTGATTCTCGAAATCACCCACAACATCGTCAACAATGTAAATGCTTGCAAGACAGTTGATGACAAACTTCTAGTTCTTGCAAAAATACTTGTAACAAAGTCAAACCAAATTTTGTCGTTCTATGGGAACACCTCTCTTAACATAAAAAAGATAGAAACAACAATTTTTAAAATTGTTTAAAAATTAAATCCCGCTTGTAGAATCTTGACATCTGAATCCAAAGTATAATAGGAAAACTGGAAACTAAAAAAAAAAAATAATTAAAAGTTGAATAAATCGTTAGCATAAGAATAAATTCTTCGCCTCTAAAAATATCAATTTATAAAAAAAAAATTGCCCCCCCCCCCCAGTAAACGTTTTCCTCTTCGTTTTTGGGGCGTGGGGGTGGGGATTATATTTTTGAATAACTCCAGATTAAGTTGTGTGGCCTAAATTTTAGTTTGTATTGTAATTGTAACAAGTTCCTTCAATATCTGGGTGGAAAATTATTCTCCATCCTTTGATGTGGAAAACAATAAAGTAAACTTTACGATAGTCGTCTCCCCCCCCCCCCCGCAAACCACACACCACACAAGCACACAAAACAGATCGCTCGTGTTAAATTTCTCTCTAAAACCACACGTACAATGGCTATATTAAAGAAGTTTTGGTCTTAGAATCTACTCTGCAAGTGGCATGCTGAAATGAGTCAAAATACAGTGCATGTGACCTTCTGACTAATCAGGATTAGCTTTTTGCGTAACATTAAAACAAGTAATTTTCTATCGCAGTGTAACCATTGAGTTATCTCATGTGGAAAATATACAGAATGGCTGGTTTTCCGTATGGGAAAGAATTACATTCGTTGTATGCTTCATATAGATCGCTCAATGGATGTAGCTCGTATTTATATTACCTACCTCTTCATCAACAAACATTACACAAGTCACTATGGAAGATGAACACGTCCGACTCACTAAAGTCTCACAAGACAAAGGAATGAATATGGAAACTTCATTGTGGAGGAACTTCAATCCAATTTGCATTCACACCACTGATCTTAAAAACAGATTGTATACCATTGGTGTTGATGTTAAAAGCAAGATATTGCAAAGACCCCAATTACAATACGATTTAAGAATTATGATGCTACATTATGGATGGTCAAAAAGTGTGTTTGCATGGACAAGATTGGCAATTTGCATCGAATGTAAGCTAACAAAATCATAATTAGGATCCACATTTGTGAAGCTAAAATAAAATTAATGTTTTTTGTTTTTTTGTTTTTTTCGTGCAGTGACGCATCATTAAGCATTAATGAAATGCATATACGGAAAAGCTGATGGGAAACAATGTTTCAAAATCGTACCCTAGCACTCAAAGCACTCATCCTTATAGAAAACTTCAATACTCAAAGAAATATTAACAAGACTACAGTTACACTGAAGCTTCACAGTTCAAATAATTGTAACAGACAGCGCTTCCTAAATGTTTATTTATTTGTTTTTAAATATATGTACATTTGACACAAAAATACTGGACATTAAGCATTGAAGTACAAATGAAACAAGAAAGATATATGGTTAGAAAAGTGTTTGACTTTGGTACGACCCTGAGCAGAACAAAGATCCCCAATGCATAATCGATATATGTGTGTGTGTGTGTGTGTGTGTGTGTGTGTGTGTGCGTGTGTGATAAATGGAATCTGCAACGCACTTCCACATTATTCTTGTCTTACAGTTAAAGAAAATAATCTACTGCAACACAAGCCATTCTGACAACTGAAAATTCAAAGTCGAATTTGGTGTCTGAACTGTCAGAGGTGTGGTAGGAAGTGGTTGCACCCTAGTAAATTGCTTACGGCAAATAACAGCTGGATGAAGGAAAGTTATTACTGGGTGAAAGGTCTGATATATTTCTTGAAGGCATTGAAATTCCATCGTCTTAACGCTCGTTTTTAGGCATCAGACATGCCTATGATTCCAGAGAGGGTGGTACATATCCATAATGAGGCCCTTTGTATCTGGATGAATCTACTTTGCAAAATGAAAGCAGTTTCTTCGGGTAGTCATCAAACACATTACGAAGTATAGGTTGGCCTTAACACAGTTAAATACAGAGGGACTTCTTTGCTACCCCTGATCTATAAATACTCAGTCAAGGACGCAAGGGCTGATATTTAGGTGGGCCAGTGGGTGAAGGATATAGAATGCGTTTTGCCCACTTTGTTATGCTTGAAATGTCAGAAAGTCTCAATAAAAACAGTTACCGCTGGAACATTTGCCATCAGTGTGAATGAGACATCTCGTTAGGTGAATAACATTATCGCTGCAGTATTTGCGTGCTGGTCACCGCGCCTCTAGCAAAGGTATTAAAGGCGATAAGTGAGAGTTGGCGAAGCATGTATCGGTCATACCTAGATGGGATTACAAATGGAATGGCATAATGATATTGAATTTAACACAGGAACTGTCATAGGCAAATGCTTATCTTTGGGAGGATTCAACCTGTATGTACCTGCAACAGGTTTGTTCGCTAAGAAGCAGTAGCTTGTGTAGGGTCCGTATTGGAGTTAATTTTTGTGAATATACAAAACAGCCGATAAGAAAGTAGAAATTGTTTTTGCCGAATATTTTATGTGAAACAAGTAAGAAACAAATAAGTAAAGGTGTTGTACATGATATGTAAGATAAATATTCTCTCCATACAGCTGCCAGCTGCAGTCGTGTAAGAATATATACGCACGCCTGTAGGTTTCTGCAGTTAAAGATATCAGGGTTGCATTCATTAAGGTGTCAAATATTTCGAAAAGTTGCTTCGTAGCAAGAAACCTGAAATCGTGGCTGGCATTACCTGGCAGACTAGATGCCCGGCAGAATGGATGGAGAGTTCGGAATTTGTTGACCTGTAAGCGAAAAAGGGAATCAGCCAGGGCATTATTGAACCCAGGGATTTCTTAACTTGGAACATAATGTTGTATTTGAAACATTCTAAGGCTATGCACCTTATTAAACACATAATGCGCTTATCTCTGGGCGATTTCTTGTTTATAACATACACTAGGGTCATATTATCAGTGAAAAATATTAAGCTGTGATTTCCCAAAAGGTAACCCAAATTTTTAAGTGCAGAACGATAGGAAATAGCATCAAAAATGATTCACTATGGGATAACCATATTGATGAAAATGTAACATACAACCAGCTAGAGCCTTAGATGGCCCCAAAACTATTCGATGCTACCGCATCAGTGTACAAATAGCTTTGCCTGAAAGAAATGTATCTTCAATAAACATATTTTTCCCATTTTATGACTGTAGGAATTCATATCAGCTTTGAAGATTAGGCACTGAAGGTTTGATTTCAACATAATGAGAAGATTGTTGATGCCAATTGTTTAAATCTATCAACATGCAACAGTAAATGAGCAAACAAAATGAAAGTAGCCTATCAAAGTCTGCAACTCCCGCAGTCATAGTTACTTTTGAAACAAGAAAGCTGTTAAAAGGCAATTCATGGTTTTGTAGTTTATCACAGGGGAGTCAAACTTCCATCAAGATCGAGTCAACGGTATTACCCCAAAAGTACATAACTGTATCCGTAAGGACAGTTTTGTCTTTTCTTAAAGGTACCACAGGATTCCTACACATCTCTAAAGAACGGGTTAGTGATATTTGACACTTATCTGTTGTCTTTTCCAAGGAGCAGGAAAATTTCCCAGAATGTTTACAATCATACCCCATTTGAATTTATTTACAGCTAAATTCTTCAAATATGCTCCAGCTGGAGCTACAAGACTTTCGTATACATTATTCAAAGTAGTATTTTCCCCAGCAATAAAACTCTTAAAGGGTGATATATTCTGGGCAAACAGGAATGATGTTTAATATAGATTCAGTGTTGATTTTAGCCATGATGTCAATAACATCTTAAATAAGAAGAAACCGCTACTGCATCGAGGTCTATGACATCGTTAAACGGTTGAAGAAAATAGGGACTCCCATTAACGACGGAATAAAGAAAACAGAGAACATGTGAATACATTTATGAAACAGTACATTAATCAATAATACCACATTGACGAAAATTCAAGATTAATTCACATAATAAGTTAGAATTTTAAAGGCATTGTATCAAAATATGACATCAGATACGAAGTTAAAAATACTCGGTGTTCCGTCTATTTATTTATACAGTAGATTGCTAAGTTTCAAATAGCCTAAAGGTGTGGATTAAATTATCTTCGTATAGATCATGTTATTTCTTGTGTCTCTTTGCTTCATCGGATTTATCCGATGCAGAACATGACAAATACTTAAACGGGTCAAATACTAGACACATGAAAGCCAATGATAAGTGGTTTAAAATGATAAAATACAACCAGTAAAAGAGATACAATAACAAAATAAAAAGTCGAGGCATGCAAAACTGCCACTTTATCAGTGAAGGGATTTTGGAAAACGTGTTTTAGTCTCATCTTTTTTTTCCTAAATGATTTAAGTACGTACAATTTTATAGACAATCAAGTAATAATAAAAGTTGTTACACCTATAGTCAAAGAGAAAAATGAATCGATAACAAAATATCCAGTACATATTTTGGCCATTATTTTCCGTTTTCTGGTGTCCCTCAGTCGACTTTTTAAAATTGTGTTTGAATGTTATCCAGCTAGCACTCAATGCTGATAGAGGTAATTCCAAATATAAAAAATATAATAAAAAACCCGTAAAGTATTCAATACCATTTTAAGTCATGTAATCTTTTTTTTCAAATATGTCTGTAATTCATTCAAATCATCAATCGGTTACAATTTACTCTTCAAAGATTTTACTGCTAGAATAACATATGATAATGAGTTGGATACTTTAACTGATCTCGCATTGACAAAAATCGTTTTCTTTTTCTTTTTTTTCCCCCATTGTTTCTTACTCCTTGTCAGTTGAATATTTACTAGTAATATTATGTGCTCATTTTTCAATACTCATTTTTCAACTCTTGTTTTGTATTCTTCGATTTCAGGGAAATAACGCTACTGTTAATTGTATCTTCTTTAAAACATAATCCTTTTTCCAAGTTGCTTTGATACATTTAAATAGTCTAAGCATGGCAGAAAGTGGTGGAGAAGATTTTTATCAAACACTTGAAAATCCTCTTTATGAAAAATAGGACTAGGAGGAACAAACTACGGATGCAATAATCTATAAAAGGAGGGAGTTGAAACTTCTAAACAAATATATGCCTCTCCAGTGAATTAATACAAATAATTGGTTAACCACAATTTAAACATATATGATAGTCAATATAATTTAATTTAGCCTCATTTCAAATATTCGCAAAAATATTGTATTACAATAACGAATGAAAAACCCCTAAGTAAATATGCATAAAAATACACTCAAAATATATTAGCACCTTACCCTGTACCAATCAAAGGAGGAAGTGATTTTCGCATGTCTTTATGCTGGGCAAATGAATGAAATAAATGGATACAACCAAATGGTACACATTCAGACATGTGCTTACATCAAACTTTAGAAAATAAAGTTGTACAAAGACAGCCGATTCGACTTCCTAAGTAAAAACAAATGCAAACAATCGACACAAATGAACTATTTGACCAGCAAGTACGAGAAGCTGTGACTATAAAAGATGATTATCATGGTAGAATGCTCAAAGAGAGCGGTTATTTATTAAGAAGAAACAAAATTACCAGGCTATGTAAAATAGAATATATTAAATCAGCCGTTGAAATCTATAACAAACATATAGATGACATAACGAAAGACATCAGAATTTAAACAGGTGCAACTAAAAATGTGAAATTGTGTTTGCAATTTTGATTAGACATGTAAATACAACCTCAAGAAGGATAAACAGATTAATAGTTTATATAAAAATGTAAATTTAACCTGCTCCTACAATCGTCATCATGAATAATAATTATTGTTTCTTTCTTTCATGATTTTTGTCTTTTAAATCATGTGCAGTGGAAATTACAAGACTGTCACTATTTGTGTCCTTCTTGTCTTCATAGCTCTTACACAAGTTATCATCTTTTATTCCGTTTTCTATTTTTTGATGAATTTGTACAGACTGACCATTTGTTCTTTTTACAACGTCAGTTCTAATAAGTGTCCAATCTTTGTTTAAAGCTACCAGTGACTTTTTAAGCTGTTGTTGTAACCAACAATGCTACCCGTTTCATCACCATATCACTCTTGAAAATAAAGCACCATAAAAAACATCGTGTAGTCTATCTTTCAAATCTTAAATATATTGCTAAAATATTATCATGGGATGTTTTAATTCGAGTTATAACCTTGTTTGCCCAAAATTAATTTTCCAAACAACTTTTTAACAGTATCTCGAACAGTGGAAACAGACTGTTTAGTAGATTTTATACATATCACATAAAACCCGATACTTTGATCAATTATTGCTATTCCTTTTTGTGTCACACCTGTGTTAATGTTCAGAAAGAGATAAGTCCATCCTATTTTTACATTAATTGTCACCACTGAGGTGACTGCATCAACCGATAATTTGCTACAGAATTCAACAGTATCTGCTCCATACGTATTACGGGATTTGTAAGCATTTATCACATCAGCTGGCGGAGGCCTTCCAAAACTCCAATGTACTGTTTATGGTCTTCAGGTTCATTATCAATCAAGTCTTTTATTTTTCTTCCATTAATACATCTCCAGTCATGATTTCGTGGTATTTTTAAGTTATTACCGGTTATGTTGCATTGTGTCAGATCTATGTTGTTGTTGGTTGAATCTTTTTATGTTGTTCATCAGATAATGATATCGGACATTCAGATTACGGTTTTCATATCTGGAAGTAAATGTGAAACCTCTATACCTAATTTACTAACTTTGGTATATTTTGTCCTGTTAAATGCCAATACCAAATTCCGCATCCAGCTGTTGCTATCCAAACTGCCCAGTTTAATTCAATCTGCAAGAATTTCATATCACACTGTGTTCTATATCTATTACCAAAGTCATCATTGCCAAATTTTAAAGTGCAGTTATAAAAAATGTGTAATGACTTGAATGTGAAATAGTTGTTATGTGGATAGTAGATGCACGTCTCGCTAGATATTTATGCAAGGTTTCGGTAACTGAAGCATTAAACTGAGTTGAAGAAAAAAAAAGGACTACGTTTTTCTGTTAAAAATTCTAAGTCCATTAATTCTTAAAAAGTTTGATACTAAAATAAATAATAAACTTCATGTCATTTTCTCTTTTTTCCTCTTTAAATCGCTTTTAAAATTTCTCCTTAGCTTCTTTATTTCTTTTGTATTTTGGTTTTATGAATTTATCCTAAATTGTTTGGCGTTCATAAAATAACATATATTTTTCTCCCTACCACACTTACATTTGAACCTTTCATGATCCATAATTTCCGACATATAATAATAAGATATCGAATATCTACGATCAGGTTTACATTACACGCACACTGCTGACAACTTTGATATTTTGTTGCGTGTTCATCTAAAGCTTCTATTGTTTTTGCTTTGTTATAACTATCGCATTTTACAGTTTCCATTTATTAACCAGACTAAATTAACAACTAGCTGAAGT
The DNA here is from genome assembly GCA_029931535.1 of Margaritifera margaritifera. Taxonomy (NCBI): domain Eukaryota; kingdom Metazoa; phylum Mollusca; class Bivalvia; order Unionida; family Margaritiferidae; genus Margaritifera; species Margaritifera margaritifera. Next base: position 754,077 of record JAQPZY010001032.1, on the reverse strand, counting down.
AGCAGAAATAAGTAGTGATTACCAGGCCCATTCAACTGATACATATTTTCTGGTGTATGCTCCTTACTATAAATTTTTGCCCCATTAGGTGGGTTAATGGGTGGGAGTTATTATTATTAGCCGATGGTCGTTGGGAAATATCAGCAATCTCCCTGCTTCCATCAAGATTTCTAACATTTTCTAGGCTTTAAAGAGAAGCTATATTCATCTTTAATACAGCAGGGTGAAGCCAGGCTCTCCAGGTAGATCCATATATCTTTCAAATTCAATTACCATACCACCCTCAAAAATAAGCCTACTTTGAAAATAAGCTAACATGTTACTAGAAAGATTTGTACTGACAAGCTACCAAGATCCAAAACGAATTGTCTTATGTACTTATTTCACATCATGTATCTATATTTGAATAAACACTGAAAGAGAGAAAATTAAGTTAGCGTAAAAAATAGTCACAGACATTCTAAAGTAATTAAACTATTCTCTTTGCATTATGATTTCCAGGAACCTTATTATCCAGGCCCATTCAGATTGCTTTGGTTCACATCCATGTGAAGAATTGACTGGTCCTCTGCCTCAAGTAAAACCAGGAACAGGTCAAAAGTTTTTCTCAGGAAATGGTCCACACTATGCATTTAAAATTGGACCGTTACTGAGGGGTTTTCAAAGAAGTATGAAGATGGTATGTTGAACTAGTCTATACCAGAAAACTGGACGAAGTCAGTGCGTGTGTTATTTATCTATACAATTGTTGCTCTTATTGGCTGCGTGCAAGAATGTTTTCATTTGTGAAGTCACAACATTTACCCATATGTGTTACACTCAGATATAAAACGAGAGCAAAAGCTGTGTAACACACAATATCATAGCAACATTTGCTTTCAATTTAATTTTAAGGACAATACATTAAATCACTATTTTTGAAAACAAAAAAGAAACACAAACTGAGAAAAAATAATATAACAGGACTACATAAAAAGATCTTACAGTAATCTATTTTTAGACAAGAAAGTAAATTCTTCTTATTTAAAAGAGTGCACGAGAGGTGTAAGCCTTGCTGGAATAAATTACTCGTATAAAGAATTCTGAAAACCAACATCACCAAAGGACCGTAATAGTCAAATAAAATTGACAATAGCGTCTACTTTTTTGTTTCTTCTGACTCGTTCCCTGTATATCTTAAAGCTAAGGAAGGACAGTCGCCATCTTCTGTATTATCGTATATGCAGATACTTCACCCTAACAAAATGTTGCTTTTGCATTTTTCTCGGTTAAATCCAACGAGCATGCTATTTTGAAATGTCCTGCCATGCACTGAATAAAGTCATAGGCTTTGATTGATAAATGCCGCCATGAAAATGATGCATCGTCTCATAAAAAGGAATGAGAAACGGAAGTTTATATCTGCAGGAGATTTTCCCCCTGTAATTGGTTTATAATTGTGCCTACAATTACTATTAGTAACTGGAAATAAACCAATTAGAGGAGGGGAACCCCATGTACATGCACACTTTTGCTACCCACTGTCTTATTCTAACTCTTATTTATTATTGAAGCTCTAATGATCGGAATTAATTCAAAATATTCATTGATGTGATATGTACTGTTTTATGCATTAATTCGTGCATTATCTGTTTTCCTCATTCCTTTATGGTAATTACTATTTTCTTCTCTACACTCTTTCTTGCATTCACATTGACAAAGTTTGCAGTAAGAACTAGTTCTGTAAAACTCTGTTATGTCTATTTTGTATTTTAACAAGTCCTAGAATCCATCATTTATAATTTACTACTTTCTTTCAAAACTTTTCATATATAAATTTTGCTACGGTAAGTCATCTTGCAAGCAAACTTAAAATCATCTTTAACCTCATGATTTACATTTGCAGGAGATTTGTTTCCTCTGATTGGTCTAAAATGTATCTACAATTAGTAATTAAAATAGCCCAATCACAGACAGAAATTGCCCAATCAGAGTGGAATTCCTTGCAGATGTAAACCTTCGTCTCTCATTCTCTTGTCTAGATGGAGTCAGACCACTTTTACTTTTCCTATGTAGTAAATACGCATATTTCTCTAAGCTGAACTCTGAGCAAAGTTCCTAAATGGATTCCTCGGGGATACCGTGCCATTATAGACCATTACACACATCAAGACTTTACAGCACTTGATGAAAATTTACCATAGGCAAAAGTTTTCATTTCAAGGTCAATCTAAACATAATTTGTGACAATATCACACACCGACTTTACGTATGCACTTCCACCACACCACATTCACAACTACCATGAAATGCATCTAACAAAGTACTCTTTTTCAATTTTTCCATGATAATAATCAGAACCTCTCATGAATATTTCACAATAACAGGAACATACAAAATAAATTTTAGATATAGAGTACTTAGCTAGGCACTGAGCTGGAAGGATTTTATCCTAGGATGACACCAGATCATGCATCTTTTCCATGGTTTCATTTAGCAAGAAAAGCCTACGAATTTGTTCAGTGCATGGCAGAAGATTTTAAATTGCAAATATGTGAAAGCAACACTCTGTAAGAAATAATTTGCTGCTGATATGACTCGACAGAATGATAGCAAAGATGGCAAATACACAAATAAATGTAGATGACACAATCAGGATTTATTATTAAACTGAAATCTGCAGATACTACCAGTTTATAGGAAATATAATCCATTTTGTCTCTATTACTTAAAGAAATTCAGATTCTTTTATTGCTGCTCTTTAAAACGGGTGTTTGTTACTACTAGGTGTTGAATTTTAATGTAAAAAATATATTACAACACACATTCAATCCATTGCATTGTTAATGTTTGCTTCAGTGACATGAAATGCTAGTATGTGATAATGAAATATGGAAAAGATGATAAAAGATATTCAATAGTTTATTTCAAAAACAACCAAAAAGTCCCACACTACAAACTAACCTTACTGATGCATGAGAGCTAACATGAATCAAAACATAGCAATTATTGCGTACAAGATGTCATCCGACAAATTTTGCAAATTTAGCACATCTTTTCTCATGAAGCATGGCTTCATCTCTATTTCCATTATAAAACATTCCAAAAGAAACAGAAATAAATTGAAACACAAACTTAAGATATTCTGCAATTTACTCACATCAACCCAAACTATCAGTTTGACATGAAATATTATGAAAATTAAATAAAAAGAAACACAAACGGTTATATTTCTTGCAATCAAAAAACAAACAAACAGAAGAAGAAAAAAATCACAAAACGCACAATGACTGACATTGTTCCAATTAACTATCTTATATATTCTTGGAGAAGACCATGGTAGCAGGGCTCAAAATTAACATGAATCCACTAATCCAAGATCAGTAAATTTGCCAATGGATCACAAAAACCCCAACCCTCACAAATTCGTCAGAGCAGTACAATTTCCGCCTTGGTTTTGTGTCAGATGCATCTAATAAAACATAGGATGGCATTCCTTTACATGGGTAATTGGTGTGTTTATTGCGTTAAATGAGTAACAGCCAAGTCCCTGCACTTGAAGAGGTACAATAAATGCCCATTGCATAAATGGCCTTGTGGTCTTTCACGCATAAATTCAGTAAGGGTGCTGATTGTCAAAAGAGTCAGAATGCTTACTGATCTAGGCAGGTGCCCAGACCCAATTCACTAATTTCAATACTGAAGATATAAAATAATGCAGGATATCAGACTAATGTCATAGTTGCAAATAGTGAATTTCGCCTACACATGAATCTAATACAAATACAGATAGATATGCTAGTGCAAGAACTTTGCCAATCAAAAAAAGTAATGTTGGCAGATTCAAGGAATAATGCAGATATATACTAAATAACAGATCATTTTAAAATCATTGTTGATAAACATTCACTGCACTGTGAGACAACAACTAAAAAGCTGTGGAAGTTCTTGCAAGGTACACGGTCACCACTGAAAATTGATGATGACAAGAAACAGAGCGATGTTAAATATAAATAAGAGAAGAAAGTGAGAAAGAACCGGAAATCCTGAAAAAATTAAATTAAATGGTGACGATATGATCCAGAAAAGGACTTGATATGCACTTTCTAGAAATACGAAAATGCACGGATCAGTAAAATTTAAGCTGGATCAATAAAAACTGTATTATTTTAATCATTTGGATCAGTTTAAACAAATCTTAATTTCAAGTTCTGTGATAGATCTAGTAATTATGAACAATGGAAGTAGCAAAAGATAAAAGAGTATCCACATGGGGTAATAATGCATACTATACGAACATACTGTGTTCTGTGTTTACTACATGTATACAGTAAAACAAAACTGAAAATGGAATCCCATTTAAAGATGAAAAATTGCTTGCACTCTCCTATTATACTCTAACAAAGGCAAAATTAAAGGAAAATCATAGGCACTTCATAACCTTCTAGCTGTTCAATTGAACAAAAAAAAGGACTTGTAAGTCCACTTTATTTATAGCCATTTCCCAGTTTTTACATGCATCATTTCACATAATATATAAATATTAGAAGATGATGGTACATTCATATGCATTTGATAAGCCTGGTGATATTAAGGCTGCGACAAAATATTATTCTAATCAAATATATAAATTTATTTTTATCAATCTTACCATCTTCCTTTGTTTCTAAAATGAGTGGCGTTCCTATCTCATTCATTTTCTTTCATTACTGTCGGCATTTTTGAAGTACTTTCAGGGTGTTACATGTTACAGGCCTCCTTAAACAACTATTCCCTACTCTCTTTCATAATAGGTGGCAAATTGTAGCCACCCTCATTACTTGCTCCAGATTCGTATTATAACTTGTGCTAAGCACTACATTTTTATTTGAAAACTATACAAATTTGGAGATTCTTGGGAACTGCAATTTTGTGCTTACCCGTGGTGAAGGTGGCAATCAGTTGATTTTTTCCCTGATAGTTGCCCGCAGTGAGTGTTTTACATTTACATGTACGCATGTGGAAACATTATTCAGCATATTCCAAATACAGCAAAGAGCACTCATCCATATGTAAATTATCTGGATGAAATCTATATCCCCCAATGAGTCCAGATAAATAACGTTGTACTATACCCAGATATGTGCATTGTCATAATATTTAGTTTAATTAGATGCTGAAATGACTATTCTGATGCGGCGGGATGCTGACAGCACCATATTGATGTGCACAAATTATGATAGGGTTTACACTGTATCTTCAAATGCCATAGTATAAATACAATCTTGTGTGATTATGAAACTTGTTACCTGCAATTCAATATTTCACATGTGCCAAAACTTCATATGAAAACAACAACAATAAATCATACAACAATTTATAAAAATAACAATGAAAATTCATTGTGGCTATAGAAGAGCAGCCAGTGAACACCAATATTTACCTCACCAAGTGTTGATGAGGCCCACGATGGGGAAGAGGGAAATATTTACAGCATTCAACAAATGTTAATAAAATGGATCAAAACATTAACAGTTTAAAATAACATTTAAAATGTAAAACAAAAGGGTCAAAAGGGTCATAAAAACCTTTCCATAATCAACGAAGTGTTCAGTTAAAGACACATTTTGAATAAGTTAAATTCAGCAGTGTCAACTGATATGGAAGGGAGAAATAGAAAATAGATCACGTGCAGAGTAGTCTCTAGTAAGATAGATGAAATAGAGAGGAAAATTAAGGGGTTCATAAGGCAATAGGAGAGTACATGACAATGAATAGAGCCAGGAGAACTGCAGCAAACTTCTCACCAATATTGAAAAAGGTAATAAACATATTACTTAAACTAGACAAATAAGAGAGAAAAATTATTAGTTTATGGTATTCATAAAAGAACTAAGAATAATTATTGGTATTTTCTCCTTTGTTTGTTGCTTCTCTAACATGCTACAAATGGTTCTCCTTTGTTTTTTCTTCCCTAACACACTACAAGTGGATCAATTATAAGTTGCGACCACTAAACGTGTCAATGCCAACAGTCTGTCAAGTATTAAGTAGGACAAACTGAACACAGAACAGTGGGGGTGGGGGTAAAAAATCTTAGAATTTCAAATTATAGAGCGGACGGTGTTGGTAATCTTTTCAAAGTACATTTCGATGATGCTAATTTATTTCTTTGGTCTTGACAGGCTTCTACATATACAACTTTAACTAATTAACCTGCAAAACGTAGCACCAAGCCCATGTTACTTACACATCCTAATCAATAAAGCATATGTGATGCTAGACATTATGTCATGCAATGAGACACCACAGCAAATACAAAATGTTCATTGGGGTTTTCAGTGCCAGTTTTGCAGCAGTATTGTTTTGAAATAGTATTTTATTTAATCCCATTTGTGGATTTTTGACAAATCATAACTGCTGGAAAGCAATATTTTCTGGACTGAAATGTTTTTTAAGAAGGTTAACAATCAATCAGATCTCATTGCATGGCATATTACTCTTTACACTGTTAGGAAACGAAAACCTTGAATAACTTTTATGCTAATATTTTCTTCCTACTGGGTATTACATTGATTGAAAAATATCCTCAGTCATGTGTTGAAAAATCCAATAAGTATGTATCATCTTGAATTTTATGTAGTCCAGAAATCACAATTCAGACTGAAAATAATTTATAAGGCAAGTAAATTTCCCAGTTTAGAGAGTTTCAGAACCATTGCAGTCAGTATTCCACTTTTCCATCCTTTTGGTGCCCCTGTCGTCCACCCAACTGCATCTCATTATTGCCTTTTTGACAATACCATCGACCCTGAAGTGGAACAAAGTCACTATACTTTAATATAAAAATTATTCAAACATGCTATTGGAATGTAAGGGGATATTCTAAACGCCTTTCACAGAAAGGACATCTGCTTTAATCTAAAATGGGACGGACATGCAGATCAGGATGATATTTACTGGGAATTTCATGATGAAATAAACATTCCTAAATATAACACTGAATACAACTGTAGAAAGATGAGATAATTGTTTTGTTTTGTTTGTTTATTTGTTTTTTATTTAATGATGCAATAAGACATGTAAGGTTATATCGTCCTAATGCAGCTGTAGTGTAGTGTCTTGCCCAGTGACACACTATGGCAGCTGATCTGGCCAGGTCTGAGCAGGATATGATCCAGGGCACTTCAAGTCACGGGTTTTGTAAGCTAACAACTGAACCACAGAGGCTCCTGAAATAACCTTGACGAATCTCTTGAATGATATTATTATCTTCCTTACATATTCTTTCTTTAAAAGAGGTCTAATTGCTGTGACAAAGTTCCAGTTGTTACCAGGTAATTTGGCATAAAGAGGGCTAATTGCTGGGACAAAGTTTCAGTTCTTACCAGGTACTTAGGCATACAGAAATCTAATTGCTGTCAAAAAGCTCCAGTTGTTACCAGATAATTACATAAAAGGGTTAATTTGTGGGGCAACGTTTCAGTTGTCACCAGGCAATTATACATTAATATTACTAACTCAGAAAGTTTCAACTTTCATTTATCAATCTGTTGTACTTAGTCTAATATGTCTAAGTCAGCTTGAGTCAAAATATTAAAAAATTTCTTTCAAAAGGAGACACAGAAGTGTAACATGCCACAAGGTCTAGTTACTTTCCAATACTGACACTGATCGAATCTCGAGAGCTAATATTATATAAGTCATACATTCCTTGAAAATAAGATAATAATGTTTGAAAGTCAAATTTGGTCGCTTGTTAACAAACAGATACATAATGATATAAAACATAACTTTATTGTGTATATTCATTCTTTTCTCATTTTACCCTTACCTCAGACTTCTGGCAGAACCTGAGTAAGATTTCTACCCAATCCCTAGCCCCCATCTCGGGGAAAAAAATTGTCACTTGACAAATATCACACTCTGCAAAAAGTGTTCTATACTTCAGTTGATGAGCAAACTTAAGGCAGCAAACTAAAAAATTAGAGGGAAATCTTAGTCACAGTTCGAAAAAAAGCAAAATTTGCTGCAGTATCTGCTATAAAACTGCAAGATGAACAACATTTAAAGCAATTAAATTAAATATGGAAGATATAGATACATAATACATTGTTCTTACCCTGATGATGTCTCTTGTGTGCCTCCATCCCATTTTTTGTGGAAAATTTCTTGTCACAAACGTCGCACTGATAGGGTCTAAAATCTGTTACTGAAAATATGATCGTAAAGTGCTCTATAGAAATGCACTTCCTGAGTATTTCTAATGATACAATAGACCGTGGAAGTTATAAAGCACGATAATATAATTCTGTTCAAACTGAATCTGATTTGCATGGATATGAAAATCTTTTTTTATTTCCAAAATGAGAGGTTCCATATTATTGTGGAAGGAAGTGGATAACAGTGTTCCTGAAATTGCATGTACTGACAATATGGGTGTAAGTGAAGTGATAGAATATTAGCTTTCTATGACACTGTTACAATAGATAGATCTGGAAGTTCCAACGTTGAATATGGGTGCAACATAAAATTGCCTGACAAACAAGGAGACATTTAAAACAATGAAATGAACTCTAGTTGTGGATATAAAATATATTGTTCTAACCTTTATGATGTATCTTATGTTTCTCCATTACACTTTTTGTGGAGAATCCCTTGCCTCGAACGTCGCACTGATAGGGTCTAACTACTGTTAAATGACAATAAGATCGAACAGTGCTCTCCAGAAACATACTTCCTGAATATATCTAACAATACAATATACTGTATAGGAAATAAAAACATGATAATATCCTTCTATTTACTTAAATTTGATATGCATGGATATGGAAAATTTGCTTTTTCATTATCCTCTTGAATAATTCAGTTACTATTTTCTTTAGCATAAAATAAACGTCAGTAATATAAGCAAATAGAAAATGTGTTCATTGCACTTCTTTATAAAACATTTTCAAAAACAATTTTCTGCTATTAAAGTAATTTTATCAAATTAAGTCTCTAAGTGGTTAAGCCCCAACAATAAATACTCTTAATGTTACCACATTTATTCAATTAGAATGGTATGCACAGGGGCAGATTTTCTGCATAAATTGGTAAACATGTGAACACTAACAGTTAAATAAAAGAGACTAATTATCTTTCCCTTTCTGATGAAAATGTGCATGTTACAGCGACGTACAGAACGGTCTATTTTGAGACCTACTCTATTGCTACCTGAGATCTTGAATTAAAAATGAACAGTTTATTCATATGGCAACTTGAGGATCAGAAAAGAAAAATTTAATGGATGGTGGAACATAATAAAAATTAATTGATCAAAGCAATCATAGAAATCCCATTTATTCCTGAATGAAGTTGCTGCATTCTTATATAATTGTTTTAAGATTATATGGAGCCAGAAATATACGAGGGACACCTGCTATTTTTTTGTCACATACTGCGTTTAGATTCAATAACATGCTTTTGCAACAAATTGACTTTAAACCCTTTTTATGCATAAAACATTCTGTTATGTAAGTCACAAACGTTTCAACATTTTTGAAGCATCAATTGTTTCAAATGTGCAAGGGTTATGTTAGTTAGTGAGCAACAATGCTTTCTTTCAAAAGGAGTTGTAACAATTGCGGAACTAAATAGATTTTAAAGAAAAAGAAAAGCAACATAAAACAAAAAAAAAGGAAATCTCCCCTCGAGCTCATTTCTTTCCCTTTAAAACCTACATGCCTTACTCCTTTGGCCTCTTGTGAAAGAGAATTACACTTAAAGACTTTATGTGAGTGGAACGGGAGTATAGATTGGACGCACAATACTGTTTTACTGCTTTACTAATGAATACTACCAGTGCCACTGAAATATAAATAATAACATATTTCGAAATATTTGTAACATTCTCATTTTACTTCAATACTTTTTCCTCGAAACGAATCAATATATGTCATTTACTGCATAATTGACATCTTTATATACATAAGTTTGTTTCCTAAATCAAGAAGTTTCATAATATGGAGATTCCAGATGAGAACAAAAAAATGTTATTACAACATTAAAATTAAAATTAGTCCCCTCCCCCGGTATCCCCCAATTAAAATACATTTTAATATCGGTAATACAAAATCTATTGTTATTGCGAAGCTGGATTTGTCAGTTTGGTAGGAGGCTGATGATCCCATAACTGGCCTATATAATAGGAGACTACTGCCGGATGGTATCCACATGGGTCACTTTTTGAGCTACGACAATCGGACCGAAAGAAAATATGCCTTCACTTTGGTGACCCAAAGGGCGAATGTAAAAGGAGGAGAAGGTAGGGTGAGATCGCCATAATGCGGCTTTCATCACATCCTCCAGACTCTAATAAGTTAAATAGACCCATGCGGCAGCAATGGCGCGAACATCATGAGTTTTAATTCCACGAATGAAAGGTCTCTCTCCTGGGATGGTCCACCAGCAGGACGAGAAGATCGTTGAACCACAATCTTTGGGGCCACAGAGGGACTATTCAAATGACCTGATCAGTGGAGCTCCTTACTTGTGAAATACCAGAGGGATGATCCTTTAGGATGGGAAGGCGTAAGCGAATAGACGGTCGTATTTCCGGCTGAAAGCGTCCACTGCCCAAGTCCTCTAGATTGGGGCAGGGGAAACGTAGAAAGGGGAGCTTGTTGTTTAGCCTTCAAACAAGTCCACCAATGATGTCCCCCAAAGTCAGAACAGGTAATCCGCTATAGATTAGTGGAGAGATCATTCCGTAAGGTCTATCTTCCCTTTCCTTGTCAGACTATCCTCCAAAATATTGTTTTCATCAGGAATGTGGCTAGCTCAAAGGGTAATCTCTTCTGAGGCATCCGGCAAGGGAAGTTCCAAACCTACACGCAGAGAGAAAGGGCATATGATCCTCCTTGTCTCCTGAGGTACGATAACACCGATGTGTCGTCGGAGGGTACCATCACGCAGTGACCTCTTATTTTATTGACGCCCCCTGAAGGGCTAAAAACAGTGCCTTAATGTTCAAATTGTTGATGTGGAGGATATATTCTTCTCGGAACAATGAACTCTGAAGAATCAGTCCATTCAGCTCCAAATGAGCGTCACACCCTGAAACTGACGCGTCTGCGAACAGATAGGAGTGGGGTTCAGGGGTGTACATAGGGATTCTGGTAAGAAACCGGCCTCGATTTGTCCACCAAAACAGATGATGGTAGAAATCCAGACCTGAGAAATCTGAGCATTTAGAGGGAACCCCTAGGGGTTTCCAGTCCACCAAAAGGAGAAATTGGAGAGGACGCAAATACAGTCTACCTAGGGGAACCAGGTCCGCTGCGGATTACAAGGTCGCCAGCAGAGAAAGAAAAAGTACAAGCCGACAACCTGGTCATTGTTCTCAGCGCCTCCAATCGAGGGACATGGACTAATTTTGTTTGTGAGGAAATTCATTCTCATGTAGACGAATTCTTGATATGAAGTAAGCTCCGAGTTCTCTAGGTTGGGTAAAAGACCCAGCCTGGTGACTATGGAACAACAGTGAAAACAATCTAGTCAGAGGGACTCTAGCTAGACAGTGTAGATCAATCAATCGTCTTTAATTGGAGGATTGGGATATCTAGTGTTTTTAAATGGGTTCAAAAACTACTCCACTGCACTCTTTTGAAGAAGGGAGTGTACTTCTTCCTTTTATCGAAACAGATTCAACTGCTGGAAGAACATTGGGTGGGGGTGGGTGGGTGGGGCCTAACAAGAGAAGGGTGATCACGAAAACGAATCCGATATCAACGTTTATAATAGAAAGGACCCAGCCTTCGACATTTATGCCAGACCAAGTGTCTGGAAAGAGGTTGAGCCTGGCATATACGGGAACCAATTGAACAGACATTCTCCGCAAGAGAGAGAGCAAATACCTAGGGCCGTCCATCCTTGTCCTTAGGACAGGTAGAAAGAACCGCAAGCGTCCATCCCGGCCATTTGCGGCACGCCATTTTGGGGAGTTCTGAAATGGGATTGTTGATTTAACTGGGAGTAGCGTGGCTTTAAAGAACTTCGCCAAGGGACCCTTTGGTCAGTCAGGATGATTTCCTTTCTTCGCCGGTTTGATAGACCAGGATACAAAGGACCGGTGTTTCTGGTCTCTGTGATACTGAGAAACCAAGGAGGAGATAAGCCAGGGAGCAGCCCTCAGAAGGTTTTTACTGTGCTCTGGTAAGTAAGACCTTGCATGTGTCCAGAGCAACATTCCAGCGGAGGTGGATGAGCTCCGCCGACAAGGCATGGACAAGGATGACACATGCCAAGATGTTTTCGCCACTGCTTCCATCAAACGATAAAGGGCAATTGGCGACAGAGATTCCTCTTTCAGCAGGTTGATCAAGGTTGCTGTAAAGTGGTTACTAGTGACCTAGCCTTTTGTTTCCTGTTTTTTAACTGGGAGGCAAGCCCAGGTCCCCAAGTAAGTATGCAACTAAGTCGCTTCGGCATTCAAAGTGGCAGATATAATTGGCCAGGAAACGGGCATAAACCTTATAGCTAGATCCAGAGACAAAGGATCTCAACATGGGGTAGGGGGAAGACTATCCTTTATGTTGTCGAGCAAAGTCCAGGCCCTTGCTGAACCTTTGGGAAAGCACATTGATCGTAACCGAGGGAGGAGCAAAAAAAGATCTGGTTGAGAGTTAGACCCAGAAATTGTATCCAAGCTGGACAGAATTTTAGTGTCACCAGAGTCTGAAGGTTTGGGCCACGGATCACTGGGCAAAAGAAGGTAAACCTCCTTTACCGCTTTGTCGAAAGACAAGATCTCGTCCTCCTTTGTCACCTTTAGTGACGGATGTGAGGAGGCAGAGGACCCGAAGGAAGGGCGTTTCAGGATGGCCTGTCCTGTATCAAACTGGTGAGAATCAACGAGGACAGAAAGGACGTCTTTGTCAAGTTCTCGCTCCTGGGAGGCAGGACTCTGCAACCCAATATTCCTCTGTCGCGGGGGAGACTTAGGGGTAAGAAGGACCTGAATCCGTAATTCTTGACGTGGAACAAATGGACTGTCCCTAGTAGCAGGCTCAGCAGGTGTGGGAGATCGACTCTGTACGCTTTTGGAGCGTTTGGTGGAAGAAATCCCGTCCCCCTCCCTTTTTATTCAAGGTCGTAAGAGAAATATGTAGGTCCGCGACCTGCAGCAGTGACCTCTCTGCCATGTGGCCAAGGTCCTGAAGTCCATGGCTGCATGCACGGAGAGGGCCGATTGCTTCCTTGCGGAGGGGAACCCCACATTCCGTAGGAATTTAGAGGGATTATAGGAGAAGAGGAGGGAAGATGCCGATCCGATCCCATTCCCTAGTTTGGCAAATGTACGCCGATTCCCAATCGCCAACAGGATGAAACAGCAGTCTCAAGAAAATGGGATTTCGACTCGATCTGTATCCCCGTATCATAGGGGCTCCATTGACCGGTAACCGGCGCCTGGTGCTCGGTACCCGGTCAATGATCGGCGCCTGGTGCCCGGTGCCTGGTGACCAATCAATGACCGGCACCCAGTGACTGTTAACCAGGTGCCACGTGCCCTTTGACCGGTCAATGACGGGCGCCCGGTGACTAGTGACTAGTCATTGACCGGTCAGGCGACCCAGATCTGTAGGAAGTTCTTTCCCCAGATCTTATAGACTTAGATCAAAGCGCTTCTCTTACCGGATGGCTCGATCCCGTCGCCGATAACGGGCCCCGGGGACTGAAAGAGCGATGGTCCCCATTACGGGTGGGGGTGGGGGCGACTTACTTTCAGCCCGCACTGAGCTATGCGCGAGTAGAGGGTGCTGCTCCTCATTCACCGGAGGGGGGTGCGCGACTCACTCACTGCCCTTCTGAATAGAAGAGAGTGGTGTTCCCCTTACGGGAGGGCGCGACTCACTGTCTGCCCTAGTGTGAAAACGAGGGTGCTGCTCCTCCTTCACGGGAGGTTACCACTCACTCTCTACCCCTACAGAAAGGGGAGGGTGATGCTCCCCCCTAAAGGGAGGGCGCGACTCACACTCCACCCGTTTAATACCGCCCTTGGGAGACCCACTAAACCCAAGAGTCTCTGAAGAGACTATAATAATCTTTCTCTGATGTAAAGAAGATTTATTCAAAAACTTCTATTTATGTATAAATGTATTTGCGTGGACTACGTCTACGCTAATATGATAACAGCAATAACTCACCTTATGTATGTGTTGTTTCAGTGAATGTAAGCAATCACTGATGTTTTAATGCAAAAAGGAGCAATGCTAAGCAGAGAATGAACTAGTGTTCGATATAACTAAATACACAACATAAAGGGAAAACTGGTGTGCGGTCTACCTTTTCGAGATAAAAATAGCACAATTCACATTAAAAGAAAATGTGAAATATGATGATTTGTTACGTAATAAACAATAAACAGAATCAATATGAGTCCGGAGACCAAATTTACTTAAGAAAAGGTAATAAAATAACCAAATAATACTGAAGATAATTAAAACATGACGCCAACCAGCCTTATTAGAGAACTGGAGACGACTAAATTAGCACAAAAAATTAATAAGGAATACTATCCGATACTAAATACGAGAACGAACTGGTGTTTGATAACTAAACACAGAACATAAAGGCAAAAACCGGTGTGCGACCTACTTTTCCGAGGTAAAACTAGCACAAGTATACATTAAAAGGAAATATGAAATATGATTTGATATTTCAATAAAACAATAAGCAGAATCAAGATGAGTTAGCAGAACAAATTCGGCAAGGATAGGGATATTTGCTACATAGTTTTACCTACCCGAGCTTGAAATAAATTCCTAACAATAATAATTACGCTAACACCAATGTAGGGTAAGAAACTAAGTGCTAGCTTATACCAAATATAACCAGAAAAAAATGAGAAAAACTCGATAAAGAGATCAATTCGAACCGACTTTTATTATCAGGGGTAATTCCAAACGATAAAAACGAGGCACAGAAAGAGAAAACGCCAATCGCGATGTATGTCAATTTCTCTACGACGTAATATTTTAGCAGCCTGTAATAGCGACCAGAAAAAGAATGAAAGACAGTTCGCATGGCCTGGGATTCTGCAGTTTGGATCAGGTGTGTTTTGGTGTTTCAGAACCTTCTAATTCACTCTGTGGGAGGATGAATTCTTATCATACGGTCGGGTTGTTTTCCTTTCGGACAATATTCAGCTACGCAATATCAACAGATTGTGTATTACTGATATTAAACTCACCTTTATACTGAGATATTGGCCATGCTGGATACAACATACATCAGTAAATGAAGCCAAGATTGTTTAAATTAATAGAAAGCAAGGGTTTTTAAAATGGGAGATACCAGATAGCTGTGTCTTAAAAATCATGAATATTTCAGCCGTTTTGAAACATCAGTTGTTTCAGAATGTGTGTAGAAGATGATAGTTATATACGTTAGGTGAAAGAATATTTTATTCATAAGGCATCTGGCAACACACGTCAACATTGAAAGGAAATTTCCCCTCAAGTCGATTCATGTCTCTGTAAAGCTTACATGCATTATACCTCTGATCTGTTGCAAAGCACCTTTAGAAAGAATAAAGGGAGCATATTTTTAATAGACAATGGTGTGTTATTGCTAATAAAAACTACTAGCACTTTTGATATAAACAAAATAACGTCTTTTGAAGTATATCTAACAGTCTCTATTCTCTCCACACGAAATTGAATAAATATTGAGTATTATTTAAATTACACTTTTAATGCATAATTGTTTTCCTATATCAAGAAAACAATTTTTAAAGTAACATGTGTTTCTTTGATAATACCTACCTGATTATGATACCTTAGCAGTATTATCTCGTGCAAATCCAGCCCTCCAATGCTAATTTTTAGCAATAGAAGCTAAAAGTCTTTTGGATATATAGGTGACTCAGACAAGAGCGATCTCCCCTGAATAGCGGAATTGATGCCAAATCTCATTCATACTTCAGTAACAACGTGAGCAGAAATTCACACACAGTCAGGAAGATTTAACTGTGGGGAGGTTGTGAGGGTGTGACCGTATTATGATTGGGTAAGTAATATTGAAGAAACATATTTTTCTTTACACAAATTGTTTCTTCTCAAAACGTTACCAACTCAGAACACCTTAGGAGAATAGGTAAGCGGTGGAGGGAGTTATATCCCCTTACCCCAAGAAAGGCCTTATCCCCATTTCCCTAAGGTATGTAAAGCACATTCAAATCATGTAAAATATATGGGCTAGAGTAGTGACTCCACAATTCCTGTGAAGAAACTATGGATATTGAAGCTCTGAACTGTGCTTGTTGTGCTACAGAACACCCTGCACATGCTTCACAGCCTGATATTCTATGGATGGAGAGACCAATGTACAAATGCTTAACCAGTCTCTCTGGTGAGTAAAATGTATGTATGTAGCTGTTTTTGGATATTTATTATGTTCTTCAAGGTTTCATGTTTAAAGTTTGGGTTATTGCACACATGAGAATATTCAAGTTGATGTGAATATTTTAATGGTTTATATTTAAACTAATTATGAAATAATAACCTAAACGTACGTAAAGTCAATCTTGCCAAAAGTTATAAATTTACTGTGATTATCATGTGAAATGGTGCAAATGCTTTTGTTACTTCTTCTAAACAAGCCATATGTATTTGCAACAGTGGTGAGCTATTTCTTCCAATCTTGTGAGCCTGATAGATTCTTCTTCTTTTTTTTCTTGTTTGTCAAATATTATATGGCATTGTTAAAGATGAAAGTCATTATTCCATGTGGCAACCTTAGGTGATGTTTGTTTCTGAGACACAGTATGAACGAATACAGAGGCTGAATGTTTTACTCTGACACTGAAGGACAGTATAAAGTGTGTTTTTATTTAATGGAACATTGAAAGGACAGGAGTTCTAAAATATTATGTATCTCGCTTTTTACTCTTTTCTTTTTATCTTCTGTCTTTCTTGATTATATATTGTACTTATAAAGTTTTCAATACATATTTGTTTTTGAAAATATCTATCTTTCTTGATTTTCCTGGCAACACTTGCACACACAGCTAGTAACAAGTGTTATTTTCTGAGCGCTTCGTTACAATAACTTTTTATACTTAGAAAACCACGGAGAAAGTTAGCTCAAACCCTGGGAGAACACTCTCCACTTGCTCTCAGATGCATCAAGAGTGGCGAGCCTTCTTTTCTCTTGTTCTGGAAAATGTTTGCCCCAGAGAGCTGGTTTGATTTGATATTAACATGCAAATTAAACAGTTCTGGGTTCGGATGAACCACCTGCAGTCAAGGTCGCTCAACCCAGAGGTCAAAGAAATCTTTGTTTTAGATTATATTCTCCCGTAATAACCAAACATGTCTGAGATTGCAGAAAGTGATATATGCTAACTTTTTATCCTTGAAAAATCACCAGAGAAAGTTAATTTGAATACTGGGAGAACACTCTCCACTTATTCTTCTAGAGTGATGGGCCTTCTCAGAAAAGCAATTCTGCCCAGCACTTGTTCTGAGCAATGTTTGCCTCTGAGGGTATATTTGATATGATCCAAATGTGCAGGCTTTAATAGTCCCATGTCCAGATGAAATACATGCAGTCGAGACTGTTAGAAGAGATGATGAAATATGATTTTCCTTGGAGTTTTCACTGCCAAGTTTAATAACTCTTTATCCGTTATCTTGGAGACCAATGAGGATAAGACAGCAGTCTGATTCCCTCACTTTTGCAAGTCCGTGGAAATCAGAGGAATTGAAAGGAATATGTATGCCTCTAGAACGTTCCAGTTCATGAAAAGAGCATAAACTGTGCAGGCTTTTGGACATGGAACTCGAGATACAAAGGTGGGTAGCTTTACATTCCCCCATGTTGCAAATAAATATGTGAGTTGTCGATTGCAAGGGGCGCCGATTAGCTTGAATACTTAGAGGTGAAAAGACTATTCAGTTTGAATTAGTTGATACTGTTGGGACAAATAATCCGCTGGGACACTGAACATGCTGAGTATGCGGTGGATCTGAATGTGGAGTTGTTTATGACGACACCACTTGAATAAAATTTGCAATCAGAATGCAGAGACCAAGGCATTTGGTTCCACCATGTCTTCTGATATAATTATCACAGTAAAGATGGAATAATGAGAATCTCTTCCAAACAGCATCTCCAGTCATGACTAAAATGCATTGACTGTGGATTTTATCTCTAAAATATCTATAGTTGCTGAATGCTCCTAAAAGGGTCACATCCCACTCACTTCCTTAAATGTGCACATGGGATGAGATCTCAAGTCAGCCATGCTGACATCCTTTCAGATCTTAATTCGCTGAGGCTATATCTCCCAGGGAATACCCACCATAAACCATGTGAGAGTCTCTAATTTGCTGATATGGGACCTAGGGTATCCTGAAACTGGGATCGATTGATGATAGGCTAATAGAGGATGTGCTCAATATGCTTCTTTATAGCAAATGATCAACCATAAATTTCTGCTATCGGAGTAATTTCATAATTAGAGTAATTTCCTCTGAGTAATTAACCTACCACAATGATAACGTCTTATACCACCACATCCAATTAATTACAATGATATGTACTCTGAGAAGATTATATGTGGCTTTATAAACATGTGAACACCAATAGTTAACCATAAAGAGGTTATTTCTTGTTCTCTTTCTTCTGAAAACTCCACAGGAAGGTGACATATAGAACAGTTGAGTTCTTTTGTTTCCTACTGTCCCTAAAATCTGGAAATTAAGTCTTCAAAGGTTTCAACATGACTATTTGTGGATGGCAAATGAAAACGTAAATTGATGGTGGAACATAGTAGTACTTAACTGATCACAGCTATCAGAGATATCTTATTCACTCTTCAATGAAGGGGCTACATGCCTTATATAATAGTTTTCAGGCTTATAATTCAGGAATCAGAACTGATGATTGTGATGCATGTTGGATTTTCATTGCATGCCGCTTTTGCAAATCATCACTAACAGTTTTTCTTTTTCTGTTCAAGCTTGGAGGATGCCTACCCAATAAATTGATCTCAAAAACGTTTCAAGCATTAATAATTTGGGTCAAGAAAACCATAAACATTTCAACAGTTTTGAAACATCAGATCAGTGTTGCACAAAAAACAAAAATGTTTCCTTCAAAAGTAATCATAACAATCGCATAACTAAATATATTGTTTTGAAACTATTCATATTGTGTGTGAAATTTACTTGAACTCCACTTTCTATTGATTTTTTAAAAATATAATAAAGCCTTATATCACTATTTTTTAATCAGCCAACATAATTAACTCTTGCTCTGGGTAAGCTAGAATGTGTTTAGAAGCAACTCATTATATTATTTTGGGGAATAAAATATTTTGGTTCTTAATGCATTTTGCATTGAAACTCATCAACGGTAATGGAAATTTACCAAAGTTCACTCATGTCTCCTTGAAGCCTAGAGATGTCATGCTTTTGGTCTGTTGGGAAAGGAATTGCTCTTAAACGCTTTTAGAAAGAGGAAAGAAAGTACATATTTGGCAGACAATTCTGTTTTACTGCAAAACTAATTAATTCTGCCAGCACCACTGATACAGAAAAATAACACATTTTGAAGTATATTTAACATCTTCTATTTACTTCACAACGTTTCATTCCAAAAGGAAATTGATTCGATATTGTTATGTATGATGTTTATATACTTAACTTTATGTCTATGATTGTAAGTTGTATGGTTATTTGAAAATACATACATAACTTTTGTCCAGTTGTTTACATAGTATTTTCACAGGCATTTCGCAATAAGACTTTTGTGACATATGTCAGGTAGGCCAGCATTTTTCCATTAGAAATACTCATTCTGATGTGACATTGGTCATGTAGGCATGTGTATTTATGTACAGATTTGTTAAACAAATTCATTCCTGTTCTAGAATTTTGGTTCTAAAACGATCAATCTGTAAGGAATCTATTTTGGTTGTGTTGTTGAAATCAGATATAATTTGAGAGGAATTATTTATTTACAATATTCATAGGAAATATAAAAGTGTTTATTTATTTATGGATTAATACATGATTTGGGGATTTATGTGAACTCATTAAAATACATTCTGGATTACATCTTTGTGGTACATCAGGACATTCAAGGCTATTGGACTTGCAATTAGGACATTTAGGATTATTTGGAATTTAGCTCACAAATTGTAAGTGTCTTTTGAATTTTCACTTTAATTGTCTGGAAATAATTTGCTTATTGCTTTTACTTACATTGTTAGTTTCACTTTCTTTCTGTTACATATTTTTAAGACCTAGAGTCGTAACAATACTGAGTCCTATTTATTGACGGTTTTATATACACATTTCTTTCTTTGCAAGTCAATAAATTTCACACTGTGTAGATTCTATTTTTGGTGGAGAATGTTTCATCACAAAAGTCTCATTGACAGGGTCTGAAATTGTTAAATGAAACTAAGCTCATACATTACTCTCTAGGTACATACTTCCTGAAGATTTATATTTATAAAATATAATTTGAAAGCAATGAAGCACAGTAATATACATTTGTTCCAATTGAATTTGATCTGCACATATACGGAAAACTACTTTTCATTATCGCCGTTTGAAAAGATCAGTTACTATCTTCGTTAGATTACAGCAACAAAAAATGTCAGTAATGTAAGCAAAGTAGAGAATTTGCTTCGTATGTTTCTTTATAACATATGGTCAAGAATTATCTTCCTCTATCGTCATTTCAGAGAGTTATGTCACTGAGGATTTAAACCATCACAAAGAACACCCCCTCATCCCACTACATATCATTAATTACAATGGTATGCACAGGCGGCAGATTTTCTGCTTTTTGGTAAACGTGTGAACACGAAAAGTTAACCGAAAAAGGATAATTATCTTTCTCTTTATGTTGTTCCTTTCTGCTGAACAACTGGAAATTATAGTGACATACAGAACACTTGTTTTTGAGACCCATTCATTTCTATTACAACTAACATCTTAAAATTAAAGCCTAACAGCTTTAAATAGGGCTCGTGTGGATGACAAAAAGAAAACCTTAACTGATGGTGGATCATAATACAAAAGACAAAAAGGAAACCTTGGCTGATGGTGAACCATAATAAAAAAACAAAAAGAAAACCTTAACTGATAATTAAATAATAATTACTGAATATATGGTTGGAAGTGAATTGTCATACTGTTAGCTTTCTATGTCACTGTTACTTAGGCTGGAGTTGCAACTCCAACGTTGCATGTGGGTACAACGAAACAATTGCTTGACTGAAAAGGAGACAGTTTAATCAATTAAATAAAACAATAAGGATGTGGATATAAAATATATTGTTCTTACCTTTATGCTGGCTGTTATGTTTCTCCATCTCACTCATTGTGGAGAATATTGCTCCACAAAGCCTGCAGCACTGATAAAGACGGAAATCTGTTAAATGGAAAGATGACTGTCAAGTGGTTTTTTTTAGACAATAATGCCTAAATATTTTTAACGATCCAAAATACTGTAGAAGCAGCATAGAACAATACTATCATTTGGCTCCACAGGAACACAGAAATCAGTTTTTCATTATACCTTTGAGTACATCGGTAACTAATGATTTTTAGTGAGTAAGTATCAGTAATAAAAGAAAGTTGAAAATGTGCTCAATGTTCTTCTTTATAACAAACTGTCAAAAAGAATCTTCTGTTGTCCGAGTCACTTCATCACAAAGTCTATAAATAGTTAGCCCACCACAACAATCACACTTCATGTCACCACATCATTGCCGTTTGAATGGCATGCATACGGGGCAGGTTGCCTGCCTTTGGTAAAAATATGTACACTAAAAGGTAACGAAAAGAGGTTAATTTTCTGTCCCTTCTTCTGAACAACTCCATGCTATGGTGATGTACAGAACCGTCGATTCTGAAACCTAATGATTTCTATTGCTACCGAGATCTTGAATTAAATCTGAACAGGTTTTAAAAGGATCCCTTGTGGATGACAAAGCGAAAACCCTAATGAACGGTGGAACGTAATAAATAACAATAGTTAATTGATCAAAGAGATCACAGAAATCATATTTACTCATGAATGAATTTCCTCGTTGAGTATATAATAGCTGACATGAATATAAGGAACCAGAAGTATATGATCGTGACACATGCTGAATTTTGATTACATTCACTGTTAACAGCTATACTCCCAATCTTAGATTGTTTAGAAGGCCTACACAACAAATTTACCTAAAACACTTTTAAAGTGTTAATAATTGTGTCATAAAATCGTATATGCTTCAGCAATTTTTAAATATGAGTCATTTCGAAGATTAATGTTGCTTAGAAAGCAAAAATGTTTTCTTCAAAAGGAATCATATCAAATGTATGACTAAATAGATTTTTTTTAAACTAATAATATTCTGAGTGACAAATTATTTGTATATGTATTTTCTACTTTCTTATATAGTATAGTCTTCTACATTCTATATCCAATATTCTACACAGGCAACATAATTAAATGTTGCAGTTGGTAAACTGTGGTGTGTTTAGAAGTAGCTAGTTATACACATTTATTCTTAAGCAATTTGCATCAAAAAGTCCTCAACTTTAAAGATCCACCTCCACAGATCATTCATTTCCCTGATATAGTAATAATGCTTACAGGTGTTATTACTTTGGTCAGTTGTAACAAAAAATGCAATTGCTATCAAACACTTACTTTTAGTATGAGGAACGGAAGTATTTATTTGATAGACAGTGCTGTTTTAATGCAGAACTAATAAATACTAACAACACCACCGATACAGACAAAATAACATATTTTGAAGCATAGTTCACTTTATATATTTACTTCCATAATTTTCTTTCTAAATCAATAAAATTCAGAATATGTAGATTCCAGATGAGAATAGAACAAACAAATCTAATTAGCCAATAGTTATACAGGCTACAACACAAATCAGTACATAAAACCACAATCCTTTTGTTAAGAGGCGCAAATTATTAGAAAGAGATGTACGGATTTCCAAAACAAGATATGAGACTATTGTGGAAAGAAGTGGATATAGAATATGTCTACGTTTTATTTAGTAGATATAAGGTAATATTTCACGAATGAAATGAACACATCGTATTTTCAGGAATGGCGAAGCCACGAGTGAAAATGTAAAATGTTTCCACTTCATAAGTAAAATAATTCCTTATATGTACTAAAGAAACTTCGATTTTCTTTTCATTATGTATTTTTAAGCCGAAAACCGTTGATTTGTTTGATTCATTTTATACTCTGTGCCAATCTTATTAACAGCTGCATTACTACATCAATAAAATGAAGTTTCAAAATTTTAAAAAAAGTTTAGGTCAGCGACTTGTTATTAATTAAGTTTGTATATGTATATGCGTCAAATGTGTATTTTGTCAAATTAATAACCATTTTCATACAAAAATGAAGAGAGTTTTATTTTTGTTACCACATGTCTTGCGTACATTGATACAGTAAACATTGTTGGTGTGGGGAAGGACTCATCAAAACCACTAGTACTCTCGTCCTAACCGGAGAAATAGTCCCAAGACCGAATAAAACATTACTACGTAAACGGCCCTGGGCCAAGTAGAGGCATATTTGCATCTCGATAGTAAATTTGAGTTCATTTTCTACCTTTAACATGAATCACAAATTCAACATCATTAAACATTTAGCGTGCGTCAGTTATAGATTACCTGTATCTAATTTGCCTGCGTATTATCAGTCTATGACATGTCGTAAAGGAAGCTGACTTTGTTGTTTACATAGGTACCCGACACAAGCTTAATACTAAAATGGGTAAAAATCATGAATACATTATGTTGCAGTTTCACACGTAGTGATCGATTTCTCGATGGTATTCGCATTTACAGTCACACTCACTATTCAGTAATTTAGGCGTCATTTGTATGTGGAGAAAGTTTCCCTTTCAAAGAGCTATCACATCTTTATGAGTCAAACCTCTGTCAAGTTAATAAGAGACAGAGAATGTCACACTTTTGTGATTTTTCATCTGATCAGACAATGTTAGGCTTACTCCAGGTTACCAGTATTTTCAAGACTGAAGCTTAGAAATTTAATTCCTGGCATGACCTAGAAACATTTCAATTCTTTTGGCAAATCAGCAATCTTCCTTGCTAAGGCATTCTTGAGTAGCTCTCTAAAATGGAAGTTTGACTAAAATTAATCATTTAATACAAAAGCTGGTGGAAATTGCAAGGGATGGAATATTTCTTTCAATTGCAAGTTACCAAAACGTTTCTTGGCGAAAAGCAATTGCATACATATATAAATATCTGGTTGCATCCTTTCTTTGACTCGACAGTGTATTAATAATAAAGCTGCACTGACTTAAAACATACCTGTGATCTGGGGCGTAACACTGACTTAAAAACTACCTGTGGTCTGGGACGTAACACTGACTTAAAACATACCTGTGGTCTGGGGCGTAACACTGACTGACCAGACAAAAATTATAAAATTTGGACATTCTCTGTCTCTTAACTTCTCCCATATCTAATTGTTAAAGATGTGTGATAGCTCGATGAAAAGCGGTGAAATTAAATCTGGAAGATATGGCTATATTATACATTGTTCTAACCTTTATGATGCCTCCTGTGTTCCTCCATCTCCTTCATTGTGGAAAATCTCTTGTCACAAATGTCACATTTATAGGTATTGAAATCTGTGAAATGAATTCCAAGTGAATTGGATTTGCATGGAAAAGGGAATGTACTCAAATGTTAGAATCAGAAATATATCGTACAATGTTCGCGTGAGAGTATAGTTCCTGATTATATCTAAAAATACGATATACTATGGAAGAAATAAAGCAAGAGAATATAGTTTTGTTCCAAGTGAATTGGATTTGCATGGATACGGAAAATGGCTTTTCATTCTCTGTTCCAATAATTCAGTTACTACTGGTTTCTTTTTTTGCGTTGGATGAACATCAGTAAAATAAACCCTTTGAGAATGTGCTCAATGTGAATCTTTATATCACATTGTCAAAAACTATCTTCTAGTGTAAGAGACATTTCATAAATTTAAACCACTAATACACCCACCTCAATGAACACACCTCATATCACTACATCTCTTTAATTGGAGCAGTATACACACGGGGCAGATGTTCCATTTTTTTTTTAAATATGTAAACACAAACCTTAACCGAATGAGATTAATTCTCTTCCGAATTCTTCTGAAAAAGTGCATGGTACGGTGACATATAGAACAGTGAATCCTGAGACCTCCCGTACCTACACCGCTGAGATCTTTAAATTACAGGCTAACAGCTTTCAATTGGGCATCTTGTGGATGCCAAAAGAAACTCTAAATTTAAGGTGGAACATAATAATCAATAATTGATCAAATTGATCATATAAATCTTATAAACTCCTGAATGAAGTGTCTGTGTCAGTTATGTAATATAATCAGAAATATGTGGTATAGACAGATGTTGTATTTTTGCTAGTCTATTTTTACACATAATTATTTTTGTCCTAAGTCAAAAAAGTTCATAGTGTTTAGATTCCAGAGCATAAAATGAAATACATAAAATGTGGATATAGCATACAATGTTCTCACCTTTATGATATTTCTTATGCTGCTCCAGTTCACTGTTTTGGGAGAATCTCTTACCACAAACCTTGCAACGATGACTCTTATATAGCTCCGCCTCCCCCATTTTGGAAAATATCTCTTCAAAACCGCCAATCTCATAGAGTGTGAATTCTGTTAATTTAAAACAAGACTTTACCGTCGTTTCCCGTAATGCATATATATATATATATATATATATATATATATATATATATATATATATATATATATATATATATATATATATATATATATATATATATATATATATATATATATATATGACAAAAAAATTAATAAAGGCGCAAATACAAAAAAGTTTCCAATTTTTCGAGCTAAACAAGCTCTTCGTCAGGGGAAGGAACAATTTGCATCCACAAAACAAACACTAAACACAAACACCAAGAGAAATTCTTAACTCCTACATGTTTCAATGATGGGGAAATAAAGAAGCAAAGAATAAACAATAGAACAAAGAAAGAACACAAAATAACAAAACCGTCTAAAACGGGTACACTCCATATCTATGTTATGCTGCCATCATCCCAGCTAAGTTTTGTCAAAACAGTTTAAACAAAGTGTGTATCGTTCCTATCACGCAGATGACCAAAGTATACAGAGCCGTCGTAAGTGGCGGGCGATACGGGCGACCGCTCAGGAGAGTCGGAGGCGCCAAAGGAGACACACGCCTTTGGCGCCGTTTCGTCCTGTGCAACTTTGCGACAGCCATATATATATATATATATATATATATATATATATATATATATATATATATATATATATATATATATATATATCCATTTAATTTATTCAGCTACAATGTTCTTTAGCATATACTAAATGCAAGAGATACCAGCAAGTAGAATATGTGGTCAATGTAATACTTTATAGCAAATGGGCGTAAATGACTTTCTGCTGTCCGAGTCATTTCATCAAATAAATTAAGTCTAAATAGTTAACCCACCACAACGAACACACCATATCCCTTTAATTAGAATGGCATCACACGGGGCAGATTACATGCATTTCGTAAACATACGAACATTAAATGTTAACCACAAGCGGTTAATTCTCTTTCATTTTCTTCGGAACAACTGCATGATATGATGACATAGAGAACAGTCTATCTTTAGACATACTGATTCATATTAGCAACTGAGATTTTTAATCAAAACTTAACAGTTTTTAATAGGCCTCTTCAGGATGACAAAATAAAACCTTAATGGATGGTGGAACATGATGATAAATTCCTCAAGGCTATGATATACATTATTTTTTACTCTTCATTGAAGTGTATGTATTGATTATATCAAATATTTGTCAAATATTATATTTTGCGTCATAATTATTATTATTATTTCAACAATTTTTAAACACGAATAGTTGGAGATGTAGAAGATTAGTGTTGCTTAGTAGGCAAAAAAGTTTCCTTCAAAAGGAATCGTTACAATATCTCGACTGTGCAAAACTTATATTTACATGTACTTTATATTTTTTATCATATATTCCAATATATCCTACTATGTCATTATATTATAGTCAGCCAGAATAAACATATGGCGCTTGGTAAACTATAATGTGTTTAGAAGCAGATATTTATACACATTAGGTGAGAATATGTCTTATTATTTGGGCATGTTCTTTTAGAAACTAGATGATTTTAGAAGAAATTTCCCTCGGATTCATGTATTTCTCTCTAAGGCTTAAAGGTGTTATTTCTTTGGTCTGTTGCAGAAAGGGAATTGTAATCAAACACCTATATAAATAGGAATGAGAGTATTTATGTGATAGACAATACTGTTTTATTGCAGAACTCATGAATACTCCTGTGCCGCTGACAAAACACCCCCCACCCCCACCCAAAAAAAAACAAACAAACAAAAAAAAAACAAAAAAACAACACATTTCAAAGTATATATAATGTTCCATTTTTATTTCAATACTTTTCTTTCTGGACAAAGCTGAATCTATATCATGTCCTGTGTGGCCGCTACGTTTATATGCACAATTATTATTTTCCTCAGACATAACATTACAAATTCTATAGATTCCAGACGATCATAAAAACACACATTTATACTGAGACAATAGCAATGCTGGATAGAACAGACACATGAATATAAAGCCTCAACCCTTTTGTAAAGATTTGCAAAATAATACACAAAAGAAATGAGGATTTTCAAAATGGTAGATACCAGACTACTGTAAAACGATGTGGAAAACAGTATACCTAAAATTGCCGAAAATATGTGTTCAAGTGAACTAGTAGAATACTAGCTTCTAGGCCACTAACGTAGTTCCTGAATATTGGTTAGATTTGTAAGTCCCACCTTTGCAATTCCCTGACTCAAAAGGAGTGAGCAATGAAATGAAATATGTAAGATACGAATATAACATGCAACGTTTTTACCCTGACGATGCCTCTGATATTCCTCCACCTTTGTCGTTTTGGTGAATCTCTCGACAAAAACACAGCTCTCATAGGGGTTGCAATCTGTTAAATATAAAAAGGATTTAACTGTGCTCTCAAGGAACATAATTCTTGAATATTTCTAACGATACGTTATATTGTGGAAATAATGAAGAACGATATATCATTTTGCGTGAATTTAATTTGCAATTAATTTTTAATTATCTGTTTTAGCAATTTTGCTTACTTTAGTCTTTTACAGTGGAATAAATGTCAGAGATATAAGCAAGTAGAGAAGTAGAGAATGTGCTCGAAGTACTTCGTTTTTAACAAATGGGCAAGACTGATCTTCACCTGTCAGAGTCATATCATAAAGTGAAATCTCTAAGTAGTTAAGTCACAACAACAAACATCTTACATCTCTTTAATTTGAATGAGATGACACTGGTCAGATTTTGATGCCTATGTTAAATATGTTAACATTAAAATTAAACCGAAACAGGTTACTTCTAGTTCACTTTCTTTTGAAAAAATGCTCGGTACAGTGACGTACAGAGCAATCGATTTAGAGTCCTATTAATTATTGCTGCCAGATAAGATCTTGATTTGAAAGCTTACTAGTTTTCAATAGAGATTCTTGTGGATGATAAAAGGAAATCCTAATGGATGGTTAAACATAATAATAGTTAATTGATAAATGTGATTGTATAAATCTTAATTATTCTTCATTACGTTTTTGAGTTGCTTATATAATAGTTTTAAAGCATAGAAGAAGCCAGAAATATATGAGAGTAACACCTGATGGATTGCATGCCGCTTTTGCATCCACAAGTTTAGCTTGCTGAAAGTTGCACTGTATGAAATGCCTACACAACAAATTTATCTTACAGGCTTTTAAATTATTATTATAACTTTCTTCAAAATTTCAAGAATTTGTCAGCAACAGTCATTTCAGGTGTAGAAGATTAGTTTGCTTTAATGTTTCTTCAAACGGAATCATCAAAATTGCAGAACTTAATCGATTTTTAAAAAACCAAATCATTTTGCGAGAACTTTAACTTTACATATACATTATTTTATTTTAGACCTTTCCATCATATATATTTATAATCTAGTTATTAAATTAAATAAATGCTTCATTTGGTCAAAGAGAATGTGTTTAAAATCAGCTGCTTCTACACATTATGTGAGAAAATAATTTATTCTTAATGCATTTTGATTCAGAAACTTGGCAACATTACAGAATATTAATCCTCCAGTATATTTATTTTTCTTTGAAGCTTTATTCCCTTAATCTGTTGTGAAAGATAATTACTATTAAACATTTTCAGAAAGAGGAAAGGGAGCAGATTTTTGATAACCAACGTTGTTGTTCTGCAGAAGTAATGAATAATCCCAATGCCACTTATATAGAAATAACAACAGATTTCAAATACGACTAATATTATCGTTTGACTTCAGTACCTTTCTTTCTGCACCAAACTGAATCGATAATCATGCTTTATATTACTGACACATTTATATACGTAATTTGTGTTTCCTATGCCAAGAAAGTTCAAAAGGTGCACAT
This sequence comes from Margaritifera margaritifera, assembly GCA_029931535.1. NCBI lineage: Eukaryota > Metazoa > Mollusca > Bivalvia > Unionida > Margaritiferidae > Margaritifera > Margaritifera margaritifera. Next base: position 724,525 of record JAQPZY010001032.1, on the reverse strand, counting down.
TCTAGATGAGAATAACAACACTCATTGTTTTACATACTGATACAAGAACCATGGTAGGTACAACAAACACCTGAGAATAAATACACAATCCATTTGTTAAGACTCATATATTAAGGTCACCAAATGTAAGATTTTCCAGAACAGAATATATCAGAGTATATTGGATGCAAGTGGGATACACTATATCTTAAATTTTCTGACAACATGAGTTTAAGTGAATAAGCAGAATATTAGCTTTCTATGTCATTATTATGTTGGTTTGATTTGTAGTCCAAACTTAAAGTGCGAGTACGAGATAAACCGTGCCTGATATAAGATAAAACATTCAAAGTGATCAAAAAATTATGTACGATGAAGATATAAAAGCGTCTGAAATCTGTTAAACGAAAAGTAGATTTAGTAAGCACAAATGTTTTCTTAAAAAGGAATCGTAACAATTGCACAAAATCATCTATTTTTTTAAAACCATTCATATTATGTGTGAGAAATTTACTTTTACATGAACTTTATATATTTATATATTCTTGTATCTTATATCCCTATGCATTAAATATCCTTATATTCTTTGCAGAGAGCACAACTAAATGTTGCACTTTTTAAACTGGCATGATTTGAGAAGCAGTACGTTATACTCATAGGGTGACAGAATGTTATATCCTTAAGGCATTTAGCTCCGAAATCTCATCAGCTTTATGAGAATTTTCCTCTCGATTCCATTTATTCCTCTTCAAAGCTTACAGACTTTATTTGTTTGGTCTGTTTTAAAACGGAATTGCCCTCAAACACTTTTTGAATGAGGAAAAGGAGTATATATTAGCTAGACAATGTTTTTTTTTACAGCAAATCTAATGGATTCTACCATTACTGCTGATATGAAAATATTAACAGACTTCAAATATGACTAACATTCTCTTTTAACTTCAGAACCGTTTTTCCACACAACATTAAATAGAGTTCAATTCATGTTATTGATACTTTTATACACATATTGTTTTTCTTTTACGCCAAGTCAATTCTTAAGGAATAAAAACACACATAAATACTGATACAAGAGCTATGCTAGGTATGACAGACCCCATTGGATAAAGCCACAACCTTTTTGTTAAGATTCGGAAATTATTATAAATACAAGTATATGATTTGTAAAACAATAGATAGCAGACTATTGAGGAAGAAAGTGGGAAACAGTATACTTAAAATTAATGACAATGTGCATTAAAGTGAATTGGCAGAATATTAGATTTTTAGGTCACTTTTATGTTAGTTTGATTTGCAGTTCTAACTTTTTATATGCATGCAAGATAAAACATCACTGACTTAAATAAGACATTAAAAGTAATGAATTGAAAAGTGATTTAAGATGATGATATAAAACGAAATTGTTCGTACCTTTATGATGACGCAAATGTTGCCACAGACTCATCAAGGTTGAGTATCCCTTGTCACAAATTTTGCACTCATAGCATCTGAAATCTGTTAAACATAAAGATTTTACAGTGCTGCCCAGAACATAATACTTGAACATTTCTAACGATACAATATAATGTGGAAGTAGTATAGTATGGTAATACCATTATTCTTGACTTGAATTTCATTTGCAAGGATGCGAAAAACGACATTTACTTTTTCTGTTCGCGTAATTGAGTAATAATATTCTTTAGCGCTGAACAAACGCCTGTGATATAAGCAAGTAGAGAATGTACCCAATATGCTTTTTTATAAAACAAAGGGAAAAAACATTATTCTGCTGTCTGACTCATTTTATATAATTTTATATAACCGGCCACATCGAACACTCATCATGCCACTAGATCCTTTTCATTAGAATAGGAGTTAATTGATCAAAGTAATCACAGAAATCATCTTGACTCTTGAATGCAGTTACTGCATTACTCCAATTATAGTTTTGAAACATATAAGGAGTCAGAAATATATGATAGTGATACATGATGTATTTTCATTACATGGTGCTTTTACATCCATGCTCTAAAAAGTTTTGTTTGTTTTAGCTTGGATTGTAAAACATGTCTACCCAACAAATTTATCTCAAAAGTTTAACAAGTATTTCTAATTGAAGTTGTGTGTGAGAAATTTACATAGATCTTACATTCCTATCTATCCAAAATCATTATATTCTGGACAGCCAGTACCATTAGATCTTGCACTTAATAACTTAGAATGAGTTGAAAATCAGTTAGTTATACACATTAGGCGAGAACATATTTTATTCTTACGGCATTTAGTTTTAGAAACTTCTTAGCTTTAAAAGACATTTCCTATTGAGCACATTTATTTCTCTTTAAGGCTTACATATATTATTCCTTTGGTGTCTAGCAGAAAGGTAATTGCTATTAAAGAAGTTTAGAAAGAGGAAAGGGTAGTATTTATTTGTTAGGCAAATATTGTTTTACTGCAGAAATAATAAATGATCCCAGTATTACTGATATAGAAATAATAATATATTTTAACTATGACTAACATTCTATTTTACTTTACTACTGTATGAGTTTAAGTGATTTGGCAGAATAATAGCATTCTATGTAACTGTTATGTTGGTTTGATTTGAAGTCCCAATTTTGCAAGCAGGTACAGGGTAAAAAACGCTTGACATAAAATAAAACTGTATAGTGATCAAATGAAATATGTAAGATGAGGATATACAACGAATTCTTCTTGCCTTTATCACAATGTAAATGTTGCCACAACTCCCACTTTGTTGAGCATCCCTCGTCACAGAAGTCGCACTCATAGCGTCTGAAATCTGCTAAATGAAACGATCTTATAGTACTCTAGCAGAACATAATTGCCGAACATTTCTAATGATACAAGATACTATGAACGCAATTTAGGTACGATAATATACATTTTTAGTCAACTTGACTTTTGACTCTCCGAAATGCAGAAAACTACCTTTGATTATTTTGTTTAATTCAGTTAAATGTTCTTTAGCATTCATACATGTGACTAATATAAGCAAAACAAGTCTGTGCCCATATTTGCGTCTTTATAATAAATGGGGAAAACATCTCCTGCTGTTGGATTAATTTCATCAAATGAAGTCTCTGTGTAGTTAACCCGTCACAACAAGCAACCTCATACTACCACATCCCTTTGATTAGATTGGTATATATATATATATATATATATATATATATATATATATATATATATATATATATATATATATATATATATGTGTGTGTGTGTGTGTGTGTGTGTGTGATTCAAATTGCATGTCGTTAGTAAACATGTGAACATTAATAAAAAATCGAAATTTAATAACTTTTTCGTTCTTCACAAAAACTGTATGATATGATGACGAACAGAACAGTCAATTTCGAGACCATTTGATTTCAACTGCCAGCAAGGATCTAGAATTAAATCTAATCAGCTTTCAGTAGATCCTCTTATGGATGAAACAATAAAACCATAATGCAAGGTGGAACACAATAATAATTAATTCCTGAAAGCGGTCATACAAATCATATTTAGTCTTGAATGATGTTGTTCAAATCTAGAATTAAATCTGATCCGCTTTCAGTAGATCCACTCATGGATGACACAAGAAAACCATAATGCAAGGTGGAACACAATAATAATTAATTCCTGAAAGCGGTAATAAAAATCATATTTAGTCTTGAATGATGTTGCTCAAATCATTGTTTTTAAGCACATAAAGAGCCAGAAATATATTATAGTGATACATGCTGATTTTATATTACATAGTGCTTTTAGAACTACACTCTAAAAGTTTTTGTTTCCTTGGGCGTGGATTCTATAAAATGTCTACCCAAAAATGTATCTCAAACATTTTCAAGTATTCATAATTGTCATGAATGTTATAGCCGTTTTAACATGTAAGCATTAATCATTTCAGACGTGGAACTTTAATGCTGCTTAGTAAACACAAATGTTTACTTCAAAAGGAATCATACTAATTGCATAATTAAATCACTTATTTAATTATTTAAACCAATCATATTGTTTATGAGACATTTACTTTTACATTTATACGTTATATTTTTTACCTCTTGTAGTCCTATATAACCAATATCTTTATATTCTGGGCAGCAACCATAATTAAGTGGTAAACTAGCATTAGTTGAGAATCAGTTAGTTATACTGATTCTGTGTCAAAATAATTTATTCAAAAGGCATATAGCTTTGAAAACACTTCGACTTTAAAGGAAATTTCCCTTGAGTCCAGTCATTCCTCTTGAAAGCTTACAGACTTTATTTATTTGGTCTGTTCCAAAATGGAATTGCTATCAGAAATATTTAGAATGAGGTAAAGAAGTATATATTTGATACACAACATTGTTTTACTGCAGAACTAATGAATACTTCTGGTACTGCAGATATACAAAAAATAACAGACTTCATATATGACCAACATTCTCTTTTAACCTCAGAGCCTTTCTTCCACAAAAAGTGCAATTGAGTTCATGTTATACGTTATTGACATTTTATACACATATTGTTTCTTTTACATCAAAAACATTTTTAAGGAATAAAAGCACACATTTGCACAGATACAAGAGCTACGCTAGGTACAACATATACCATTGGTTAAAGCCACAACCCTATTGTTAAGACTCGGAAATTAATATAAAAACAAGCAAAGATTTCAAAAATAGGCGATATCAGACTATTGTGAAGAAAGTGGGAAACAGTATACAGGAAAAATTACTGACAATATGCATTAAAGTGAATTGGCAGCATATTAGCTTTTTAGGTCACTGTTATGTTGGTTTGATTTGTTGCTCCAACACTCCGTGTGCATGCAAGGTAAAACATCACTGACATAATATAAGGCATTTAAAGCAATTATATGAAATGTGTAAGATGAGGGTATAAAATGAAATGTCCTTTCCTTTATGATGACTCAAATGTTTCCACAATCCCCTTTGTGTTGAGTATCCCTTGCCACAAACGTCGCACTCATAGCATCTGAAATCTGTTAAATGAAAAGATTATACAGTGCTATTACAGAACATAACTCCTCAACGTTTCTAACGTTACAATATAATGTGGAAGTAATACATGATAATACGACTGTGCTTGACTTGAATTTGATTTGCAAGGGTGCAAAAACAACATTTCCTTGTTCTTTGTTTGCTTAATTCAGTTATAATATTCTTTAGCGCTGAATAAACGTAAACTATATAAATAAGAAGAGAATGTGCATAGTATGCTTCTTAATAAAAAAAATGTGGGGAAGCAATATTTTGTCTGTCTCATTTCATTAAATTAAGTCTCTGAGTAGTTAATGCACCACGTTATAACACTCCTCGTTCCACGACATCCCTTTGATTAGAACACTAAGTAATCAAAGTAATCACAGAAATCATTTCTTGAATGAAGCTGCTACATTGCTCAAGTCAAAGTTTTCGAACATATAAGGAGCTGGAAATATATGATAGTGATACATGCTGGATTTACTTTACATATTGCTTTTACATCCATGCTCCAAAAAGTGTTCTTTGTTTAAGTTTGGATTGTATAACATCAGTACCCGACAAATGTATCTCAAAAGCTTTAGATGTGTTAATAATTGTATTGTATATATATATATATATATATATATATATATATATATATATATATATATCATATAAGTTACAACAATTTTGAAACATTATTCATTTTAGATGTGGTGTAGCTTAGTAAGGAAACATTTTTCTTTCAAAAGGAATCATAATAATTAGACAACTAAACATACTTCTTTTAAAATCTATCATATCCTGCGTAAGATATTTACATAGATCTTACAGTAGTATCTATCCTATATGTTCATATTCCAGACAGCCAGTATAACTAAATGTTGCACTTGGTAAACAAGTATGAGTTGAAAACCAGTTAGGTATACACCTTAGGCGGGAAAATATTTTATTCATTAGGCATTCAGCTTCAGAAACTCCTCGGCTTTAAAAGACATTTACTATTGAGTACATTTATTTCTCTTCAAAGCTTACAGACATTGTTCATTTGGTGTCTATCAGTAAGGTAATAAATATCAAACAAGTTTAAAAAAGGAGAGAAGAGTATTTATTTGTTAGGCAATATTGTTTTACTGCAGAAATAATGAATGATCCCAGTACCGCTGATATTTAAGTAACAATAGATTTTAAACACGACTAACATGCTCCTTTTACTTTAGTACTATTCTTTCCGCACATAAACTGAATTAATATCATGTTTTATGTTACTGACACTTTATATATAATAAAATCAATATTTTTTAAGCAAGCCATGGGTGAGACAGGATTTGTTTTATTTTTTTACTCTAAAACATTGGAGGAATCATATTATTGTGGATGGGCGGGGCAAATACTATGCCCAATTGGCAGAATATTAACTTTCTGGATCACTGTTATGGTAATTAGATGTGTAGTCCGACCTTTGCATGCAGGTCAAAGGTAAAATATGCCTGACATAGAAAGACCTTTAATGAAATTAAATGAAATATATTAAGATGGGGATATATAAAGAATTCTTCTTTCCTTTTTGAGAACGCAAACATTGCCATGGTTCCCACTTTGCTGAGTATTCCTCATCACAAACATCGCACTTATACCGTTTGAAATCTGTTAAATGAAAAGAAGATTTTACAGTGCTGTCCCTGAATATAATTCCTGAACATGATTAACGATACAATATACTGTAGAAGTAATAAAGCATGATAATACCATTTGCTTGTCTTGAATTTGATCAGCATTGCTGCATAAAACCTTTCATTATTTGTCTGAGTAATTTATTGACAATATTCCTCAGCGTTGAATACACTTCAGTGATATGAACAAGTAGAGAATGTGTCCCAAAGTGCTTCTTTATAAGAAATGGGAAAAATAATATTCTGCTATCTGATCCATTTCATCAAATTAGTTTCTGAGTAGTTAAGCCACCACAATGAACACCCCTCATTCCACCACATCCCTTTGAATAGATGGATGTAAACTTGGGTCAGATTTTATGCCTTTGATAAAGATGTAAACACTACAAATTAACTATAATTGAATGATAATATTCACCTTTTCTTCTGAAAAGCTGCACAATACGATGACATATAGAATAATCAATTCTGAGACCTGTTGATTCCAACTGCAAGCTGAAATTTTGCGTTGGAACTAAACAGCATGTAGTAGTCTAAAAACAGTTTTGTTTCTTTAAGCTTGGTTTCTATAGCATGCCTACCTAACTAATTTATCTCAAATGCTTTTCACGTAACAATGCTTGTGTTATAAATATTATTCCAGTTTCAACAATTTTGAAACATCAGACATTTTTTATGCGGAAAATTAGTGTTGATTAGTAAGCAAAAATGTTTTCTTACAAAGGTATCATAACAATTGCATACTTAAATTGATTTTATTAACGAATCATTTTGTGTGAAAGACATATCCTTTTACAACATGTGTTTTATATTTTCTTATATCTTATAATCCTATATATCCAACATTCTTATATTCTGGACAGCCAGCATAATTACAAGTTACATTTGGTAAACTAGCATAAGTTGAAAAGATATTAGTTATACTCATTAGGTGAGGGAATATTTTATTTTTAAGGCATTTACTTTGGAAATTCGTCAACTTTAAAGGAATTGTTTCCATTTAGTACATTTATTTCTCTTTAAAATTTACAGGCATTATTCCTTTGGTGTTTAGAGGAAAAGGAATTGCTGTTAAACACTATAAAAATAGAAAAAGTGTATATATCTGATAGACAATATTGTTCTACTGCAAAAGTAATGAATACTTCAAGTACCATTCCTATAAAAATAATAACATTTTTCAAATATGACTTACATTTTGATTTTACTTCAGTACTTTATTTCAACATAAAACTGATATCATGTGTTATGTTATTGACACTTTTATATGCATGATAATCTTTTTGCTTTTTCAAGAAAGGAATTTTTGTATTAAATTATGTATCTCCGAGAATGTTTACCCAGTTGCATTGACATTAGGAAATAACCTCTTCTTCCTCTGAATCCAGCCCTCCATGAACGACGAAAACGTCTTTCTGTCTATATATCATATTGACGAATGGACGTAACTCTTACATATTATCTATCTCTGCTAAGAGGACACCTGTATGCCTGGTATCTACTAGTTTAAGCTTTGGCTAAACCTACAACAGGATGCTCACATTTGTGACTGGCAGGCTGGAATGGATTGATAGTGATGTTATCGGGTAAGTATTCTTGGAAAAAACCCAACATAATTTCCTACAAATTTGCCCACGTCACCCTGAAGGAGCAAATCACTACTCTATTTAAAGATGAACTTCTCGTTATGAGAAGGTAGCAAAACTGAAGATCATGCATTTGGCTAATGCGAAGGATGGTCCAGTGATGTCATGCCCATGACTGAGGTCGTGCTGTGATGAACAGAGCATGGTAACTGTTTGGGCAGCTTCCAGTAGCGCAACGAGACTTAGCTGTCTCCTTTGCATGGCATTGTTCAGTGAATGGAAGCTGGTGAAAGTAGTTGGGCATGGCAATCAACTAACTTCACTATGTCTTGAACTGAGACATTATGTTCATGGAAATGTGCTTGCATTTCATAAGCCGGTATCTTCACGGGTTATACCTGATTCTGAGAAAGTTCAGAGTATGCCAATGTAATGAACCACTTTAGCCAATGTGTCAGTGCTTGTGGGGTTATGTCTTGCTTTCCCGTCTTAATAGGTAGGGAGAGCCTCTCACGTGATCCACTGAAAATATCCATGGGCTTGAGATACCACTCGTGAGCGTAAATCGGGTCCCGCAACTTCTCCTACATCGATAGATCGATCAGGTACAGCGATCAAATAGTTATTGCTTTGATTGCTTGTAGAATGTAACATGTTCTTCAGAACAAAACCAAGTTTTGTCATTAGTACAAAAGAGCCGTCATAATGAAACTGCATGTAGTTCGAATCAACGGACAGTGCGTGCCGCATACTCACCTTGCACATGAAAACCAGTGCTATCAGGAAGCAAGTCTTGGATGATAACAGATTTAGTGAGGTCGTGGACAGAGGCTCAAATGTGGGCGAGCTGAGCCACATCAAGACTCATGAGAGGTTCCATTTGGGGAACAAGGTGAGCAAGTTAGGCCTGGATATGTTGAAATTGGACAAGAAGTTGGAAATATCCTTGTTGTAGTCAGTACCAATCCTTACACAAAGTCTGAACATGTCTGAAATGATGGAATGGCATACCTTGACCATGACAGGGGCTAACTTTTCGTCCTCAAAGATGACAAGAAAGAAGGAAGCACACTGGGGAGTGGCGGCTAAGAGTGATGTAACATCTTTAACGGGGCTTCTAGCTGTCGAGAAACTCTCCACGACTGAAGCGTGTAATTCCTTGTTAGGCAAGGCATCCCTGATTAGATCCAGGTGTAAAGAAGGAGATTCTCCAGACACAGATTGGTTACAACCAACCTCGGCTGCTTGAACAGCGTGGGGGGCACATCAATAAAGCCTGCTTCACTTAATATCTTGCGTTTTTATTACAGTATAGACTGGTGTTCTAATCAATTCTCGTAAATATCGTAATGAATCTTGAAAACATTTTCAAACTAATTAAACCCGTTTGTTGTCTTGGAAATTGGTTGTGTTCATATATAAAGCTTCTATAAATAAAACATAATGATAGCGTTAAGAAAGTACACGTAGGTCTACGATGAATATGTGTACTATTGCTACACTGCTACACAAAAGACTTTTTCTGGAGTATTATTAAATTGATATAATGTGGGAGGATTGATGAGATGATGATGATAAAAATGACAGACACAGCCTTTAATTGCTTAATTATGCTGTGTTTTTTATGCACCAAATAGGCGTAATCCATATACAGGCGATGGTAAGACGTAATTCAGTGAAACAAAAGCGTAATGGTTGACAGGCATGGATATGGCATCGATGGCTCATGCCTCTGGGTTTAGGAAGGGAGAGATGAAGGTGGGCAGGTTTTCTTCCACCTCGTTATAAATAGGTCTAGCATCGGTCAGCACCATAGAGCGCAAGCTCGATAAAAGACTGACAGATGGAGCGACCACACGTATGAAGCAGTTGCCCTCTTCTTGATAATGAATCAGCCAGGACATTGAGACTGCCTGGGATGTGTAAGACTTGTATGTGTATATGGTATTAAGCACATCATTGGAGGAACTCTCATACCATAATGCAGAACTCCAATGATTTCGTCTCCCTATTGAAGAGGTAGTTCACCACTGCCGAGCTGTCCGACATTATCAAACTAGTCTTCCCTTCGATGTGCTCCCTACAAGTGCCGAAGACGTGGAGCATGGCCTTCATTTTCAAGAGACTAATGTGAAGGTCTTTTTTCTTCTTCATTTTGCACCGTCCGCTTACCACTGACCGTCAAGAAGCATGGTAGCAAGTTCCCCTCCCCCAACCTGACAAACTGGCACCCGTACAATTTGTAACTTCGGGGGGGGGGGCTTCTAAAGGTATTTCTGCCACAAGCCACTCCCTTTCTTGTCATTGAAGCATGAAGTATTTGATTTTTATTGAGATCATAATCTGGTAATCTAAATTACCCAAGAACTTGGGTCATTGTGCTAGGAGGGTCAGATAGAGGGCCATTTGCAGAGAGCGCATGCAAAGGCAGCTAAGACAGATTAAGTTAACTGCCGCACTGAGCAGACATAGGATTTTAAGAAATTCTCGTCATAGTGTACGTCATGGCAGACAACGTCACCGATGCATAGACAATAAAGTCAATGCATTGGGATGAGGGGCGGGGAGACAAACTAGGTTCAGATGAGTACAAACTCCATGCCCAGATGAACAAATTGCTTTGAAGAGGCAAGGTCCGACTTCACCACACTGACTATCCGCCATTAACTATGAAGGAGGGAGAGGAGGTTGTACATATCCTGAAATTAAACGTTGCTGTTAAGGAGGATGTCCTGAAGTAGAATATGGCGCAGTCCAATGTCTTGGTGAAGGCCAAAAGTCTGGGGTTAAGGATGAATGGAAGGGCTATTAATTGGTACCCTACCCAGTGGTAACCAAAGGGAAGGAACTTGTGAGATACCCTGTGAATAAATAAATGGAAATATGCGTGTGACAGATTGAGACTGATCGTGTATTTGTCGCGCTGCATGGACAGGCGAAGTTAGGCAGAAGTTAGGAGCATATGGCCGCCTATAATTCACCTGGCCCGATAAAAGGTTGCTGCTTCAAAAAAGTACCCCATCTCTAGTACCACCCCTGACTATGTATAGAGAAGATAAAAGTCCGCAAGGACAGAAGTGGCAACTTCTGTGCTGCTTACTTTCTCAACTACTCAATACAGCCCTTGAAGAAAGGGGAAACCGAAAGGGAGAGAGCGTAGGGTCGCCGCATGATAAGGTTTAACAGAAGATTGCAAACGAGTATCTCTTGCCTGTTGACTATTTTAGCAATACGGCACACCGATTCCCAAGTATGGTTACTCCCTCCCTTCTCGAATCAAAAAGAGATCTCTAGCAACGCTAAGTCAAATAGGAATTAAGTTGACACAACATATCGCACCAACTTTGATGTGGTGTGAATAATCTTTAAGTCCACCAGACTTAATGGCAGTTATGTCTTTATCTAGACTAGGCACATCTAAGTGGCACACATTGGTATGTGATTTATACCAGTGGTGTGAGAAAGTTGCAGGCAACTGATTCACCAAAAAGAATGCCATCGAATTACCAGGGTCATGAATCTTTTATGAGATATGCCCTTAATTCTGGCGATCTTTGACAACCGCGGCAAAATTTAGGGAAAACAAACCGGATGTTCATAATCTTCAATGTATGTGGTAATAACTGCTGGAGGTGAGGTGCATCCAGAAGTATGTGGTATGTGGTAATAACTGCTGGAGGTGAGGTGCATCCAGAAGGCATACCAATTCTACACATTTCTCATATTGCTTTGTTTTCTATCGCAATGTTCAGGAAAGTCTGTCATTCCCTCGTTGACTGGGGGGTTAAGGGATTATCCTGCAGGTCCTGCACGGCAGTGATGACACTGTGTTGTCACCATGCGTATTGTGGGTCTTAGCATCCGTGCATGCTAACAGTTATAGCAGTGTCATGTCCAGCACATAGCAGGGTTCAGCTGAAGGATGTTGGTCCAGGATAGCCGATCAGGCTGGATCCGATGGCTGGAAGGGTGTTACAAATTGTGAGGTTGGTCTACTATATTGTGTCGCTGTAATGTATCTGTTTGGTCCGGCTGGCAGTCCACGGCGGTCGGCTGGGCATAGCCTGCTCTCACTGTTTGAACTGTCGACCAATGTTGGTCGGCAGACGGGATTGCATACAGCAAATGGTATACTTGTGGGTCTAGACAGAAAAGTTAGAATCTAAACGCGCATGTCCAGTTTCAATGGCACTAAGGCATTGCACTTAGAGATGTTGCGATGATTTTAGCTCGTAATATGTTTTTGCCCTTTGACTACCTTCCTTGTGATCCAGTCCCCATGAAACCGGTTCAGAAAAACCGCGTGTACCAAAAGCTACCCCTTTAGAGTCGAGATCTGAATCTTCGAGTTCTGACTCGGACACCGACCGGTGTGTTATACCACACAGATGACCTGGTTTGGACGGGAAGGAGAATGTTCAATTCCGTGAACACTCTACACGAACTGCCCCTGATAGTTGATCATCATCTATTATCGATCCCCATATTAGCCAGCCTCTTGAAAGCGTAAACTTTCAAACCAGTACGTCTAGGCAATATGGCAGTAGTTTAAGTGAACCCACTAGTCATTTTGCTACTCCCTCTCACGTCTCGCATGAGAGAACTCAGTTCAGTCCCCAAAGAGATATCTGCCGAAAGGTCAGTTCGAAGCCCGACCATATTAGAGGGAGACCCGGACCACCAGTCCACCTCATTCTTATTCATTCTGTCATTCACTTTGCGCATTAATGCCAGCACTGACTTGAAAAGAATCCGTCATTTTCAATACAGTCATGTCTGTCTCGAATTTCACATCCGGAAACGCAGCACAGTTTTCGACATGCAGAAATGTTACAAAAAGGGCATCAACTGCAAAATCCCTCTAGTACACACGTTTTTCTGTCATATATAGTTAGCTGGATTTCAAAGGATCCTTTTGTATTAACCTATATCTGCATGTCTTGGAATGGACAGAGGTACTTGGATCAAATAAATATTCTTACTCTTATTTTTTAGATTCGTATTTATTCAGTTTATCCTGACAGTTAGATAAAAAAGTTTATACTGTGCAAACTTCATTTCTATATGTGAGACTTTGAAATTATTTGTGGAGTTCTCACACATCACTGCTTTCTAAGTGGGCATGGCTCCTGATTATCTACTGTTCCTTTGACGTGCCTGCATGTATTCTTCCTTTCTGGACGTCTTTGAAATGATGGAGAGAAAGCAACAAGTGCATACAACAAAAATACAAATATGTTCAATTAGGCGAACTTGTATTACCGAGACAACTATCCAAGAAATGTATAATAAACCTTAGTTCAACAACGGTGGACAACATGCGTGTCTTACCAATCTATATGAAATGAACAAAACAAATGAATGACAGAAATTACAGAAATATGAATAAATTGACCGAAAAAGACATAAATGTTGCATACACCAGGTATAACAATATTTTTTCTTACTGAGACAATTTGTCGAATGTCTCAAAAGCATAAAAAAATGACACTGGATTCTGGAAGCACTCTCAACAGTCGTGAGCAAAAGCTTAAACTGGTAAACGTCTCGTATACGTGTGGTCACTTAGCGGGAGCAAGGGGAGATTGCCTGTAAGAGTTACTTCCCTTCATCTATATCATACATAGATGGAATGCCATTTTTCGTCTTCATCTATACCATAAATAGATGGAAAGCCGTTTTTCATCTATCAGAAGAGGGCTGGATTCGGAGGTAGATGAGGTTATTTTCTATTGTTAATGTGATCAGGTAATATATTCAATGGAGAAAGTTCATACTGTGTAGATTCCAGACAAGAATAAGAACGCATTTACATTGATGCAAAAGCCATGCTAGGTGCAGCAGACATGTGTGAATAAAATAGCAATCCCTTTCTTAAGACACACACATTAATATAAATCGAAGTAAGGATTTCCAAAATGGGAGACACCAGAATATTGTGGAGTGAAGTGGAAAACACGATTCCTGAAATTACTGACAATATGAGTCTAATTGATTGGCAGAATATTAGCTTTAATGATAGCTGTTACGCTGGTTAGATTTGTAGTGCCAACTCTGCATATGGGTGCAAGATAAAACGTGCCTCAAGACATTTAAAGTAAATAAGATAAGATGAAGATATAAAATGAATAGTTCTTCCCTTTATGATGACGCAAATGTTGCCACATCTTCCTTTTTGCTAAGCGTTCTTCATCACAAATGTCGCACTCATAGCGTCTGAAATCTGTAAAATGAAAAGAAGATTTTACAGTGCCGCCACAGAACATAATTCCTTAACATTTCTAACGATACAATATAATGTGTAAGTAATGAAACACGATAATACCATTTTGCTTGACTTGAATTTGATTTGCAAGGATGCGAAAAACCACCTTTCCTCATTTGTTTGAGTATTTCAGTTACACTATTCTTTAGTGCTGAATAAACGTCAGTGATTTAAGAAAGTAGAGACGGTGCCTACTGTGCTTCTTTATAACAAACGGGCAAAAACAATATTCTTCTGTCTGACTCATTTCATCAAATTATGTCTCTGAGTAGTTAACCCACCACAATGAACACCCCTCATGCTACCACATCCCTTTGATTAGTTTGATCTAAATATGAGGCAGGTTTTATATCTTGGTTAAACATGCAAAAGCTAAAACTCAACCAAAAATTGAATTATTCTCTTTCTCTTCTGAAAGGTACATGGTACCATGGCATAGAACAGTCGATTTTAAGAGCTATTGATTCAAATTGCCAGCGAAGATCTTGAACTGAAGCTGAACAACTTTCAGTCGGTCATATTGTAGATGACGGAAGAAAACCCTAATGGATTGTGACCTATGACTTGTGTTGTATACCAATGTGCGTGTTCGTCATGAGTGAGTGAGCGAGTGAGTGATTGATCGCGGTGCATGATTCCTGGACTTCACGAATACTAACATCGATTCCCCGCCAAATTAACAAAAGCTTCTGGCATTCCTACTCTGGTTCTTTAGACGGACAACACCTCGAGCAGTACGATTCGTGAATATGAAGAGCACTTATCTTTCACGCAAGTGAACGACAAGGGATTGAATATAATTCGAAAAAATTAAACCCTTCGAGTCTGGTAAGGTATCATTTGTATTTTTTGTGATAAAATTATAAATGCCGGCGTGTGGGTGGTGTATTGTGTATTGTATTTGTGTCGGTTGTATTGTGTATTGTATTTGTCTTGTATATTAAGTATGTGCTTTATAATGCTTTCGGTTTATTTCGTACCATTTCATCTTGTAATAAATCCCACAACTCGCAGCGAGTGTTATCGTTTCAACTCGAAATAACACACAGAGCTCACATTTGACGCCCACCGGGGGACTCGTGGGATAGAGAAAGATTGTATTTGACGGGTAAACTAGATGGAAGGACCGCTACCAAGGGATCCTGAAAAGGAGTCCGCTTTGGAAAGTGCCAGCATGCCGGAGGACGCTAACGCGCGCTTCCAAGTGATTAAGTGTTCTTTTCAGGGCCCGAACAGGAAAATTATTCACATACTTTCTACGTTCGTAGTGTTTCTCGAGAGATGAAAACCGAATTCTGATGACAGTAGGATGACGTCACGGAAAGTCGAGACCATTATCTTCACAGCTGATGGACATTGAACTGTGTGTATATAGAACGCGGAGTAATGTGTGTTTTGTGTTCTGTGTGAACTCCTCAAGAGCCACACTCGCCATAAGTTCGACTCCATCACTAAATATGACGAGTTACTGAGAGAAATTAGGATGCTAGACAAGCAGCTGAACTTGCCGAAGGAAGCTGGCCCGATCCTCCCTAAGAAAGCACACTACCAGCCCATGGTATAAAGCGGCCACGAGAGACGTAAGGTGGAGGGAGATTTCGACTTAAGGATCCAACAAACAGAGGAGAGATTAGGATCTCAGATAAACGCTCTTGCTACACAGCTGCATGAACATTTGATACTCATCAGAGAACTGACTGGAATTAACAAAGTGCAGGATAACAGCAAAAGACAGGGCCAAAATGACGACGATAACACCCAATGTCACTACATCAATAGGGAAATCGGGGAAACGGTAACCGAGGTAACGGCAACCGAGGGCGTGACTATGGTAGAGGAGTTAAAAGAGTAACCATCCTAAAGGCCACAATACGCTATATCCGCGCTTGGTTGGTTATTCCAACGCTAGTATTGTTTATTTAAACAATGTTCCAGTTACTGTTCTTATATATAGTGGGTCCATGGTGACTACCGTATCAAATAGTTTTTATTTGTCGCTTAGTGATAAGCCAGTGCTTCACTCTCATGAATCGCTTGGTCTCAAAGTGACTATTGCAGACGGCTCTTTTCTGAGTTATCTGGAATAAATTGAATATCTTATTTTAATGCCGTTTTTTATGATTTTGAACTCAGTGTCCCCATTTTAGTTGTACCAGATACATAGTCCAACCGTACCTGTCCTGTCGTTATTGGAACAAATGTCATTCGTTTATGTAGGGATTACATGATTGATAATCCTCCTACAGATAGAATTCCAGATACATGGAAACTTGCTATTGATAGCATTGAGTGTAAGTCATTTACGCATACCGTCAACGTTGCGCCGTACGAAACCATTACTATCAACGGCATTGCCCGCAATGTTGATTCTCATATAGCAGAAGCGGTTACAGAGAACTTGGGAAACTCTAAACAGTTTACGCTCTGTCCAAGAGTGATCAGGGTTGATCAAAAGGGGTCATATTCCAAGGTTCAGGTTAAACTTTGCAATATGTTCGCCAAATGTGTGACGATAAGACCCAAATCTGATATGTGTCTCATTAGTGAAGTCAAAGTTGTTGACAACTTAGCTTTTGATTTTACCCCCAGCATGTATAAAGACAGTGGACATTCTCCTCTGGAAGATCTGAAGGTTAAGATCGATATTGAAAATCTTACCACAGAGCAACTGAATTGACTCAGGCAAGTATTGGGCAAATGGGACTGCATATTTTCAAGGGGGCCCATAGACTTGGGAAAGACTTGTCTCATCAAACATAAGATAGTGCTTGATGACGATAAGCCTTTCAAACAATCATACAGGAGAATACCCCCGGAGATGTATGAGGAGATGCGTCAGCATATTACGGAAATGTGTGCTGGTCCAATCAGTGAATCTGATCGTCCTTACTCCTCTAATGTTGTGTTGGTCCGGAAACGTGATAACATCCTACGTTTCTGTATAGACTACAGGACCCTCAATGCAAAGACCCGGAAGGATGCTTATATGCTTCCACGGTTTGATGATACTGTCGATGTCTTGCAAGGGGCCAAGATCTTCTGCAAGCTGGACCTAAGGTCAGGATATTGGCAAGCTGAGAGGGAGGAAGAACACAAGCAATATACAGCCTTCTCGGTGGGTCCGCTCGGCTTTTATGAGGCGAACCGCATGAGTTTTGGTCTGTGCAACGCTGGGGCTACTTTTCAGCGTCTTATGGAGAAATGCATGGGAGAAATGCACCTCAAAGAGTGCCTCATTTTCATAGATGATATTCTCATTTTCTTCAGGACGTTCGACGAGCACATGGAACGTTTAGAGGCAGCGATTGCACGCTTACGTCAGCACGGTCTTAAGCTTAAACCCTCTAAATGTGAGTTGTTCATGTCCTCAGTCGTTTATCTGGATCACGTTATATCTGAGGGAGGTATAAAGACTGAACCAGAGAAAATCTCTGCGATTAAGACGTGGCAAAAACCTAAAAAACATTAAGGAGCTACGTCAGATTTTAGGGTTCGCAGGGTACTATCGCCGCTTTGTCGAGAGATTCTCGCAAATAGCATAACCATTAAACGTTCTATTAGAGGGCCATGGCACGACCAAGGCGTCTCGAAAGAATAAGTCCAAATTCAAACAAGCAGATCCTTGGACTTGGGGCACTGCCCAAGAAACCGCCTTTGCAACTCTTAAGAGTCATTGTTAACGCGAATCGTGGATTGAGACCCAGTGAACGGCGCTATCCAGCTCACAAGTTCGAATTTTTGGCGTTGAAATAGGCTGTGACAGATAAATTCCATGACTATCTCTTAGGTTCATCCTTCGAGGTGGTCACGGACAGCAACCCGTTAACATACGTCCTTTCAACGGCAACAGGGCATAGATGGTTGCGGCTCTAGCAAACTACAATTTTTCCATCAGGTATAGAAATAGCAAAAATAACGTTGACGCCTACGGTCGCTCACGTTTACAACAAATGTTCCCAGACGTGGTGGAAGCCATTTGCCATGCATTCACTGTCTCTGTACCCTTGATTGGGAGTATTTCGGATGATCTGGCGCCTCATTCGGCCGATGAGGTGGTGTCTCCGTCTAAACATTGTAATAATATCAAGTGGGACAGGGAACAGTTGACTGATAAAACTCTAGCGAAAATTATTGACCTTAAAAGTAAGGATTTTCGGCCCAGGGAGGAGGATCTCCGAAGAGAAAATGCGTCTGTGCAGAAATTTCTCCGCGAATGGAACCGCCTTGTAGTTGAAAACGGCGTTCTCTCCAGGACCACTTCTCTTGATGGTCAATCGATCAGACAGATCGTGATCCGAGAGTCATACCGTAGCTTAGCCTCGAAAGGTATCCACAACGATATGGGCCATCAGGGCAAGGAGAAGACACTCTGTTTAACTAGGCAAAGGTTTCATTGGCCGGGTCTGGAGAAGGACGTGAATCGCAAGGTGGAGTCTTGCGAACGGTGCATACGTAGAAAGACTCCGCTTAGGGCAATGGCCAAATTAACCCCAATTCACACCACTCATCAGATGGAGCTCCTCTGCATAGACCTTTTGTCTCTTGAGCGATCTAAGGGAGGGTTTGAGAATATCTTGGTGATAACTGATCATTTCACCAGGTATGCTCAGGCTGTTCCTTGCCGCAACCAGACGGCTCAGACTACCTCTAAAGCCCTTTATGAACACTTATTTCGATATTACAGTTTCCCGGAAAGGCTTCACAGAGATCAGGGACGTAATTTCGAGGATGGAGTTATAAAGGAGCTATGCAAATTAGCGAACATACAGAAGGCTCACTTCTTCCCGTTGAACCCACAGGGGAATGGTGCCTGCGAACGCTTCAATGGAACCCTCTAAAAATGCTTGGGACATTGGAAGAAGAGCCAAAACAAGATTTGAAATCTTACATTGCTCCAATTGTCCATGCATATAATGCTACTAAGAATGACTCCACCGGATTCTCGCGCCATTTTCTAAATTTTTGGGTGGCACCCGCGCCTTTCGGTCGACGCATATCTGGGCACTACACCAGATAGTGGCGAGGCTGCTGCAGAGCCTCACATATACGTGGAAAAACTGCTTACACTGCCGAGGCGAGGGAGTCGAGCAATAGCCATGGTAAGAACAAGGCCCAGTACGATAAAAAGGTCCGAGAGTCCAAACTCGAAGTAGGGGACCTAGTCTTAGTGCGCAATGTTGGCTTTAAAGGGAAACAGAAATTAGCCGACAATTGGTCCAAGGATGTATATCAGGTGATATCAATCCCCAATTTAGCTATTCCTGTGTACAAGGTAAGGAGGGTCGAGGGTTCGAAATCCATGCGCACATTGCATCGTAATATGCTTTTGCCCTTTGACTACCTTCCTTGTGATCCAGTCCCCATGAAACCGGTTCAGAAAAACCGGGTGTACCAAAAGCTACCCCTTAGAGTCGAGATCTGAATCTTCTAGTTCTGACTCGGACACCGACCGGTGTGTTATACCACACAGACGACCCGGTTTAGCCGGAAAGGAGAATGTTCAATTCCGTGAACACTCTACACGAACTGCCCCTGATAGTTGATCATCATCTATTATCGATCCCCATATTAGCCAGCCTCTTGAAAGCGTAAACTTTCAAACCAGTACGTCTAGGCAATATGGCAGTACTTTAAGTGAACCCACTAGTCATTTTGCTACTCCCTCTCACGTCTCGCATGAGAGAACTCAGTTCAGTCCCCAAAGAGATATCTGCCGAAAGGTCAGTTCGAAGCCCGACCATGTTAGAGGGAGACCCGGACCGCCAGTCTGTGAGGTTGATCCTAAGCCCACCGGCGCCACAGGTGTCACAGGAAGATTCAGGCCAGCAACCGTTGAGGCGTTCAACCAGAGACCGAAAACCACCCGACCGGCTAGGCCAGTTGGCGTATCCGCAAACGGTTTACTACGTGTGAGTTACTGATGACCTATCTGTAGCTTTCAGGCGTGTTTTTTTTTTTTTTTTTTTTGCAGTAGACGGTAGGAGTGATGCAGAATAGCCCATTTAATGTCAATTAAACACAGCAATTATTATTATTTTAAATAATTAGTTATAGTTCCAATTTCAGTGGTTTTATGTATTGTCTGCAGGGAGAGTACACTTGTTAAGCTCTGTATTCGTAATCATTTCACATGCATGATTAATATTGTTTTTCTTCAAAAGACTTAAAGGATAGTTCCGCATGGTTATTTGTTCTTGTATTTTTTACGCAGCAAGCACAAATTTGCTAAATGTCAGGAGATATTTACACGTAGGGAGGGAGTATGTGACCCAGGACTTGTGTTGTATACCAATGTGCGTGTTCGTCATGAGTGAGTGAGCGAGCGAGTGATTGATCGCGGTGCATGATTCCTGGGCTTCACGAATACTAGCATCGATTCCCCGCCAAATTAACAAAAGCTTCTGGCATTCCTACTCTGGTTCTTTAGACGGACAACACCTCGAGCAGTACGATTCCTTAATATGAAGAGCACTTGTCTTTAACGCAAGTGAACGACAAGGGATTGAATATAATTCGAAAAAATTATACCCTTCGAGTCTGGTAAGAAATCATTTGTATTTGTGTGTGATAAAATTATTAATCCCGGGGTTTGGGTAGTTTATTGTGTATTGTATTTGTGTCGGTTGTATTGTGTATTCTATTTGTCTTGTATATTAAGTATGTGCTTTGTATTGTTTTAGGTTTATTTCGTACCATTTCATCTTGTAATAAATCCCACAACTCGCAGCGAGTGTTATCGTTTCAACCCGAAATAACACACAGCTCAAAGTTGGTCGGCAGACGTGATGAATACAGCAAATGGTATACTTGTGGGTCTAGCCAGCAAAGTTAGAATGTAAACGCACATGTCCAGTTTGAATGACACTAAGGCCTTGCACTTAGAGATTTTAGCTCAAAGGGGGATCTATCCCCCCCATTCCCAAAACAAGGGGGGAGTAGAAACAATGGATGGGGGGCTATCGCCAAGGTTCATTATTTACTCAACACTTAAATATCCGTCTCTCTTTCTTCCTGCTCCACTCTGGTCTCTATTGAAATCAAAATTCTCATAAGATTTCCCCACTAGTTGTAGAAGCATTAATCTGTTGACTGATTCTGAGCGTAATCTGTTTTTTAGCGACTAGTGTTCTGTGATGAGAGTCCACTTTTACCCTCTGTCGCCTGTAGGGGCATATGCGTAGTTACCATAGCCAGCTTCACGAAGTTGGGAAACCGTTCTTTCTGGATGTTTTGTAGAATTTTCCACAGTAGAAAGGTATTGTCTCATTCATATATCTGCTCCAAAATGCATGTGATCTGGTAACTGGGCGTCTCATGTAAGAGTTGATATCCTAATATTCAAACACTGATTTCCGATATAAAAGGTTTTCTCCCCCACAATTTGTGCAAATATATAACACAACATACCTTCCACCTTTGTGTTGTGTTATGACCAGTTGTTCTGTAACAGTCAAGAGTTCTGAAACTTTGCATCAAATTTTGGTTTCTTCTTTGGTGGTTCATCTAACCCAACATAATTTTAGAACGATAATGCTCCATTTGGCTAGAAACTCCACATCATTCTTATTCATTCTGTCATTCACTTTGCGCATTAATGCCAGCACTGACTTGAAAAGAATCCGTCATTTTCAATACAGCCATGTCTGTCTCGAATTTCACATCCGGAAACGCAGCACAGTTTTCGACATGCAGAAATGTTACAAAAAGGGCATCAATTGCAAAATCCCTATAGTACACACGTTTTTCTGTCATATATAGTTAGCTGGATTTCAAAGGATCCTTTTGTATTAACCTATATCTGCATGCCTTGGAATGGACAGAGGTACTTGGATCAAATAAATATCCTTACTCTTATTTTTTAGATTCGTATTTATTCAGTTTATCCTGACAGTTAGATAAAAAAAAGTTTATACTGTGCAAACTTCATTTCTATATGTGAGACTTTGAAATTATTTGTGGAGTTCTCACACATCACTGCTTTCTAAGTGGGCATGGCTCCTGATTATCTACTGTTCCTTTGACGTGCCTGCATGTATTCTTCCTTTCTGGACGTCTTTGAAATGATGGAGTGAAAGCAACAAGTGCATACAACAAAAATACAAATATGTTCAATTAGGCGAACTTGTATTACCGAGACAACTATCCAAGAAATGTATAATAAACCTTAGTTCAACAACGGTGGAACGACACGTGTCTCTTACCAATCTATATGCAATGAACAAAAAAATGACAGAAATGACAGAAATATGAATAAATAGACCGAAAAAGACATAAATGTTGCACACACCAGGTATAACAATATTTTTCCTTACTGAGACAATTTGTCGAATGTCTAAAAAGCATTTTAAAAAATGACACTGGATTCTGGAAGCACTCTCAACAGTCATGAGGAAAAGCTTAAACTGGTAAACGTCTCGTATACGTGTGGTCACTTAGCGGGAGCAAGGGGAGATTGTCTGTAAGAGTTACTTCCCTTCATCTATACCATAAATAGATGGAAAGCCATTTTTCGTCTTCATCTATACCATAAATAGATGGAAAGCCGTTTTTCGTCTATCGGAAGAGGGCTGGATTCGGAGGTAGTTGATGTTCTTTTCTATTGTTAATGTGATCAGGTATTGTATTCAATGGAGAAAGTTCATACTGTGTAGATTCCAGACAAGAATAAGAACGCATTTACATTGATGCAAGAGCCATACTAGGTGCAGCAGACATGTGTGAATAAAATAGCAATCCCTTTCTTAAGACACACACATTAATATAAATAGAAGAAAGGATTTCCAAAATGGGAGACACCAGAATATTGTGGAATGAAGTGGAAAACACGATTCCTGAAATTACTGACAATATGAGTCTAATTGATTGGCAGAAAATTCTCTTTTATGATAGCTGTTACGCTGGTTAGATTTGTAGTGCCAACTCTGCATGTGGGTGCAAGATAAAACGTGCCTCAAGACATTTAAAGTAAATAAGATAAGATGAAGATATAAAATGAATAGTTCTTCCCTTTATGATGACGCAAATGTTGCCACATATTCCTCTTTGTTGAGTGTTCTTCATCACAAATGTCGCACTCATAGCGTCTGAAATCTGTAAAATGAAAAGAAGATTTTACAGTGCCGCCACAGAACATAATTCCTTAACATTTCTAACGGCACAATATAATGTGTAAGTAATGAAACACGATAATACCATTTTGCGTGACTTGAATTTGATTTGCAACGATGCTAAAAACCACCTTTCCTCATTTGTTTGAGTATTTCAGTTACACTATTCTTTAGCGCTGAATAAACGTCAGTGATTTAAGAAAGTAGAGACGGTGCCTACTGTGCTTCTTTATAACAAACGGGCAAAAACAATATTCTTCCGTCTGACTCATTTCATCAAATTATGTCTCTGAGTAGTTAACCCACCACAATGAACACCCCTCATGCTACCACATCCCTTTGATTAGTTTGATCTAAATATGAGGCAGATTTTATATCTTGGTTAAACATGCAAAAGCTAAAACTCAACCAAAAATTGAATTATTCTCTTTCTCTTCTGAAAAAGTACATGGTACGATGGCATAGAACAGTCGATTTTAAGAGCTATTGATTCAAATTGCCAGCGGAGATCTTGAACTGAAGCTGAACAACTTTCAGTCGGTCATATTGTAGATGACGGAAGAAAACCCTAATGGATGATCGAACGAAATGCTAATTAATTGATCAAACCAATCATTAAAATCCTATTTACTCTTGAATGAGTTTGCTGCATTGCTTATGCATACCTTTTAAGCATACAAGGAGCCTAAAATATATGATAGTAGCAGATGCTGATTTACATTACATGGTGCTTTTACATTCACACTCTAAGTTTTGTTTGTTTAATCTTGGATTCTAAAACATGCCTGCCAAGAAATTTGTCTCAGACACTTTTCAGGTATTAATAATTGTGTTATACATATCAAACAAGTTTCAAGAAGTTAAACACACGTCATTTCAGATGTGGAAGATAAGTATTCCTAAGGTTACAGGCGTTATTTCTTTGGAGTGTAGCGGAAATCGAATTGCTATTAAACACTTTAAGAAATAGGAACGGGGTATATATTTGTTAAAAATATTGTTCTATTGCAGAACTAATAAATACTCCCAAAACTGCTGATATAGAAATAATAATGGATTTCAAATATGAAAACATTTTCTTTATTCGTAAATTCTGTTCTTTCCACATTGAAAAAGTGGATGATATGCAGATTCCACACAAGAATGAAAGCTGGAAATTTTGTTATCAAATTATGTTTCTCTAAGATTACTTACCCGATTACATTTATGTTAGGAAAGAAACTTCGCCAGCTCCCGAATCCAGCAACTGCATTAGTACAAAAAATGTTAATCTTTCCCGTTTATATACTATATTGACGAAGGGAAGAAACTCTTTCCAACCCTTCCCATTACCTCCCCTTACCCTCACTATTTGAGTTCAGTTGTTAACTCAGTTGTAGCTTGAGCGATATCTCACTGAGGATGCTTGCATTTTGGGAGAAGTGTGGGATGGTTTAATAGTAATGTGATCAGGTAATATTATCGGAGACACATAATTTGCAAAAAAAAAATTGTTTCCTCCTTGAATATGTCACATTAACGTTAGGAAAATAGTAAAGTTAACTTTCCTGTATGAGTATAAACGGCACTTCTAATATAAGAGCAGCACAACTGACGGTCACGTAAGCCATGACAGTACCCGGATATGTGAAAAAGGAGCCTACCAAGGAAACTTTCCAGGCAAATCCAGCCAAAGCGCTGTTCCATGCCTTTAGGAAGGCTGCGCTGACTCCACAGAGGTCTGGTGACTATCGAGGCTGCAGCAACTGGACCTACCTGATTCAATTCTTGTCTCTGCTAATTTAGCATCAAACAGATAAAAGCTTGAGAAGGTTGACTGTGCGTGCCAGCCAACAGCATCTATTATGTCTTGGATCGCCACATTCCATTCAAACGCAAGACTTGCAGAAATTTCTCTAATTTCCTGACCTGAGATTTTCATAATTCTTACTTGATCTTTCGAGATCTCAGAACACACAGAGCATATTAAGTACTTTAACTATGATGCCAACGCTTGGGTGGTTATATCGTCTTTGACCGGTTTCACCGGAAACAAGATGTACTGGCGGGAGCCATGGCGCTTCTCTGTGTGCTTCACGTAGTGTTTGGGTGCACGGAGGGGGCCTGCATTATAGCCTTTCTAGACTTATTGATGGAGGAGAGCGGACAGATGACCACTCTTTGATTATTGTCCTTGACAGCAATCTGTTCTTCGCTGCGAAGCCTGGTTGTGTCATGAAGACGTCTGATATGAATTATAGATCGTTCAGGCCCACTGAAATGACCTGCGACTTGCTCACCCTGCATGCCAAAGTTAGATCTATCACGAAATACATTTTTGTATACTAGCAGCTTCAAGGAGGTCTCGAACAGATCTTAATTGAGCCATTTCAATGACCATGACAAGCTTACTTGTTAAACATAACAAGAGATTCTGGCTCATTCAAATGATAATTGGATAACAGTTCTGATAAATCCTTATCCATTCTAAATTTAAAAGCGAGAGGAAAGAAGTCAACTAGTTGTGGAACAGAGGCAGACAGCAGGAACATGCTTTTGACCTTGGACCAGTTCCAGAAAGCCCTCCACTTCCCCTTGTATCCCCTTCAAAGTAGACGGAATCCTAACTTGTGGAATTATCTCTATGACTAAAGCCTTAAATTGTTTTCTTTGTAAGGCTCTCACTATAAGAGCCAGGCATGACGGCCTAGTCTGTTTAGACATAGATGAAACATCTGTGACAACAGTTGTTTAAGCAGGTTGGGTCGTGGTGGAATTTTTCTGAGAATGTCTATTTCTTGATTGGGCAGATCGTTCACCCAGGACTTGTCTCTCCTGGCGGACGGAGCTATCAAATCACTTTACATTTGTGACCCCTCATATTTTGAATTATTTTTGGTACCATGACTGGGGGGGGGAGGGTTAAGCATGGCACCAAATCCCTCCAAATTGACTGAGAGTGCATCCACGGCCCATGCGTCTTGGTCCTGGACTCAACATATGATGGTAGGCAGTTTGTTACTCCACCTCGTTGTGAACATAACTAACACTGGGCAGCCCCAAAGTGCACAAGATCGATGGATGGGAGGAACACTCCTTGTTAAGGTTATGGCTGCTTCTCAAAGTAAATCAGCAGGGACACTGAGCCACACCAAATTATCTCTGATATTGGGCATGATATTTATCTGTGCGCACGAGCAGAAAATAATCCCCAAAGCAGAACGCATAGGTATGTGGATTCAGCCTAAAGTTTCCTCAGCCCATTATTGAAGAAATAAGAGGGATTGTGGGAAAAGCATTTATATTAGTCCACCAACTGTGTATTTTCCTCTTGTACTAGTTGCCACATCTGTAACTCCGACAATGCCTGTGAGAAATATGTAGGTGGCAATTCTGCAACCCATTCTTCTCCTATCTGCAGATAACCCAATGTAATGGTCGCCATGGACATGGGACGCATCACTTTCTATGGAGGGGGGGGGGGCGTGCATCATGGTGTTCCTCGCTATGCTAACTAGTGACAACATCTATGAATGCAAATTCGGTACGTCGCAGTCCATCAATCTGAACTTGTCATGTCTCTCTTTGGTCTTAAGCCCACGTCGCAGTATTGCGAACCATATGGTTTCTGACCATGATGCACAAGCACTGCATGTAGAGTGAGTCTCATCAGCATTTGATATACGCAAGTCAGGTGCCACACATGTCTTCGGTTGTCTTAAATCCATTACATTTGATGCACTTCATCGACATCGTCTATCAATTATAAAAGAAGGTCTCAAATTATTTGGGAAATATCCAAAAGTGTTCACATACGCAAATAATTAACGCTTGTTACTTAATAAGTAAAAAAATGCTAGCAATGTGCGCAAAAACAACCAACAACGGGCACTAACAACACAGTTTTGGAGCACCAGGTCAGGCAACAAGAAAAAAGTCCACAACTGCGAAAAATGTACATACTACAAATTTGACAAACTAATGATTGCAACATGTATTAACTACAGTTGCATCAAAAAATGGGCGGTGGGGGCGACTTACAATTGTGTCGTCTTATAAACGAATAGATACGGTATACTGATATAAAGGCCTTGCTAGATACATTATACATATGTCCATAAAGCAACAACCATTTTTTTAAGACTCGCAAATTTATATAAAGAGATGTCAGTCTTGCCAAAATGGGAAATACCAGAGTATTAAGTAAGTAACGAAACAGTATACCTAAAATTACTAACAATATGAGTTTATAAAAATTGGCAGAATATTAGCTTTTTGGATCACTTTTATGTTGATTATATTTGTAGTCCCAACTTCCCATGGGGCTGCAATGTTTAACATGCCTGACCAAAAAAGAAGACAATTAAAGTAATCAGACAAAATAGGTATGACGAGGATATACAATGAAATATTCTTTCCTTTATAATCCAAATGTTGCAACGGCTCACTGTCTGTTGTGTATCCCTTCTTACAATCTGTAAAATAAAAACGTTTTTACAGTTTAGTCCAAGAATATAATTCCTAAACATTTACTAACGAAATAATATAATGTGCAAAGAAATGAAGGATGATAATACACTGAGATGCCGTTATAACACGCTTTGTTATAGCACAAATGAAGAAATAACACTTTCGTGAGGTGGCTCACGAAATTTTACAAGAAGTTGGCAAGATTTGTTATATTCTTGAACACAAAATGTCTTATCACGGTTTCTTTGTTTTGGAGGATAAAGATGTTCAAACTTCTATTTGTTAATGTTCATTTCAGTTGTGTCAATAGTCAATCATTGCATTGTAATCTTGCCTTTTGTTTTTGAAAGACAACAGTTCTTTCAAAAGCTGTGAATGTTTAATCTAATTATTACTGACCATCAAAAATAAAGACATTACCCGATCAGATTAAGATTAGGAAATGACTCTGCTACCTTCCAATCCAGCCTTCCCTGAAAGATGAAGAAACGGCTTTCCGTCTATATATTATATTAAAGGGAAGTAACTCTTTACATATTAACTCCCCTTGTTCCCCCTAATTGGCCAGCCATATCAAGGATATCACAGCTTGAGTGAAACCTATCACATTATACTCGCAACTGCGGGGATGGGTGGGAGGCATTGATGTAATCGGGTAAGTATTTTCAGAGAATCATAATTCACAAAAAAGAACGTCCCTTTCTACGTCAAATACATTACCCGATCACATTGGCATTATGAGAATAGGTATGAGGAGGATGTGCTTGAGCATTTAACCTCTACGCATGTTACCTTGTAGCAGCACAATGACTGCTCTACTGAAAGGATTAATTTCTCCAAACATAAGGTTGGGACAACCACATATTATGCATTCTCGCACATGCGAGGGTGATCCCTGTATAATCCTGCACGTGGCTATTGCCTTACATTCATATGTTTCCTGGGCAAATCTAGTGAAAGATGCACAGCCATGTCCGAGACTGAGATTGTGCTGTCATGAAAGAGGCGTGGTTACTGTTTGGGCAGCTAACAGTGGCTTGACAAGATTCAACTCTCTCCTTTGCGAAGCAGTGTCACGCACATGAAAGTTGGAGAAAGTAGACTGAGAGTGCCAGCGAATTGACTCGACCATGTCTCAAATTGAGGCAGTACGTTTGAAGGCCAGGCTCGTAGAAATCGCTCGCATTTCGCGAACCGAAATCTTCATCAGTTATGGCTGATCTTGTCCGAGTTCAGAGTACTCCAATCTAATAATCCCGGTTGCCAAGCGGCTGACCCTTATGGGGTTATGTCTTGCTATCCTTCCATAACCAGTAGGAAAAACTTGTGACGGCCGCCGTGGAGATTCTCTGTGCGCCTCAGAGAGCATCTGAGTGCGCATACTGGGTCATGCAGCCTTGTCTTTCTCAATGAATCAATCGAAGAGAGAGACACACAGAGAGGATAGTTATTCTTTGGTTGCCTATTGATGGCAATCTGTTTTAAGAAACGAAACCAGGCTGCGTTATTAGCATGATTGACCCGTATGAATCGCATGTAGTTCAGATCCACATACTGCGCATGCAGCTCACTCACTCTGCAAGCTTAAACTAGTCTTATCAGGAAGGGTGTCTTATGTGCTAATTGCTTCAGAGAGGTGGAAAACAGGAGCTCAAACTTAGATGAGTTGAACCACGTCAAGACCCATGAGAGTTTGATTTTGGGAACAAGGTAAGCGAGCGCGGCTTAGATATATAAAAATTGGACAACATGTGTAAAGGTCCTTGTTGCGTTCAATATTGTCTCTTCCATGATGTTTTGTCATGGAACGGTATCACTTGATTGTGATAGCTGCTAGCTACTTGGCTTCAAAGAGGAAAAGAAAGAAATTAGCAAGTTGGAGGATGGAGGCTGAGAGTGGTGTTATGTCAGTAGCATCACACCAGTTATTGAAAGGACTTCACTTCCCCTTGAATCCCTTCCAAGTCGACGGTCGTCTAGCTGTTGTGATCCTCTCAACGATTAAAGAGCAGAACTCATTCTTGCGCAGGGCATCCGTGACAAGGGTCAGACAAGAAGGGGAAGATTCTCCAGACATAGATGGAATGATGGCGACCTCGGCCCCTTCAGTTGCATTAGGGTTGCTACAATTTTCATGGGAAAGTCCGTTGCCAGATTGAGCACATCTTTCTTCCAGGACATATGCCACCAAAAGTGGGTAATTATAGCTAATTTGCAGACCCTGCTCTCATTTTCTGGATTAGTTTCGGTATTAGAACTGCTGGGAGAAAGGCATATGTTCACATTTCCTCCCAGCTTATTGAAAGTGTGTCGACTCCCCATGCGTTTGGGTCTGGGAATGGAGATATGAAGGTGGGCAGTTTGTTGTTCCATCTCAACACGAATAGGTCTAGCATAAGTCACAGTCGCAGAAGGGCGCAGTGTCGACGAAAAATGGATAGACAGAGAGACTACTCAGTGTGAAAGACTTGGCCTCTCCCTGATAATAAATCGGAAAAGACATTGAGCCTGCCCGGAATGTGTCTGACTTGTATGGTTGTGTGATCTTGGGTACACCACCGAAGGTATTTCCATACCATAACGCAAAGGTTCAGTGATTTTATACCACATTGTTTGCATAGGTAGTTCACTACTACCGAATTGTTCAACATGATCAGAACCGTGTTCCTTTCGATGTGTTCCACCTAAGCGTGGGAGGTGATGACTGTCACAAAGTGCAGTAGCAAGTGTGCCCCTCTCCAATCCAAACAACTGGCATCTGAACATATTGCGATTTCCTGATGTGGGGAATCTGTAGGTATTACAGTC
This sequence comes from Margaritifera margaritifera, assembly GCA_029931535.1. Taxonomy (NCBI): domain Eukaryota; kingdom Metazoa; phylum Mollusca; class Bivalvia; order Unionida; family Margaritiferidae; genus Margaritifera; species Margaritifera margaritifera. Next base: position 693,697 of record JAQPZY010001032.1, on the reverse strand, counting down.
ACTAGCTGTCCGGTCTTGCCATTGAAATAGGATTTGTTTGATATTGTCCAAGATCGCAAACTTGTGATCTAGACAATCCCAGATCGGGCGGCACTGTGCCAGAAGGGGCATCTGCAGAGGGTGCATATAAAGGTGACTGAGGTATACCAGGTCTGTCATCGCAATGAGCAAGCCAAGGAGTTGAGGAAACTCCCTTGTCGAAATGCCTTATCCAACATTTGAATAATACTGTCTATGCATTTCGGAGGAAGACAAACCAGGCTGATACGAGTTAGAAACCCCGTACCTAAGTGAAAACAAATGTTAAGAACTGACAAGGTCTGATCTCTCCACACTGATTATCCAGCCTAAACAGCAAATGAGGAGAGACGGTTGTTCATATGGTAAACCAAAACAATCAAACTTACCGAATGTTCTTGCAGTATATCGTCCAGATACAACACCATCGCTGTGAATAAGTACCTTCTTAATGGGATATTTCAGTCCAATCTCTTGGTGAAGGCCCAAGGACTGAGAATAAACTGAATGGAAGGGCGTTTAATTGGTACGCTGCTCCGCGGTAGCTGAAATGAAGGTATTTGCATGATATAATGTGAATAGGTATATGGAACTACACGTTGCACAGATGGACAGGCGGACGTTGCATTCACCATCTTGAACTTCGGGGCAATAATAAACTGATTGAGCCTTCTTAAGTCCATGACAGGTCTCAATTTTCCTTTGGTTTTCGTAACCAGAAACAATCTGGAATGGAGTCCGGTTTTTTGGACTATCCCCACTGCCCGTTTTACGAGGAAAAGCTCTCCTTCTGTAAAATGTCCACTTTCGTGCCACCACTACGACCTCTGTCATGAAGGGGGATGACGAAAGTGGAGGGGACTGGATGAACAAGATCCGGACCTACTCCAAAACGACTTTGATGGCCCAATCATTTGTCGAAAATAGGTTGATCCAAGTCTGGCATAACAGAAGAGTCTGGCGCAGAAAAGGGTGGTTACCTGTGGGGTGGGGCCAGGGATGGCACGTCATTGACGGTTGGCTGGCGGTTTTAAGGGAAGAAAAGTCTTGTTTTATTTTCCCCTCCCAACCTGCCTGCGGAAGCTATGTGCATACGGCCACACATAACTCATCTGGTAACAAAAGGCTGCCATTGTTGCTCAGAATTACCCCAGTAGAATTACCCAGCAGGGGTGCATCTCTTTTTATGAAGTCGAGGTTATAGGAGGGCGTTAGGGCGTTGATCACCATATGATGAGCAGCCCTATTGACTACCGATTCCGATGTATGGTTACTTCCTGTCTTCTCGGCTAGGCGAAAGATGGCCCGAGATGCCAGGTTCACGGCAGTAATATCTTAGTCTAGGCTAGGTACATCCGAATGATAAACATCTTTATGTGATTGTACCAGTGTCGTGAGAAAATTGCAAATCAGATTCACCAAAAAAGAAGGCCTATAAATTAGCTGGGTCGCACATTTTTACCAGAGATACGCCCACTAATTTCTGCAATCTTCGACGATTGTGGTAAAATTCGGAAGAAAAGATGTTTGTCATCATCATCAATGTCCACCAAGACCTTGACCTTGTACGTATTATTGACTAATGGTTGAGATGGACATTCCAGTAGAGGAAACATTCTGCATATTTCTTCATTTGCCGCTTTAAAACTAAATTCTGTCCTTTCTATGGTTGGAAAAGAATGTTCAGGTCAGTATGAATCCCTTCCTTCGTCGACCAGAGGAATTTCCTCCCCTTCTATACTGTCTGCGTCCAGGGGTATAGCATTCTGTACTGCTATCATAACACATAATTGTCACCATGTGTAAAAAAGGCACCACATTTCAGATATGCTAGTAGGGTCATGTCCAGCACGGAGTGTGGTCCAGCTAGGGAATGCCGGTCCGGTGTGGTCAGTCGAGCCGGGTGGACGACTCCAAATCTGATGCCGGTTCGCCATACACTGGTATCTAATATATGGTCGGTATGGCTGACCGGTCGGCCGGCAAGTCAAGGCGGTCAGCTGGGCATATGATGCCTTCGCTGTAGAAACTTTTGAGATACCTACTGTTCCACATTTCGAGATGATAGATTCATCACTGCCTAAACTATACTTTGATTATCTGGACAGATGGACTTGTTGGTCTGCAGCAGAGACATCAAATGACGAGTGATATATAACTTGTTGGTCAGTCCAGCCGGCAAAGTAGGACGGTAATCCCGCACGCCAGGGGACAAGGACTTATGCTCAGTGGGCTGTTAAATTGGATTAAAAATGGTCCTAGTTTCGTCAATTTTTCTCACCAACATTCTAGATGACATAGTTTACTGTAGTATGTGCGTCATATGCGATTCCAATATAGCTTGAGTGGAATGACTTGGGGTGCTTACGACTGGATCTGAACTGATCGTCGACGTTGGCGCTGTTTTAGGTATCTTCGAAGGGTGTGGGGTGTGGGCGGCATCTAGATGGCCCAGATTAAACTTGATAAAGGTTCCAAATAGGACGAATGCTTAATACTTTGTGTTTCATAGATTTAGAGCGTGTCCTTTCTTTGTGGCCCTTCCATTGCCTTTTCAAGATGTTGGACTAAAGGTCTTCTGCCAATATTGCACACACGTTACATTGGGGTGGGAAAGACCATTTTGTGTAGACCAGGCACATCTCATAATTGTCCTCAATGAATTTAAAGTGTATTTACTTCTTCCAGTTGATTGACATCTCCATAATTTAAGAGAGAGTGAAAAACAAAACAAACAAGCGCACACAACAAATACGCACATTTTTCAAATTGGCTATTTCTGATTAATGAGACGACCTAAGAAGTGCTTAAAAAACCAAAATTTAACAGTGCAATATAATTACAATGGTGAAATTTAGTGTTGCCTATCGATATCACATGAACAATAAATAACGACCGGTAAAAAATGCATAAATACTAATAAATTCATCGGGAGAAACACAACTGTTGTATACACCTGATATATCAACCTTTTGACTTATGATATATAGAAGGAACAAGTTTTATTCGTCTTTCAGGGAGGGATGGGTTTAGAGCTAGCAGAGAGTAATTTCCTAATAGTAATGTGATCAGGTAATACATTTTGTACGGAAAAATAATAGACTACAAATGTGTGCTCAATCAACTCGTATAATACACCCGTGCATGAAATAACGATGTTGTTAAAATAAGTTTATGATCTGAATTGTCACATTATGTCTTTCATGCAAGTTTTTAAGTCATTATATGGTTATACCCATATGCTTCAAATCTGAGTTAATCCTTTTTATTTTGTTACAGTATAGTCAGATATGCAAGTATCAGATTCAGATCATTCAGACACAGGCAACTTGTCACTGCAATGTTAATGTCACATGTACTTTAGTCGAACAATGACTGGAACAGAACCATTTAAGTTGTCGTGGTGGAAGAATTTGATGTTATAATCAAACAGGCTACTCCCTGTCTTTGGTCAAGAGACATAGTTATCAATAAATGTATAATAAATATAGGGTTTATTGTATTTATTCTTTCCTCTGTATTATAAAGCATGACTTGACATTTTGGAGATCGCTCTTTACCCATAAAATCAAACGGTTTACTCCTATGTACGAATTTCGGTTAAAGTATATTTCAAGTTTTAACCTCCGTTTCTTATTAGAAACTCCCAATGTACAGTTTGGACATTTTATTGTTGGTAAAAAATCAGTCCCTTTGGACATGTTAAGCATATATGAACGTTTCCAAAATATAGTGTTTCATAAATTAGTGTGAGTGTATCAGCAAGAAATTAAGTATTTGGATTCAAATGGAATCTAGAAATTGTAACAATTACAGTTCTTTATGCACATTTTCTCTGGAATTACTATAATGGATACAATGAGATTGGTTGGTGAGTACATGTATTCGAGCTAATTACACTATTCAGTTTCCAATTGTTTTAATCATGTATATGTACCAATGCATAGTTCTTTACCACAAATACAATTATGTATTCACTGTTGTACGCACCTCTCATTTAACGTGCATTAATTAATGTTCATAACTGCATCACTGAATAGTGTTGCTTAGTAAGCAAATATCTTTACTTCAAAAGGAATCGTAACCATTGTCTAATATAATTTTAATCAATCATAGTGTGTGTGAGAAATTAACTTTTACATGTGTTTTATATTTTCTTATATCTTCTAGTCCTATATATTCAATATACTCATGTTCTAGAGCATAATTAAATGTTGCACATGGAGAACTAGCATGTGTTTCAAATCAGCTAGTTATGCAAATTATACAGAATATGTTATTCTTAAGTAATTCACCTTCGGAAACATCAACACTACAAGAAATTCATTATTGGGCACATGTATTACTTTTGAAAGCTCACTGGTGTCATTCCTTTTGTGTGTTGCGATTAAACACTTTTAAAAAGTTGGAAGGGTGGATAATTTTTTTTATAGACAACACTCTCTTGAAGCCATTACCTAAACTACAGAAAGAATAATATATGTCCATGTATATCTATCTATCTATCTATCTATCTATCTATATATATATATATATATATATATATATATATATATATATATATATATATATATATTATTCTCTTTCTACTTCAATACTTATTTTCCTACTCAAAATTAAACTGCTTTCATATCCAATGTGATTGACATTTTTATTTACAAAATGTGTTTTCCTACGTTAACAAAGTTCATCATGTGTAGATTCCAGATGAGAATAAAAACACACATTTATACTGTGACAACAAGTAGATAAATCCACAACACATTTGGCAAGACTCGCATAGTAATACAAAGAGCAGTAAGGATATTTGGAATGACAGATATCAGATGAATGTAGAAGGATGTGCAAACATTATACCTGAAATTACTGACAATGAGTTTAAGTGAATAAGCATAATATTAGCTTCTTGGTCACTGTTATATTGGTTAGATGTGGAAGTTCTAACTTTTGATGATTGTTGTTCTTATTATTGTTATTATGGCTCTTATAGCACATTACTGGCCATATCAAGCCGAGGAGGTACGATGTAAAAATTGCCTGACTTAAAAAGAGACATTTAAAACAATAAAATGAAATTCGTAAGATATGGATATAAAATACATAACTCTTTTGTCGCCTCATCTGCCTCTTTGTGGATAATCTCTTGCTGAAAAACTTGCATCCATGGTGACTGAAATCTGTTAAATGAAAATAGATCATATACTGCGCCCTAGGAACATTGATTTGACATAATTTCTTAATATTTCTAACAATACAATATACTGTGGAAGTAATGAAGCACGATAACAATATTTTGTTACACTTGAATTTGATTTCCACAGATACGTAATATGGCTTTTCTGGAGTTTAGAATAAATGTCAGTGATGTAACCATATACAGAATGTGTACATTGTGCTTCATTGTAACAAAGAGACGAACAGATTAGTCTGTAGACGGGGTTTTTTAATCACATAAAGTCTTTAGAAGTTAGCCCAGAACAACGCCACCACATCCCTTTAGTTAAAATGGTATGCACACGAGCCTGGTTTTGATGTATTTAGTAAAGATTTAAACACTAACATTAACCAAAAGGGAATAATTGTCTCTACTTTTCTTCTGAAAAACTTCACAGTAGGGCGACATACAGAATAGTTGATTTTGAGACATATTGATTCTTTTATCAACTAAGACGGTGAATTGTAGATTTAAATATTCTGATAGAGTCTCTTGTGGATGACGAAATAAAATCTTAATGGATGGTGGAATATAGCAATAGTTACTTTATCAAAACAATTACAGAAATCCCATTTACTCTTGAATGAAGTGGCTGCGTCACTCATATAATAGCTTTAAAGCAGATAAAGAGCCAGACACATATGATAGTGACACAGAAAGGAGAGATCATTGACTCTGAGAGGAAGCCATGGGTAATAAAGAAATCCATCCTTTTTGTAAAGTGGCTGCTTGGCTTGTATAACATTTCTCAATCATTTACGGAGTCAGAAACGTATAATACTGACACAAGATGTTTTTTTTTGCGTGCTGCTTTTACATCCATATGTACTATGAACTATATATTTTCTTATATCTTATGTTACTACATATCTTACATTTTATATTCTGGGCAGGCAGTATACTTAAATTATGTGCTTGGTAAACTGAAACGTGCTCAGAAGCAGCTAATTATACCTACTAGGTGAGAGACAATTGATTCATACGCATGTCGCATTGGCAGCTCATCAATTTTACAGGAAGTTCCGGTTGAGCTAAAGAAATGTCCTCTTTAAAGCTTACATACACTATTGGTCTGTTGTGGAAAGGAATTGCTATCAAATACTGTTAGAATAAGGAAAGATAGTATATATTTGATATACAATACTGTTTTACTGCAGAATTAATGAATGCTCCCAGTATCGCTGATATAGCAATAATAAAGGATTTCCCGGAAGAACTAACATTCTTTCTTAAGTTCAATAGCTTTCTTTCCACTCAAAATTTAATTCATTTAATTTCCGATGTTACTGACTCTTTTGTGAACATAATTCATTTTGTTTCTTAAGACAACATAAAGTCAATAAAATTTATATTGTGTAGATTCCAGATGAGAATAAAACACATTTATACTGAGGCAATAGCCACGCTGGATACAACACACATCTGCAGAGAACGTCATGACCCTTTTGTTAAGAGTGGCAAATTATTATAAGAGATGTAAGGACTTCCGAAACAGGAGTTATGAGACTAATATGGAACGATGTGCAAAAAATAGTATACCTAAATAACTGAGAATCTGCATTGAAGTGAATTAAATGAATACAAAATTTCTAGGTCAGTGTTAGATGAATCGCAGTTTTCACGGGGACTAAAATATGTTCAACAAAACGAGGATTTTACAGTGCTCTCAGGAAACGTAATTTTCATGTGGGTGGGACATAAAACTTCCCTGACTTAAAAGGAGATATTTAAAACAACGAAATGAAGCATGCAAGCTATGGATATAACATATATTGTTCTAACCTTTATGATGTCTCTTATGTTGCTCCATCCGACTCTTTGTGGAGAATCTCTTGTCGCAGACATTGCACTTATAGGATTTGGAATCTGTTAAATGAAGAGATGATTTTACAGTGCTCTTTCATAACATAACTCCTGAACCCGTCTAATGACACAGCATGCTCTGCATGTAATGAAGCAATATAATGCCATCTTGTTCTACTTTACTTTGATTCGCACATATACAGAAAACTACATTTTATTATCCGTCATGACTGTTGTAAGTAGTACTATCCACAGTGAAAATTGTTAGAAGAAAGTCAATTATACACAACACATTACTCTCTACACCATTAAAAACAGTTCAACATCTTTGATGCTATTTCTTTCTTTCTGCACGGTATTAAACTGGTTCAATAATATGTCCAGTCATGCGCTGGCACTAATGAGATGATTTTATCACCTTTAGCCCATGCGCTGTTTTCTCTGCATCAGTCACATTCTAACAAGTATAGTTGTTAGTAAATTTTGTTTCTCCTAGAATACTAACCTGATCGTATAACATTAGGAAAACACTCTACTACCTCCCGAATCCATCCCTCCCGAAAAGGCAAAAAAAAATAATAATCATTTGTCCGTCTTGTAGCATATAGACAAAGGGATATAACTCTTATCCATTACCTTCCCTTACCACTACTAGGAGCCTACCTGTCAACTGGTTGTCTACAAGTTCTTAGCTGTGTGATACATCAACTTTAATGCTTGTATTAAGGGGAGATGTGGGACGGTTTTCTAGTAATTTGATCGACTAAAATGTTCTTGCAGAAACATAATTTACAAAAAGATTTGCCTTCTCCTTTGAATACAATCCCTAATCACATTACTATTACAAGAATAACTAATAGGAGGAGGCAATCTTGCGCATCCTAGAACTACCATGGGCACCATTCATAGGAATAATGACTGGAATTCCTATATGAAAGATACATTACTCTTCAAACGTGATGGCAGCACAAGACAGAAGGAGGAATATTTGTGTTCATCTTCCAAGTTTACCAAAGCCTTCACCTAATAGGCCTGGGTCGTAGATGGCAGTAGTTGACACTCATACATTGGTAAACCTTTATATATTTCTTCCACAGCTTAACTCCATAAGCTCTATCATGGAGTCGGAATACGCTAACTGACTGAGATCATCCCGCACTCAATGTGGTGTTGTCCTCCTAGCCTAGAGATATGCCGAGAAAAACTGGCCAGCCAGTGGAGTTGTCGGGCCTGCAAGAAATATGGCTTGTTTTGCTGGTAAAGACGACTGAAAGGGCAACCTGAAAGTGTGCTGAAAAGTCTTATGGATGGTCACTTTGGTTGCCGACTGGATGGCACTGTAGCTGACTGAAATGTCGACTCGGAAAGTGTCTGTACGGAATGTGCGGTGAAATAGATGGAGCGACTCCACTGATCCCCGTATAACTCTGCATACCACAGAATAGCCAGCTGGTACGTGTCTCGGCTCACCAACGTGGCAGACCTCAGGTTCCTAGTCAGCAGATACGGATGCCCAGATGGCTGGATGGTCGACAAGGAAAGTGCCTGGACAGAATGTTTGGTGAAACAGATGGACCAAGTGTACGGATCCCCGTACAACTCCGCATACAACGGAACAGCAGGCTGGTATGCAGTATGTCTCACCGATGTGATGGACCTTTGGTTACTAATTAATAGGTACAGTAATCCAGATATTTGGTCGGTCATCGCATAAAGAGCCTTAATGGAATGTGTAGCGAAATCGACGGACCAACTACATGAACTACATTATGACTCTGAAACCCTTAGAAAGGATGTTCTGTAAATGTCGTGGCTAACCAGTGGGACAGATCTTTGGCCATTAGTCAACAGGGACAGTCGGCCAGACAGCTAGACTGGTTTGTTGACAGCCGAATAAGTGACATATAGTATTGAAAGAGGCAATATGGATCATTAAATTCTGACCGATACGCCATGGTCTAGGACCTAAATACCAGAAGATCATGTTTGAATATGCAGGGGGACTGGGCTGCTGAATAAGGGGGGGGGGACACTCTTCCGTTAACGCCAAGCCACTATAGGAGGTGACATCACTTCCATCAACCCAGACTTCACTAATCTCTTCAAGATTTTCGGAAAATCATGGATTAAATCCATTCTGACCACCTTGTGCATACACTGCAATTAGAAGTCAATAAACACTTTTTGCAAGTGAGACATGTAACATGTGTGTTCCCATTGACTTTGGCACATGACGTTACCAATGTTTAATCTGAAGTGACAAGAAGCACAAAAATATATCAGAAATAACAACCCGAAAGTGTTCACATATGACAATAACAACACTCTAAGAACACTGCGCAAGAGACACATATTATGCGTGACCTTATAGACATAAAATCTTGCACTTGGCACATTAAGTCATCATTGTTTACCTAAAAAGTGAAGAACAATGAAAATATCAGAAAATGAGCAACCCAAAAGTGTTCACATATAGCAATAACAACATCATAAGAAACACTTTGTTGAAGACAGAAACATTTTATGGGACATGTGTTCTTGTTGACTTTAAATCTAGCACTTGGAACATTATGTCATTGGTTATATAAAAAGTGAAGAATGATGAAAATATATCAGAAAAAAAAGCTGAAAGCCTTCAAATATAACAATAACCACACTTAAGCAAGCGAAAGTACATGTAGAGTGGACGAATAAACAAACAACAGAGAGCACCAGTGATAACGTGTTGGAACCCAAGGTCAGAATAAAAAAAGTCCACAACTATAAAAGATTCACATAAATACTGATTACAAGCAGCAAACAATGACTGCAACATGTGGGAAATATATTAACACTCTAGATTATGCTTACTAAATTTTTAAGGATTTTGAAAGGCCATACATTACTATGTTGATAGTACCAGTAAAAGCTAACAACTGACAAAGAACCAGTTGATCTGTAGCTCCTAGTGGTGGTAAGGGGATGTAATGGGTAAGAGTTTCTTCCCTTCGCCTATGTCATATACAGAGAGAAAAAGAATTGTTTTGTCTCCTATGGAAGGGCTGGATTCCGGATGCAGCATATCTATTTTCCTAATGTCAATATTATCGGGAAAAGTATTTAAAATAGAAACTGATTAGCTTTCAACAGCTTTTCATGCTCTGTGTCTATGTACTCTTCTTCAATCGTCTCTGAAGGAGGTGTCATCTTTAGTACAGATGTGCTTTGTGCACATCATTTATTTAAGTGGTATAATATTTTCAGCCGGTTCCCAAGCGTTAAATGATTCATTAGAATGTTTGCATTTCACCATTACAAAACTTTTTCCATTCATTTATTTGGTCTTCACTATAGTTTGAATTCCACATATTATCTTGCTTCTCATTTTGAGAGAACTCTTGTTCGTCAAACATGACCTCTATATCATGTTCCTACAATCCTTCCAGTTTCTAAACGGTTGGATTACCTACGATTACTTTCCTCGTGTTCAATATTTCCTTGTTAAAGTTGGGGCGTGTGTGTGGTTTCTTTACAAAAAAATGTATTTGTATTGTGAAACTCTGACTTTTTCTCCTATTCAAATTTTGTCTCTTCTAAATGTATATGTGGTCTGGTAACCGAAAACATTGATCCATACTTTTGATCTTTTATCTTTCGTCCGTGCTTCAGCGTGAATCATGTTTACTTATCTGCGATGAATGCTACTGTAACCCTGGATAATAAACTCAATCTAAGTGGATCAGTACAAGTTAAACAAAATTTCGACATATTTAAAAAAACTATTTATTTAATCCTCTGGTCTTTTTTTTCTTGACATATATTGTTTGATATTTTCATATCTAGCACTTTCAGGTTTAGAAAGCAACATGTACAAACTGCTACCATGAATGAATTTCACCACAAGTAGTGCAATAACCACCGGGCTACTGAGACTGGATCTAAATTTATTTTGTTTTTGTTTTGTTTTTTCTTGACAATACTGTGGACAATCTTTTACACTAAGCATTAAAGTGACAAAGAAGTAATTGTCTTTTCATAACCTGACACAGAAGAGGAAATTTACGCCTTGCCGTTGCTGGGTCTTTTAGCTGGAAAATAAGGTGCCATTGCACATCAACTCTGTCTGGATGAAGTGCATTGTCAGGTAGAATGTAAACTACACATCAATTCTGCATGAAGTACATTGTCAGGTAGAATGCCAACTTGATACATTATGAATTCTTTTTTCCGGATGATCTAATTTAAATGGGTGTGGCAATAGAAAGGGATATAAGCAACCAAATCATTTAAAAGTACTTTAGGGTTAGGGGTAGGGTCTTAAGAACTCGTCGCAGTATTGTTAACCAGATGGTTTCTGACCATGATACACAAGCATTGCATGTAGAGTGAGTCTCATCAACATTTGGTATACGCAAGTCATGTCGCACACATGTCCTCGGTTGTCTTAAATCCATTACATTTGATGCGCTTCATCGACATCGTCTATCAATTCTAAAAGATGGTCTCAAATTGTTTGGGAAATATCCAAAAGTGTTCACATACGCAAATAATTAACACTTGTTACTTAATAAGTAAAGAAATGCTATCAATGTGCGTAAAAGCAAACCAACAACGGACTCTAACAATACCGTGTTGGAGCAACCGGTCAGACAACAACTAAAAAGTCCACAACTGCGAACAATTTACATAATACAAATTTCACAAACTAATGATTACAACATGTAGTAACTACATTTACAATAAATACTACACTAACTTTGTCTTTTTTGTCTTTCCCCGATTGTTGAATTTGGTAGATAGCTGAGCTTCTTTCCTAATGTTGATCTAATGTTGATGTGATCTGGTCATGCAGGAGAAACATATTTACCGTATATGCTCACTTATAAGTCCACGTCTTTTGCCGAAAATTGTATTTATGTTTAGTAGGGATCGTCTGATAAGCGCGACTTAAAATGTTTTAAAAAATATAAATATAGGGATAATATTGAAAACTGCAGATGTTTGCAGCACGTACAAAATATTGTATGTGCAAATATTTTTTACGTTTTCATACCACTATTACATCCATAAATGTATGTATAGTATGCAATGCGTTTATCCGTGTCATTACGGTATTCATTATACAATACTTTATCTACATTATTGGGATTTTAATTATTTGAAAATATTAAATTAAATCTTCACTGCAAAGTGAAGAATCCATCAATGTTGTCTACCATGTGTGCTTACTATTAAGTATATTTCTTCCATTTTGTAATCCCGAACAAACCGTATTTGTATGATATTTTTTGTTTTGTTGTAAGAACACTGTAATATTTTCAAGTGATATTTCCTAAGTTATCTGCCGGTGCACGTGGAACAATACGGTCTTGGCTTGTAAAGCAGCACCCATCTTGTTTTCTCAATTGTCAATCCTTCAATCGAGCCACGAATTTGGCACTTGCTTAGTGCTAAGTAGAGTTCTACTACTCCATGTGCGTGTCAGACTTTAATATCTCAGCTTGTAAAGGCCGCAATTGTTGTGTTTCCCCATTTGGCAGTTCTTTGAATGAGCCACGAGTTTGATACTTATTCAGTTCCAAGTAGAGTCCTATATTCAGTTACCAGAGGGTTCTTCTTTGAACTCCGAATGCTCATGCAACACAATTGACACCTGTTCAGCTGCATCATTTAGTAGCTTTCACAGACTGTACGATCAATGTGTCACTTACAGAGCCCAAGCTCAGTCTCTACATAAACACTCGCAGATGACAGTAAAGACGATGAATCCAAGTCGGATAATGTTCATGACGACCATATGACGATAGAGGATTTCGGAACTTTATTTGGTGACTAAGCCGATGAAGATGAATTCTTAGGCTTTGACCTAGATGACATTAGACAGTGACATTTACAAGATACTATGAATCACAAAGATATCGACTTTACTTTCATTGTTTATTTGTAGGACGTATGGAATTAATATATTACAATATATTGAGTGTTTCACTCAATAATATAACTGTTATTTTACACTGGTTATGTCTTTAATTTTCGCATCTATCTAACTAACTATCCATCTAGGTTAGACTGTTTATTTGTTAAAAGTATAACCCTAACTGTCTGACTACAAGTCACGCCTTTCTGTTGGATCTGACCTGCTAAATATACCCCGATTTATAGGTGGGTCAAAGGGAAATTCGCCTTGCAGCCCTAAAAATGGGGGGTGGGGGCGACTTACAGTTGAGTCGTCTTATAAACGAGTATATACGGTATACTGATATAAAAGCCTTGCTAAATACATCATACATATGTGGATAAAGCAACAACCATTTCTTTAAAACTCGCAAATTCATATAAAGAGAAGTAAGGCTTGCCAAAATGGGAAATACCAGAGTGTCATGTAAGTAAGGAAACAGTAAACCTGAAATTACTAACAATGTGAATTTAAACAAATTGGCAGAATATTAGCTTTTTGGGTCACTGTTATGTTGATTATATTTGCAGTCTCAACTTCAAATTGGGCTGCAATGCAAAACGTGCCTGACTAAAAATGAAGATATTTAAAGTAATCAGACAAAATAGGTTTGACGAGGATATACAATGAAATATTCTTTCCTTTATGATCCAAATCTTGCCACTGCTCTCTCTCTGTTGTGTATCCCTTCTCACAAGCATAGCACTCACAGTGTGTGTAATCTGTTAAATAAAAAAAGTTTTTACAGTGCTGTCCAAGAATATAATTCCTAAACATTTCTAACGATATAATATAATGTGTAAATAATGAAGGATGATAATACACTGATATGCCGTTATAACACGCTTTGTTATAGCACAAATGAGGATATAGCACTATCGTGAGGTGGCTTACGAAATTTTACAAGAATTTGGCAAGATGTGTTGTATTCTTGAACACAAAATGTCTTATCACTATTTCTTTGTTTTGAGGGATAAAGATGTTCAAACTTCTATTTGCGAATGTTCATTTCAGTTGTGTGAATCGTCAATCATTGCATTTTAATCTTATCTTTTTTTGAAAGACAACATTTCTTTCAAAAGCTGAGAATGTTTAATCTAATTATTACTGGACCATAAAAAATAAAGACATTAAGTTACATTTGTGTTTGTCGTCAATGCATCTTGTGTACAATCATTGCTTAATCTTGGGTAAACGATATCCAGCACGTGTTTTGATCAGTCAATCTGCATACACAACCAAGCACCAAGCAGTCTGGTGATTGAAAAATGTTTATCACCGAAATGTATATATCAATTAATTTACCTACCTATATTAAGAGAAAAGGAGATGATATTTTTGTGAATTATGTTTGTCCCAAAATACTTACTTGATCACATTAACATTAGGAATGACTCTGCTACCTTCCAAACCAACCTTCCGTGAAAGATGAAAAAACGGCTTTCCGTCTATATAGTATATTAAAGGGAAGTAACTCTTTACATATTAACTCCCCTTGTTCCCCCTAGGTGGCCAGCCATATCAAGAATATTAGCAGTTTAAGCTTGAGAGAAACCTATCAAAGGATGCTCGCAACTGTCTGGAAGGGTAGGAGGCATTGATGTAATCGGGTAAGTATTTTCAGAGAATCATAATTCACGAAAAAGAACAAACGTCCCTTTCTCCGTCAAATACAATTACCCGATCACATTGGCATCAAGAGAATAGGTGGGAGGAGGATGTGCTTGAGCATCCAACCTCTACCCATGTTACCTTGTAGCAGCACGATGACTGCTCTACTGAAAGGATTAATTTCTCCTAACATAAGGTTGGGACAACCACATATTATGCATTCATACACGTGCGAGGGTGATCCCTGTGGAATCCCGCACCTGGCTATAGACTTACATTCATGTTTCCTGGGCAAATCTAGTGAAAGATTCACAGCCATGTCCGGGGCTGAGATTGTGCTGTCATGAACTAGGCGTGGTTACTGTTTGGGCAGCGAACAGTGGCTCGACAAGATTCAACTCTCTCCTTTGCGAAGCAGTGTCACGCAAATGAAAGTTGGAGAAAGTAAACTGAGAGTGCCAGCCAATTGACTCCACCATGTCCCAAATTGAGGCAGTACGTTTGAAGGCCAGACTCGTAGAAATCGCTCGCATTTCGCGAACCGAAATCTTCATCAGTTATGGCTGATCCTGTCAGAGTTCAGAGTACTCCAATCTAATAATCCCGGTTGCCAAGCGCCAGACCCTTATAGGGTTATATCTTGCTATCTTTTCTTAACCAGTAGGAAAAACCTATGACTGCCGCCGTGGACATTCTATGTGCGTTTCAGAGAGCATCTGAGGGCGCCTTCTGTGTCATGCAGCCTTGTCGTTCTCAACGAATTAATCGAATAGAGAGACACACAGAGAGGATAGTTATTCGTTTGTTGCCTATTGATGGCAATCTGTTTTTAGAAACGAAACCAGGCTGCGTTATTAGTATGATTGACCCGTAGGAATCGCATGTAGTTCAGATTCACAGACTGCGCATGCAGCTCACTCATTTTGCAAGCTTAAACTAGTCCTATCAGGAAGGGTGTCTTATGTGCTAATTGCTTCAGAGAGGTGGAAAACAGGAGCTCAAACTTAGATGGCTTCAAAGAGGAAAAGAAAGAAATGAGTCAGTTGGAAGATAGAGGTTGAGAGTGGTGTGATATCAGGAGCATCACACCAGTTATTGAAAGCACTTCAGTTCCCCTTGCATCCCTTTTTTAGTGGAGGGCCGTCTAGCTGTTGTGACCCTCTCTACGATTAAAGCGCAGAACTCATTCTTGCGCAGGGCATCCGTCGCAAGGGTCAGACAAGAAGGGGAAGATTCTCCAGACATAGATGGAATGATGGCGACCTCGACCGCTTCAGTTGCATTAGGGACGCTACAATTTTCATGGGAATGTCCGTTTCCAGATTGAGCACATCTTTCTTCCAGGACATATGCCATCGAAAGCGGGTAATTATAGCTAATGTGCAGACCCTGCTATCACTTTCTGGATTAGTTTCGGTATTAGAACTGCTGGGAGAAAGGCATATATTCATATTTCCTCCCAGCTCATTGAAAGTGTGTCGACGTCCCATACCTCTGGGTCTGGGAATGGAGATATGAAGGTGGGTATTTGTTGTTCCATCTCAACACGAATATGTCTAGCATAAGTTACAGTCGCAGTAGGGCGCAGTGTCGATGAAAGATGGATGGACAGAGAGACCACTCCGTGTGAAAGACCTGGCCTCTCGCTGATAATAAATCGGCCAAGACATTGAGCCTGCCCGAATGTGTCTGACTTGTATGTTTGTGTGATCTTGGGAACACCAACGAAGTTACTTCCATACCATAAGGCAAAGGTTCAGTGATTTTATGCCCCATTGTTTGCATAGGTAGTTCACTACTACCGAATTGTTCAACATTATCAGAACCGTTTTCCTTTCGATGTGTTCCACCTAAGTTGGGAGGTGGTGAGAATGACCTTCATTTCCAAGAGACTCACATGATGAGCATTTTGTTGCATTGTCAACTTGCCGCTGATTGTCACAAAGTGCAGTAGCAAGTGTGCCCCTCCCCAATCCAAACAACTGGCGTCTGAACAGATTGCGATTTCCGGATGTGGAGCTTCTGTAAGTATTCCAGTCACTAGCCACAAGGTCTTGCCATTGAAACAGGATTTGTTTGATTTTGTCCAAGATCGTAATCTGTGATTTAAGAATTCCGAAATCGGGCGCCACTGTGCCAGAGGGGCCATCTGTAGAGGGTGCATGTAAAGGTGACTGAAGTATACCATGTATGTCATCGCAATGAGCAGGTCAAAGAGTTGAAGAAACTCCCTCGTCGAAATGCCTTCCACACCGTTTGAATAATACTGTGTATGCATTTCGGAGGAAGACAAACCAGGCTGATACGAGTTAGAAACCCGGTACCTAAGTGAAAACAAATGTTAAGAACGGACAAGATCCGATCTCTCCACACTGATTATCCAGCCTAAACAGCAAATGAGGAGAGACGGTAGTTCATATCGTAAACCAAAACCATCAAATTTTCCGAATGTTCTTGCAGTATATCGTCCAGATACAACACCATCGCTGTAAAGAAGTATCTTCTTAATGGGATATGGTTCAGTCCAATGTCTTGGTGAAGGTCCAAGGACTGAGATTAGACTGAATGGAAGGGCGCATAATTGGTACGCTGCTCCGCGGTAGCTGAAATGAAGGTATTTGCATGATATAATGTGAATAGGTATATGGAACTACACGTTGCACAGACGGACAGGCGGACGTTGCATTCACCATCTTGAACTTCGGGGCAGTAATAAACTGATTAAGCCTTCTTAAGTCCATGACAGGTCTCAA
Organism: Margaritifera margaritifera; assembly: GCA_029931535.1. Lineage (NCBI taxonomy): Eukaryota > Metazoa > Mollusca > Bivalvia > Unionida > Margaritiferidae > Margaritifera > Margaritifera margaritifera. The sequence continues at coordinate 676,362 of JAQPZY010001032.1, read as the reverse complement.
TTTTCCTTTGGTTTTCGTAACCAGAAACAATCTGGAATGGAGTCCGGTTTTTTTTGGACTGCCCCCACTGCCCGCTTTACGAGGAAAAGCTCTCCTTCTGTAAAATGTCCACTTTCGTGCCACCACTATGACCTCTGTCATGAAGGGGGATGACGAAAGTGGAGGAGACTGGATGAACAAGATCCGGAGCTACTCCAAAACGACTTTGATGGCCCAATCATTTGTCGAAAATTGGTTGGTCCACGCCTAACGGAACAGAGGAGTCTGGCTCCCAAAGGGTGGTGATCAATGGGGAGGGGGCAGGTGTGGCACGTCATTGACGGTTGTCCGAATGTTTTAAGGGAGGAAAAGTTTTGTTTTATCTCCCCCTCCCAACCTGCCTGCGGAAGCTATGGGCATACGGCCACACATAACTCATCTGGTAACAAAAGGCTGCCATTGTTGCTCAGAATTACCCCAACAGAATTACCCAGCAGGAGTGCATCTCTTTTTATCAAGTCGAGGTTATGGGAGGCCGTTACGGCGTTGATCACCATGTGGTGAGCAGCCCTATTGACTACCGATTCCCATGCATGGTTATTTCCTGTCTTGTCGGCTAGGCGAAAGATGGCCCGAGATGCCAGGTTCTCGGTAGTAATATCTTAGTCTAGGCTAGGTACATCTGAATGATAAACAACGGTATGTGATTGTACCAGTGTCGTGAGAAAATTGCAAATCAGTGATTCACCCAAAAAAAAGGCTTTAAATTACTGGGGTCGCACATTTGTACCAGATATACGCCCACTAATTTCTGAAATCTTCGATGTTTGTCATCATCATCAATGTCCACCAAGACCTTGACATTGTACGTATTATTGACTACTGGTTGAGAGGACAGTCCAATGGAGGAAACATTCTGTATATTTCTTCGTTTGCCGCTTTAAAACTAAATTCTGTCATTTCCATGGTTCAGGCAAGTATATGTCCCTTCTTTCGTCGACCAGAGGAATTTCCTCTCCTTCTATACTGTATGCGTCCAGGGGTATAGTATTCTGTACTGCAATTATGACGCCGAATTGTCACCATGTGTAAAAAAAGGAACTACATTTCAGATATGCTAGTAGGGCCGGGAAAGTCATGTCTCGCATGGAGTGTGGTCCAGCTAGGGAATGCCGGTCCGGTGTGGTCAGTTGAGCCGGGTGGACGACTCCAAATCTAATGCCGGTTCGCCATATACTGGTATCAAATATATGGTCGGTATGGCTGACCGGTCGGCCGGCAAGTCAAGGCGGTCAGCTGGGCATATGATGCATTCGCTGTAGATACCTGCTGTTCCCCATTTCGAGATGATAGATTCATCACTGCCTAAACTATACGTTGATTATCTGGACAGATGGACTTGTTGGTCTGCAGCAGAGACAGCATATGACGAATGATATATAACTTGCGGGTCAGTCCAGCCGGCAAAGTCGGACGGTAATCCCGCACGCCGTGGGACAAGGACGTATGCCCAGTGGGCTGCCATATTGGATCAAAAATGGTCCTAGTTTCGTCCAATTTACTTGGCAGAGACACATTTTCCTTACAGGTCCAGTGATGTGCTCTGAAGAAGACAAAGTAAATTAACTTAGAATGTAATCTCAGACCATAGGAAATAAATAATTCCCAATAGACAACACTGAAAGGGGGTAAAGGTGATATCAATGTATGTTAAACTTCATTATGTGTGTGATCATTTAGGGTGTAAGTGATTATTATTGGCTCATTGTGTTGAACACCACAAAATCCTCAGGAGATGCAGTAATATAAATGTCTTTTTTAAAACTGGGAACCAAGGGACATGATAGTGACTATGTAAGCTAGGTAACAAGTATCAACTAGAGATCCACATTTCAATTGTGTAAAAATGTTTGAAGTAATGGTTTACAATTTAGATAACATTTTAGATGACATAGTTTGCTGTAGTATGTGCATCATATGCGATTCCAATATAGCTTGAGTGGAATCACTTGGCGTGCTTACGACTGGATCTGAACTGATCGTCGACGTTGGCGCTGTTTTAGGTATCTTCGAAGGATGTGGGGTGTGGGCGGCATCTAGACGGCCCACATTAAATTTGATAAAGGTTCCAAATAGGACGAATGCTTAATACATTGTGTCTCATAGATTTAGAGCGTGTCCTTTCTTCGTGGCCCTTCCATTGCCTTTTCAAGACCTTGGACTAAAGGTCTTCTGCCAATATTGCACACACGTTACATTGGGATGAGGAAGACTATTTTGTGTAGACCAGGCACGTTTCATGAGTGTCCTCAATTAATTTAAAGTGTATTTACTTCTTCCAGTTGATTGACATCTCCATAATTAAAGAGAGAAGAAAAAAAAGCAAAAACAAAAAAAAAAACAATCGCACAAAACAAACACGCACATTTTTCAAATTGGCGATTTCGGTTTAATGAGACGACCTATGAAGGGCTTAATAAACCAAAATGTAACAGTGCAATACAATTACAACGGTGAAACTTCAGTGTTGCCTATCGATATAACATAAGCAATAAATAACGACTGGTAAAAAATGCATAAATACTAATAAATTCATCGGGAGAAACACAAATGTTGTATACACCTGATATATCAACCTTTTGACTTATGATATATAGAAGGAACAAGTTTTATTCGTCTTTCAAGGAGGGATGGGTTTAGAGCTAGCAGAGAGTAATTTCCTAATAGACTACCAATGCCTGCTCAGTCAACTGGTATAATACACAGCCATGCATGAAATAACGCTGTTGTTTAAAAAAGTTTATGATCTGAATTGTCATAAGCAGTTTTAGTAAATCCATAGGTATGTCAATATATTCCCAGATTATGTCTTTCATGCAAGTTTTTAAGTCATTATATGGCTATACCCATATGCTTAAAATCTGAGTTAATCCTTTTTATTTTCTTACAGTATAGTCAGATATGTATCAGATTCAGATCATTCAGACACAGGCAACTTGTCACTGCAATGTTAATGTTACATGTACTTTAGTCGAGCAATAACTGGAACAGAACCATTTAAGTTGTTGTGGTGGAAGAATTTGATGTTATAATCAAACAGGCTACTCCCTATCTTTGCTCTAAAGACATAGTTATCAACAAATGTTTAATAAATATAGGGTTTATTGTATTTATTCTTTCCTCTGTATTATAAAGCATGACTTGACATTTTTGAGATCGTTATATACCCATAAAATCAAACGGTTTACTCCTATGTACGAATTTCGGTTAAAGTATATTTTAAGCCTTAACCTTCGTTTCTGATTAGAAACTCCCAATGTACAGTTTGGACATTTTATTGTTGGTAAAGAATCAGTCCCTTTGGACATGTTAAGCATATATGAATGTTTCCAAAATATAGTGTTTCATAAATTAATGTCAGTGTATCAGCAAGAAATTAAGTATTTGGATTCAAATGGAATCTAGAAATTGTAACAATTACAGTTCTTTGTGCACATTTCCCTGGAATTACTATAATGGGTACAAAGAGATTGGTTGGTGAGTACATGTACTCGAGCTAATTACATTATTCAGTTGCAAATTTTCTTAATCATGTATAAGTACTAATGCATAGTTCTTTACCACAAATACAATTATATATTCACTGTTTTACGCACTTCTCATTTAACGTGCATCAATTAATGTTCATAACTGCATCCCTGAATAGTGTTGCTTAGTAAGCGAATATGTTTCCTTCAAAAAAGTTACCTATAATACATAAAGAATAATATATGTCCATGTATATATATATATATATATATATATATATATATATATATATATATATATATATATATATATATATATATATATTATTCTGTTTCTACTTCAATACTTATTTTCCTACTCAAAATTAAACTGCTTTCATATCCAATGTGACTGACACTTTTATATACAAAATGTGTTTACCTACGTCAACAAAGTTCATAATGTGGAGATTTCAGATGAGAATAAAAACACATTTATACTGTGACAACAGGTAGATAAATCCACAACACATTTGGCAAGACTCGCATTGTAATACAAAGAGCAGTAAGGCTATTTGGAATGACAGATATCAGATGAATGTAGAAGGATGTGCAAACAGTATACCTGAAATTACTACTGACAATGAGTTGAAGTGAATAGGCATAATATTAGCTTCTTGGTCACTGTTATATTGGTTAGATGTGGAAGTTCTAACTTTTGATGATTTTTGTTCTTATTATTGTTATTATGGCTCTTATAGCACATTACTGGCCATATCAAGCCGAGGAGGTACGATATAAAAATTGCCTGACTTAAAAAGAGACATTTAAAGCAATAAAATAAAATTTGCAAGATATGGATATACATAATACATAACTCTTTTGTCGCCTCAGCTTCCTCTTTGTGGATAATTTCTTGCTGTTAAACTTGCATCCATGGTGACTGAAATCTGTTAAATGAAAATAGATCATATATTGCACTCTAGGAACATTGATCTCTCTTAACATAATTCCTTAATATTTTTACAATACAATATACTGTGGAAGTAATGAAGCACGATAACATAATTTTGTTTCACTTGAATTTGATTTCCACAGATACGTAATATGGCTCTTCTGGAGCTTAGAACAAATGTCAGTGATGTAACCATATACAGAATGTGTACATTGTGCTTCATTGTAACAAAGGGACGAACAGATTAGTCTGTTGACGGGGTTATTTAATCACATAAAGTCTTTAGTAGCTAGCCCAGAACAACGCCACCACATCCCTTTAGTTAAAATGGTATGCACACGAGCCTGGTTTTTATGCATTTGGTAAAGATTTAAACACTAACATTAACCAAAAGGGAATAATTGTCTCTATTTTTCTTCTGAAAAACTTCATAGTAGGGTGACATATAGAATAGTTGATTTTGAGACATATTGATTCTTTTGCCGACTAAGACGGTGAATTAAAGATTTACATATTCTGATAGAGTCTCTTGTGGATCACAAAAGAAAACCTTAAAGGATGGTGGAATACAGCAATACTTACTTCATCAAAACAATTACAGAAATCCCATTTACTCTTGAATGAAGTGGCTGCATCACTCATATAAGAGCTTTAAAGCAGATAAAGAACCAGACAAATATGATAGTAACACAGAAAGGAGAGATCATTGATTCTGAGAGGAAGCCACGGGTAAGAAAGAAATCCATGCTTTTGTAAAGTGGCTGCTTGGCTTGTATAACAGTTCGCAGGCATATACGGAGTCAAAAACGTATAATAGTGACACAAGATGATTTTTTTTGCGTGCTGCTTTTACATCCATATGTACTTTGAACCATATATTTTCTTATATCTTATGTTACTACATATCTTATATTTTATATTCTGAGCAGGCAGCATAATTAAATTATGAGCTTGGTAAACTATCACGTGCTCAGAAGCAGCTAGTTATACCCACTAGGTGAGAGACAATTTATTCATACGCATGTCGCATTGGCAGCTCATCAATTTTACAGGAAATTCCGGTTGAGTTAAAAAAAATGTCCTCTTTAAAGCTTACAGACACTATTGGTCTGTTGTGGAAAGGAATTGCTATCAAATACTGTTAGAATGAGGAAAGATAGTATATATTTGATATACAATACTGTTTTACTGCAGAATTAATGAATGCTCCCAGTATAACTAACATTCTTTCTTAAGTTCAATATCTTTCTTTCCATTCAAAATTTAATTCATTTCATTTCCGATGTTACTGACTTTTTTGTGAACATAATTCATTTTGTTTCTTAAGACCAAATAAAGTCAATAAAGTTTATATTGTGTAGATTCCAGATGAGAATAAAACACATTTATACTGAGGCAATAGCCACGCTGGATACAACACACATCTGCAGAGAACGTCATGACCCTTTTGTTAAGAGTGGCAAATTATTATAAAGAGATGTAATGATTTCCGAAACAGGAGTTATGAGACTAATATGGAACGATGTGCAAAAAATAGTATACCTAAATAACTGAGAATCTGCATTGAAGTGAATTGAATGAATACAAGCTATCTAGGTCAGTGTTAGATGAATCGCAGTTTTCACGGGGACTAAAATATGTTAAACAAAACGAGGATTTTACAGTGCTCTCAGGGAACGTAATTTTCATGTTGGTGGGACATAAAACTTCCCTGACTTAAAAGAAAATATTTAAAACAACGAAATGAAGCATGTACGCTCTGGATATAAAATATATTGTTCTAACCTTTATTATGTTGCTCCATCCGACCCTTTGTACAGAATCTCTTGTCGCAGACATTGCACTTATAGGATTTGGAATCTGTTAAATGAAGAGATGATTTCACAGTGCTCTCTCATAACATAATTCCTGAACCCGTCTAATGACACAGCATGCTCTGCATGTAATGAAGCAATATAATGCCATCTTGTTCTACTTTACTTTGATTCGCACATATACAGAAAACTACATTTTATTATCCGTCATGACTGTTGTAAGTAGTATTATCCACAGTGAAAATTGTTAGAAGAAAGTCAACTATACACAACACATTACTCTCTACACCATTATATATATCAGAAATAACAACTCAAAAGTGTTCACATATGGCAATAACAACACTGTAAGAACCCTGAGCAAGAGACACATATTATGTGTGTTCTTATGGACATAAAATCTTGGATTTTGAAAGGCCATACATTACTATGTTGATAGCACCAGTAAAAGCTAACACTATAATTTGAATTCCACATATTATCTTTTTTCTCGTTTTTAGAGAACACTTGTTTGTCAAACAGGACCTCTATATCATGTTCCTACAAACCTTCCAGTTTCTAAACGGTTGGATTACCTAAAATTACTTTCCTCATGTTCAATATTTCGTTGTTAAAGTTGGGGCGTGTGGGTGGTAGCTTTTAAAAAAAAAGGTATTTGTATTGTGAAACTCTGACTTTTTCTCCTATTCAAAATGTGTCTCTTCTAAATGTATATGTGATCTGGTAACCGAAAACATTGATCCATACTTTAGATATTTTTTTTTCTTGTGTGCTTCAGCGTGAATCATGTTTACTTATCTGCGATGAATGCTGCTGTAACCCTGGATAATAGACTCAATCTAAGTGGATCAGTACAATGTAAACAAAATTTCGACATATTTACATAAACTATTCATTTAATTCTCTGGTCTTTTTTTTCTTGACATATATTGTTTGATATTTTCATATCTAGCACTTTCAGGTTTAGTAAGCAACAGACTGTCATGTTGCATTTGAAAAAACTATGTACCAACTGCTACCATAAATGCTTTGCACACCAGTAGTGCAGTAACCACGGGGTTACTGAGACTTGATCTAAATTTAGTTTGTTTTTGTTTTGTTTTTTCTTGACAATACTGTGAACAATCTTTTACACTCAGGATTAAAGTGGCAAAAAAGTAATTTTCTTTTCATAACCTGACACAGAAGAGGAAATTTACGCCTTGCCGTTGCTGGGTCTTGTAGCTGGGAAATAAGGTGCCATTGCACATCAACAATGTCTGGATGAAGTGCATTGTCAGGTAGAATGTCAACTGCACTTCAATTCTGCATGAAGTACATTGTCAGGTAGAATGTCAACTTGATACATTAGGAATTCTTTTTGTCCGGATGATCTAAGGCAGATGGGTGTGACAATAGAAAAGGATATAAGCAACCAAAGCATTTAAAAGTACTTTATCTCTATATATGGGAATTTCCAGAGAATGTAATTACGGGCTGATACATAGTAATCTCTAACATTATCACAGAATACTTTCACAGCAAGAGTAGAATTATTTTTTAGGAATTCTTTTGTGTCTGCAAAAATAACTAGCTCTTCATTTTTTTGTTTGCTCTGTCACAAAAGTCTATATCAGTTGAAAGCTTGGATGATGTAAATAATTTCTAGCTTAATAATCCCCTTTAGCAAATTTGACAACTTGTCTGACAGAATCTTATGGATAATATGAATACTTGGTTCAATTAAGATAATATTTGCTGCATCAAACAATGGAATGGTACTCTTCAAAAAGAAATAATATAGCTTTATAACTGGATCATTAAGTGTTTTGAAAACCATCTTACACTCTTAATTTTTTACAATGAACATATTCTGCTTGTTTTTGTGACTTCTTAGCATCCACTGTGTTAGTTGTTCCATTAAGAATGAGAAGATCCAGTATGCTTGTTACCAACTTCATTTACACTATACTTATTCTTTGAGGAACTAAATCCAGTTGGTTACTTTAATTTGCTAACAATTGATTGGATTTCTCTGTCACAAAATCTATCTTTCACAATGTCAGACTAAACTTATGGGCTTTCATGCTGCATGGATATATGCTTCTCAAATAAGGATTCCACTGATTTAAATTTAATCTTTTCCGATGACCCATCTTCTTCATTATTTCTACTTTTACTTTCGTCTCTCTTTCTCTTCTGACTTCTGATAACAAACTTTGATTCAGCTTGACTCTTCTTCAGTCTTTTGTCCCCTGTTTCTCTCTGCTGACTCACTTTCATTTCGAAATAAAGATAGTAGAGCTGTCTGAAGCTTAATGAAATGGCCAATACATTTTCCAATTGATAAATATCTTGTACACACATGCTTTATACTTGTATGGTCTTTAAAGTCAAACTCATCTTGCAACAGTTAGAGTGTCTGTTTCCTTTTAATATTTTTTTTTAAATAATAGCAGATGTCAATTAGCAGATTACCAATATTCTACTTCTAATTTATCAGTAGTCTTTCCTGCAGCAAGGTACAAAAAATGACAGGACAATCTATTATATAAACTGATGGTGATGTTTTCAAAATGTAGGTTGCAACTATTTTAAGAATTCCAGTCATGACTGATGCATTATCAGAAGAAAAATCCCATACACTTCTGCAAACGTATGTCCAGTTTTTTCGAAGAATTATGAAACAAATCAAAAGTGTTTACTCCAGTGGAAGCTATTGTCATTTCTTGTAATAAACAAGAACGCTCGTGATTTTGCCTTTTCATTATCAAAGTATCTAACAAATGGGCTACACCGTTTAGCCATCGTAACCACTACTCTCCTCTGTAGCAAAACTGTATGGTCCAATTAACATGTTTCTGTTATTATATGTGAAATATCTTTTGATAACCATTAAACAATATTTGATTTTTGTTCTTGCGCAAGCATATTTATCTGCAATTTTGAAATCTGGGAACCTCCGTTTGAACAAAGACCAGCTTGGTCTGCTACTGCTTGAGGAAGTTCATGTTCTATCAAGAACTGGGTAAATAACACCTCTGCATTTATTACACTGGTGTCAGCACATGAATTTTGCTGTGCAAAAGCAGTTATTTTAGTATTTGAATTAGTGAGCTGAGTTAATTTGATGTGCTTATTTGTCTTAAGTGTTTTTTCACATCCAATTTACCACTATGAGCGATCGTGAAAAATGTTTCAACGATTCTGCATTGGGCGAGACAGAAAAATTTATCCCTATACCGATCTTTAAAAAATTCTGATGGTCTGTATTGGGGACATATATCGGTGCGTATGGTTTTCTTTAGGTAGGCCGAATCTGACCTTAAAATTGGCTGGGACACTTTCACATATGTATTGCTAGAAAATCACACTTGCTTGTATACAGGAATGAAGGCCGGTCATTTTTATATTCGTCTATCATTAATTTGACGCTAAAATGCCAATTGTACTCACATTCAACAAGTTTTATTTTCAAGACCAATGGTTTATGACTTTAAATACTCCATTTGACTCTTCTATCTGGAGGAGAGCCGATCAAATTTTAGTATTCCTGATGGTGCCTATAACGAATGTTACCATCTCATGACTTGAAACTATCAACTAACTTACGCGTTTCAGATTGACTGCGGTGTTACATTGTGAGAAGTATTGAAACTATCATTGTCGCAATCCACAGGCGAAAATCTGCTTCACTCCTTTATCAACGATGGTCGCCTGTGCAGAGGTTTCTTCGTTTCTCATGAATATGCATAAACCTGATTAGCCAATCACTGCGAGTACGAGTAAATTTTCTCGCCATTGTGACCCAACACGACCTTTCATGCTTTTTGAATTAGTTTCACAATCAAAGTTTTTCTTCCAAGCACAGAACTTACTTATCGATAAAATAGGCACTTTTATTAATGTGTAGGATATTGTTATACTGTGTTGTTGTTTATGTGTACTTACGAAAGACGAGGAAATCGCAGCACATACAGCCACAGGTGATAATGGAGCATGGTGGATTATTACCCTGGCTTGCGAAGATGTGAAACACCAGAATACTGAGGAAAACTAAAGTCTATTTTTATCTGTGGAAATCATTTTGAACTAGACAATAGCTACAATAAATTGTCTTTGACACTGACTTAAAAAGAGAGAAAGGGAGCACCACTAATATGTTAAAGGCTTCACATTAGTATTTCTATTACGAAAACTTTTATTTCCTTTATATGTTCTTCAGTAATAGACAAGAAAATAACCCTACTATTAGTATTAATTACTGTACTACTATGATTATTGCTACTACTAAAATTGCTATTGATAATACTACTACTACTAATACTACTACTACTAATAATAATAATAATAATAATATTATTATTTAATCAATTATAATATTACAAATAAAAATAAATGGAAGAACAACAACTATAGCAAGAAGAAGAACAATAACAACTACAACAACAATAATTATGATGATCGAGAATTGGTATTGCAAACTCTTCATTTCCATCGATATATGTTCTTCTATAATAGATAAGGGAACAGTCCATGACAATAATGACAACAAAAACAACACTACTACTACTAATAAGAAGAATATAAACAAGAAGAAGAACAACAATAAGAATAGGCAACAGCAACAGCACTAATACTACTACCACTACTATTAGTAACGACAATGATGATGATGATTGTTGTTTCTATAAAAAAAAAAATAATAATAATAATAATAATAATAATAGTGTTGTTGTTATTATTATTATTATTAGTATTAATATTATTATTATTATTACTATTTTAAAAATAATGATTACTGTTTTAGACTTTTTCCAATGTATCCATAAATCTTGGAATAAAGAAAAATCTTAAGTAACAAATTTAAAAGACCACGGAGGAGTGTCAATGATATTCAGGGGAATAATGGCTTAGCATTATTCCTACAAAAATTGAATACTACTACTAATAATAATAGCAATAAGAATAACAAAAATGACGATTTTAGTAGCCATTAGTATGTGCAGTAATAATGATGATGATATTGATACATGATTATAACAGAAGATATAAGACAAGAAGAAGAGGAAGAAGATGTTGATAATAACGTTTCCGCATGCTCTCATTATAATCTCGTGTTCTTTAACTTTCCATTTCCAGAAAGGTCGTTAAGTGCAATTTATTTCAGACTCGAGGAATCAAAAATGATGAATACAATCACTAGAAACAACCACCTTCACATACCAGCTAAAAGTGGTCAAATTTACTTCAACTCATTAATTATTAATTATACTGTATATTATTATTCAATGGGTATGAGAGAAGACGACAATGAGGATAATACTACTACTACTAAATATTATAATAATAATAATAACTATTATTATTAGTATTATTATTATTATTATTGTTGTTGTTGTTGTTGTTGTTGTTGTTGTTGTAAAAATAATGATTACTGAGCCTGTTAATAGTTTTAGACTTTTTCCAATGTATCCATAAATCTTTGAATAAAAAAAAACTATTATAATTATTATTATTATTATTATTATTATTATTATTATTATTATTATTATTATTATTATCATCACCCCCTCAGTTTCAAAGAAGTGTAGATATATTGTGATAACGTCTATTGGTCCAAACATACCGGACTTATGTGTGTAATGTCCCTGAACTCCTGCTACACCATTGAAGGTTGACAAATGACACTTGGGTGAACGATATTAGTCTTATGAGTATAGATTGTGACAGTAATTTTAAAATTGTGATAATTCCTCTGAGGATGGACCTAGTTGTTAGGGGTCACACAAATTTCCAATAACTCTTGAGAAATGGCATATGTAGCCAGTGATCCAAGTGTTAAAACATTTTAGAATAGGACACATGGGTGATGTCGCCTGGAGTTGTTCCTTGTTCGGAGGAACTTAGCCCCAAGTTCATACCATAGAAACTATTGCAATCACCATATATATACTTATTGAGTATGAACAGAGAAAAATATACAAGCAGCTTACACCTACCCATGGGTCCATACTTACCCTTAGGGATTTAGCTCCTGGTCCATAACCTACAAACTAATGAGATCTTCACCCTTTAACTACATATTGTTACGAAATTATATATCATTTTCCTTTTAATAATGGTATAGTTTATTAGTTTATGATCTCTGTTTTTAGTCTAACAGCTGTCGTCTTGCTGTGAGTACACATACGGTAGGCTCGATCGATATTTCGAAACCTTAGTCATATCACGTTGTTTTAGCGCGCGTGAGACATGAACTTCTGACCTAGATTCTATGAGTAAACACTTTGTTATTGATAATAATGTCAGTGCGAGAGGTACTTTAAGCGGTATCACGCATAACCTAATTTCTGATTGGTTTGGAGAAGGTTGTTTCTAGAAGGATTAAATGGGTTTTTATTTCGATTCTGCGTATTAAGAGACTATATTATAGGGAATAATCCTGTGTTTAGGCATTCTTCATAGTTACATTGAATTGAGAGGTCATAAACGAGTTTGGTTCATTTTGTGTGTGGGATATTCTTCTTTGGAGATCTATTTATTTTAATACAGTGCATTCTGGATTAGTACTGTTTCTTCAACCTTAATAATTATACAGCTCCGTGGAATTATCGGAAACATTTCTAGAACTTGTGATATTCCATATTCGCAAGGATTACTTGGATATAATTTATTCTTATTAACACATTAGTACAGTGAAGGTTACTTCATTCGGAACATACTACATTCGGAATATTTGGATTGACTTCCGGATCAGTGAACTTTAGAACAATTTAGAACTTTTAAGGATATTATATGCTGTAAGTTATTTTAATTCTTTCACTTTGATTGTTTGCTGAAATATTTTAATATTTTAGGAAAATTAAAGATTTGTATTTTAAATCTTGAAAGCTTGTTTGAGTCTTTTCTTTTGTTACATTACCCCTAGTCGTAACAATATACACATACTGGCCATGGAAAGATAAGTGCAGATCCACAATCGACATTTTTGTCTCTGGTTAGCACCTAGCCTCAGGGACCTACCCAAGTGGTTTAAAGAGGTGACAAAAGTGCAGCTGAGGATATGTATTATACAAACACTGAATTCTAGTTATTATTATTATTATTATTAGTAGTAGTAGTAGTAGTAGTTGTAGTATTAGTAATAGTAGCATTTTATTTTTTATTAAAATTTCCTTATTTATTTTAATTTATTTATTTCTCTTAGCCCTTCTTTTATATGCTTATTAGCCTGTCCAGTTATAGCACACTGGGGAAACTGGAATCTGAATTAGTGGTCACCTCCATGTCATGATTATGCATTAATGAACAAATTCATTGTCACAAGACTTTTGTGCCCTATAAATGCAGGGTATATGGCACTATCAATAGCTGAAATGTAAATGTAACGACCATGAAAAAAAAATCGTTATGTCGACAGATTTATTGGTCTAGCATCGGGGCATGATGCTGCCCCAATGGGAGTTTCCTCTAACCCTTCCCACCCCAATTTAGATATTTTTACATTTATATTGGGGTGTGGGGTCAGAGCACATTGCGTAGGTAAACACTAGATGGCAAGGACTGGTCAAGTAATCAGCCTGAATAAATCAGTGCAACTTTTGAATATTCATATCTCCCTCCGCTTCATAACCACAAACTCCTACAGCCAGTTTCAACTATCTGGTGTTTACCTTGCTTACAACAACAAACAGAATAATACCGACGTGATGCGGCGCCTAAGGAATTAATATGCTAGTGACAGGGTGAATATGAACAGAATTGACACTGGGCAACTTATCTCTACGTACCGCTTTTGTGTGAGCCTTCTCCAGTCAAAATACGTCTTCTACCAGCTATATTGATAGTCTGAAATAAACAAAAGTCATACATAAGGAGTCAAAAGATGGCAAATTATTAAAACTTTTTGAAATAAATAAGCATTATTTATTTCAACAGATCAAATAGTATTAATCGCATTGTAAAATTTGAACAAAGGCGTTCACTATTAAAGTCCTTCTACGCTGATTATCTCTTTCACGCACCATGTAACAGGGCCACGTGGCTCGTCGTTCAATTCCTACCATGCGTGGCACGATTAGACAGACATAATGAGGACGTAAGTTATTATTGTTTAACTTAATAAAATATCCAATGAGATGTTCCGATCTTTAATGGATTGCATTAATGCTATACATTGTTATTTGACAACATTGTAAACGATATATTACAATTTGCTCAGTTTTTTTTTTTTAAATTGATGTGCTTAATTTACTACTACCCTTCACAGTTACCATATCTTCTTCAGTAATAATAATAATAATAATAATAATAATAATAATAATAATAATAATAATAATAATAATAATAATAATAATATTTAATCAGGTAATAATCAGGACCAGCCCTAGAGGAAATGGCGCCCTGTGCGAACTTTGAATTTGGCGCCCCTCGCCCCAACTTTGCATTCGATCACCCCACTCACCTACCCTTCCTCCATCACAGCGCCCTGTGATGTAGCACATTTCGCCAACCCCTAGGGCCGGCCTTGATAACAACAACAACACAACAATAATAATAATAATAATAATAATAATAATAATAATAATAATAATAATAATAATAATAATTATACTTGTTTCAACAGGGCAACAGATAGTGGTATAAATATCAATCTCCCTGCTGTAGGGCTGTAACGCCGTGTATTTCAATCATGAAAGTCCTACTACGCACATACATGGATTGCGGCATAAGACAAGTATAATTACAAATAATTAATACGTCATGATATACCAGATATATCAAAGGACAAAAATAAGAGAGACGTCTAGCTATGACATTGAAGCCTCGACTGACTTTTAGATAGGTCGAGGAACTCCGTGAACGAAAGAAGGTAGTAGTACTACTAGTAGCACTAGAGAAAGCCAAGGAGAGAGAGAGAGAGAGAGAGAGAGAGAGAGAGAGAGAGAGAGAGAGAGAGATATGGGAGCGAGGAGAATGAATTGCACAGTACCATTGCACATAGTCGACAAAATGATACTGCATACACAATAAGAATACAAATCATAAACGCAGTAAATTCATGTTTTCAAACAATGTAGCAATTGGTTCAATACTACAACAGTTGCAATTTTAATAAACTAAAACATTTATGGTATTACTATCAGTGGCTCTTCTTGTTGTAAGTCACTAAAATATATATATTCGTTGGAAACTTGTATAGATAATTGGGGGGTAGGGAGTAATGCATTATTTTTTGTTTTTTGCAGAAGTGATGTGTTGCATTCGGAAAAAGTAACGTGTTACTTTTTTTTATTAAGAACTGGTTTCCTTTAAACCAATTACAACTGAGATTATTAGCCATTTATCTGGTATACCAGGTACATATGTAACTCATATATTAGTATGTGGTACTACAGTGCATAAGGGGTTTCTAATGTTAAACAGGTTCAAAAATGTATGGGACACAAGGGGAATTTAATATTAGGCCACCATTTTGAAATGTATGTTGTAACAGTGTAACATTATGGGCATGTCTGTTCCTTGACTGAAATACCGTATTTACATCATACGTTTCACGGGATGAATCTGTCTGTTTGTAACATGTTGGTTCTATTTTCGCAGAAAATATGAGTTTGTATGCACACTAACTGAAATGCCATATTTTGTTTTGCTTCATAAATATATGGACATAATTGTAAATGCAAGTGGTGTATCATAACGTGGTTACATCTGAGAGAGTATGAGAGAGGGAGAGATAAAGAGAGAGAGAGAGAGATAGATAGAGAAAGAGAAAGAGAGAGAGAGAGAGAGAGAGAGAGAGAGAGAGAGAGAGTGGCCTTACTCAAGAGGCAACATACCGTAAATAAATATTATTATTATTATTATTATTAATTTTTAAAATTTTTCATAATATGTCTGAGAGAGAGATTATAAAATGCATATATGTCTGTATGTGTGTATGTGTGTGTGAAACACAGAGAGAGAGAGAGAGAGAGAGAGAGAGAGAGAGAGCAAGTCTTACTTAGCAGGCTACAGACCAGAAAAATCGTTATTATTATTATTAATTTTTCACGATGTGTCTGAGAGAGAGAGAGAGAGAGAGAGAGAGAGAGAGAAAGAGAGAGAGAGAGAGATGGCCTTACTCAATAGGCTAAGAATCATAAAAAATATTATTATTATTATTATTATTAGCTTTTCATGATGTGTCTGAGATAGATTATACAACGTGTATATGTCTGTATGTGCGTGTGTATGAAATAGTGAGAGAGAGAGAGCAAGCTTTATTCAACACTCTACATAGCACAAAAGATCACTATTATTATTATTGCTATTATTGTTCATTTTTACGATGTGTTTGATAGAGAGAAATAGAGAGAGCAGACCTTACTCAACAGGCTACAGACCATAAAATGTTATCATTATTATTGTCCCGACTATTACTATTATTATTATTATTACTTGTATTTTTATTATTATTATTATTATTATTATTATTATTATTATTATTATTGTTTTTCACAATGTGTCTGAGAGAGAGAGAGAGAGAGTTGGCCTTACTGAACAGGTTACAGACGATAAAAAATCATAATCATTATTATTATTACTACTACTAATAATAATTGTTCATAATTTTTCATGACGTGTCTGAGAGAATATAAAATGTGTATATGTCTGTATGCATGTTATTATTATTATTATTATCATTATTATTATTATTATTATTATTATTATTATTATTATTATTATTATTATTAATATTATTATTATTATTATTTCTTAGCTTTTCAATATAACATATGACGCGGAACATTTTCAAAATAATGAAAATTTTATTATCCAGCATGAACTCTTAGACAATTTAATATCAAAGAAGGATGTGTGAATCGCACTTTCAAACCTGAAAAACGAAAAAACCGGTGGAATAGATGCTTTATCAAGTGATTTTTTTAAAGTGCACTAGTCATATTATTACCCCAATACTTACTCAATTGTTTAATAAATTATTTAATACTGATTATTTTTCACAAAACTGGTCAACAGCGATAATAACTAAAATTTTTAAAAAGGTGATGCATGTAATCCATCTAACTATAGAAAAATGCGTTTGCTCTCAGTTTTAAGTAAGGTATTTACAACTATTATGAATAACCGATTACAAGACTGGGTTGCACAAAATGAACTTCTGGGAGATGAACAGGCTGGCTTCAGACTGGATACTCAACAGTTGACAATATGTTCATACTATACACATTAATAAGCAAATATTTGAAAAAGCACGAGGGAGATTTAATACCGTTTTCATGGATTTTGGAAAGGTTTTTCACTGAGTAGAGACAAATCTTTTATAATATAAAATTTTAAATTATAATATAAGTACCAATATGTACGAATGATTAAAGCAATTTACAAAGATGTGAATGCTTGTCTCAAGTCTAATAATTCCCAATTTCCAACTGGAGTACGGCAAGAATGTGTTTTAGCTCCATTACATTTTGCCTTGTTTCTAAATGATCTTCAGAGTAATATGGCAGACGAGTCTAGGGGGATAACACTAAAAACAATAGATATGTTTATATTGTTGTATGCCGATGATTTAATACTATTCTCAGATACAGTGGTTCAGCTCCAGAAAAAGTTAAATATATTGAGAAGGTATTGCTCTCGATGGAAACTATCAGTCAACCTTGGAAAAACACGAATTGTTGTATTCCGCCAGGGAGGCTATCTACGTAACAATGAGAAATGGTACTATGGTCCAACAGAAATCGCAACTGAAACATACTATAAATATTTGGGCTGCATATTCTCCTGAAAAATATCTTGGTAAATGTGTCAGAAAACTTTGGTCTGTCAAGCAGCAAAAGCTATACACACACTGAAAATTAATCTAAATTCGGCAAATTACCTGTACATACCCTGCTTCACATATTTGACACAACAGTTTTGCTTATTTTAAACTGTGGATCCAAAATATGGGACTTTCATGAACACCTGATATAGAAAAGGTGCACACTGAGTTTTGTAAATTTATACTAGGTCTGACAACTAACACACCATATGCTTTTGTTTATCATGAATTAGGAAGAATGCCTTTTAAAAAAAAACATTCCATATATTCGAATTATTAAGTACTGATTTCGGATTTTAAATATGACAAATAGCAGAGTATCAAGACAATGTTACAATTTTCAATTGAAATGGGGTGAAAACTGTATTTGTTAAGCAAATAATGTAAAAAAATATACTACTAAAATATGGATTTTATAATGTTTGGTGAAGACAGGGTGCAACTGACAAACGACTGTTTATAGAAATGTTTAGACAGTGATGTAAACATATTTTCATGCAAGATTAATATAAAGGATGTATTACGTTTTTATAAGTGTATTAAAGATAACTTTACACGACAACAATATTTAGATGACCTAGGTGAGCCGTATTTAGGTAATCTTATTTGTTGGTTAAGAACAGTAAATTTACCAATTAGAGCAACTGGAAGGTATGAATATATTCGCTATGAAGATGGAATATCTTTGATATGTAACACCGAAATAGAAAACCAATACCACCTTATTGTGACATGTCCTATTTATGCTGAACTAAGGAGAAAGTAAATACCCTTGGATATTTACAGAAACCCAAACATCCCAAAATTCTACTCATATATACATATGAGTAATAAGAATTTGTTAATGTCAAATTTATCTAAGTTTATTTGTAAACCATTACAAATTACAGAAAGTAATATGACACCATGTCTTGACTTGTACCTAGGTATGTATTAAACTAGACAGCTTTAAGTCCATGCTAAGACCCGGCTTATGAATACCAGCATGCAGGAATAGTGATGAATTACATAGTCGAAAGTGTATGAAAATAGTAATGTTATACCATGTAAATATATAAATATGTCTACCATGAAATGATGTACCGCATATTAATTTGTATGTATTTTTCGGCCGTTGACCTTCAATACGAAAATTAAGATTATAATTATTATCATAACTATTATTATTATTATTATTATTATTATTATTATTATTATTATTATTATTATTCATGATGTGTGAGAAAGAGGGAGAGGGAGGTTATAAAATGTATGTGGGTGACAACCATAGTCCTGATGTGGGTGGGTGTCTGCTTGAGAGAGAGAGAGAGAGGCTGTAACTTAAATGGGGTATGTTTGAATATTGTATTAATACTTCAAAAAATGAAATCAAGATATACAGACTTTCGTATTCGTTATATTTTCCCCACGAATTGCACTTACATTTCAAGAATGCATTCCAAAAATGTCACATTCATATGAAATCCACTCGTTTTGTAAAATCTCATTGGATAGAATTGCATCAACACTATAATCCTTCTTTGCTAAGTGTAGATTTAATGTTTACAAAACAATCCAATAGTTAGTGTCACTCCATTAGGTTTTGAATAAGTCTAGCGTATTTTTTTTATCCGTTTGTTATAAATCTAAGATATGTCAGGAGCTAATTTTGTTGTAAAGTGACTGACTCCATACTACAGTTTTGACAGTGATGAGTTTCAGGTTCTTGAATGTACATGTTGCAAGTGCGATAAGTCACACAAAAGTTAAGAATGTAAATTGATGTCTCTTGAGAACAGTCAAAGTAAAAAAAAATGAAATCAATGTTTTTTTTTCTTGTTCTGGTCGTCATTCAATACTTCGTCGAGTTTCATGTCATAATATTGATTATTCAACTCAACAATTTGTCCCAAAACAAAAATAGCATTGTTTCTTTCATGTACTAACATAAAGATTTTTGTTATTGGTACTACGATGCTGCACACACCTTCTAATGCATGTATGTCCTGCATTCATGATACTTTAAATCTTTCTAACAATCTTGTGATAATAACTTTTTCACACAAAGGTCGTTATCTTGATCTGGTTTTAAGTACACATTTTGCATTGGATAACCTTTGAACTTTTTGTAGCATCCAGTTTGTCTCTTTACTGGTAGCCATCATTTTTAGGTCCACCACTGGCAAAACTCAAAGTAGTCACCACTGTCAGTAACTTTGCAAAAGAAAAATGCAGTGTTAAGTCTGGCAGATTTCTTCACAAAACATTACCATTGTTTACAACGATGAAACATGCTTTCTGCTTAAGCAAGACAGGAACGCCTAGCATATTAGCATATAAACGTTAGACCCATTGTAATATTATACAAAAGTTTCAGTTTAATGTTGCCACTGATGTTGAAGGTATATGACTTTCAGAAACTTTAACACAAACTTGAACATTGTTTACCATGATGCTTAAGTAGGCAAGACGGACAAGACAGGAACTGCTTGCTTACTATGGTATAAACGTCAGACCTAGAGTTGTATTTTCAGAGTTTTTATTGAGGTGAATGCACCAACTGATGTAAAAGAAAACTGTAATGCAAAACTGCAAAACTGTTACATTGTCGACATTGATGTCACTACCAACGGAAAACAGAATACTATATCTCACCATGCTCACACAGGTGAAACAAAAAGATCAGTAAAGGTATCAGATATCATCAGAAATTAAATACTTCAAGAAAAATATACAATTATTGTAGAAGAAACTAGCACTTATAATTTATTCATTCTGTTATTAATGATGTTTGTACCAAAACAAGGGTTCTATGATTACACTGTGTTGACTGTGAATGACATTATGATTATGATGAAATTGCCTTCTGCTTGTAAAGAGGAGACTATCAGGGTGCATGTTTTAGACCTATAGTAATAGTATACAGAACTTTTTGTTGAATACAACAACTGATGCAGAAGAAGCACGACTTTCAAAAAGATCAATAATTTTTTTTAGGATTGTTGACGAAGCAGACAACAATTTAATAACCCGCATATTGTGATATCTATGTCTCACCACTTTCAGGTAAAACCAAAACAAAAGAAACAAAATTTGCTTTAATCTCTTTATCAAACTCACCTTTAGATTTATGAGTTCTAACAGGTGCTTTCTAGCATTTTTAACATTATGTAGTGGTCCACGAATTAATACCTTGTCACTAGTGCTGCCCTTGGCTGGAAAATGGATAACTACACCACCACATTCATCCATGTTTGAACTTATCAAGCATTCCTTTGCATCAATAATTGAGGTATGGAGTTTTTC
Source organism: Margaritifera margaritifera (assembly GCA_029931535.1). NCBI lineage: Eukaryota > Metazoa > Mollusca > Bivalvia > Unionida > Margaritiferidae > Margaritifera > Margaritifera margaritifera. The sequence continues at coordinate 655,011 of JAQPZY010001032.1, read as the reverse complement.
TTGGATCTTAATGTTAATTTCATTTTTCCTGGCCTGAAATGAACAATATTAATAAGACAGGAATCAAGTAAGAAAAATTTGTTCATTTTTAATCAGATGAAAAATGTCAAACGACTTAAATCCATTTGTATCATCATGAATTAGATTGAGACTTTGAAGTGAACATACAGAAAGTTTTAGATCACTAAAATATACTGTAAATTTGTATTATTAGTAGCAATTTTCATTCAAATCTCTCCCCCCCCCCACACACACACACATCTCATATGCGACTGCAAAGCAATGGTAAAGCATTAATTGATTGTTTGATCACTACCAAGAGTTGTTACAATAATGAGAAATAAAATATATCATGATACATTTATGATAGATTAGAGACAATGAAAACTATAGTAGCAAATGCAAAATTTCTCATGGTTTATGTCATTTTTTACTTCCCAAAGCACATAGTATATCCATTTAAAAGAATGGATACTCCATACAACTGTATGCAATCCAATGCAATTTTAAAAACATCTGGGAAACGTCACAGCATTTAAGTTCAGGAACATAAACTGTCAATCACTTTTTATGTCTTTTTAGCAACACATGCTTGCATAATATTAGTCACATTACACGAATAGGAAAATCCATTTCCAGGGACAACTAAAAATAAACGCCGGGCGACCATTTTTTCCAATGTGAAAGCCCGGTCAGGCAACAAAACATATTATAAAAAATGATCGTGTAAAAGGTTATTATAACATTATATATATATATATATATATATATATATATATATATATATATATATATATATATATATATATATATATATATATATATATAATGCTTTTTCAATGGTCTGTGTGATACTTTTTTCTCTTAGTTAACTTTGGGTAAAAGAAAATTGTAAGTTTAAAGAACCAAACCAGTCACAACTGTCACTGCACACTATAAAGGCTTGTGGAGTAAGGGCTAAACAAAACTCCCGTGTGGAAAGCGTAGAGTTAGAAACAGGATTAATAATACTGGATTAACATTAACGTGTACCATATGGTGCAAACACAGATACATTTTCAAAATGTTTCTACCCCTGCTATATATCCATGAACATATCCAAAATATATACGGATAATGAAAGCACTGTATTTTCCCCTGTAAGACACTGTCCCATACTCAATACATATCCTATTGTGAAAGCAATTACCGTGTCTGATTTAAATGTTTGTCATTTAATGAATAATGTCTTCGCTGCATTTTTAAACATTCTGTTTACCACAAGTACTATTCGCTATTCCATTGAGAAAAAAAGAATACAAGAGCACATTGTTATTACTAAATACGTTTCACACATATAAATAATCAGCAGATCAGTCCCTATTTCCCAAAGCCATTTGAACCACATCGGTCTGAAGTGAAACTTTGTCTTACGTGTAGATAACCTACTTTGCATGAACTGGCTTAGGGTATTTGTTTTCAGGTCGATTGAGACCTTATTTCCACTGTCCTTTTCTTCATTTAAATGAGAAATCAGCTGGTCCAAATACCATTTTAAAAAGCTTGTTTTGAGTTCTTCCTTGTAGAATTTGTTGACAGATAAACATATGAGATGCAGCATATCCATGCAGGTGACTGGCACAAATGGTGATATGATACCAATTTCCTTTAAATAAGGGAGAAGCCTCTACATGTGATAAGTTTCGAAAACACCAGAGTGCTACCGCCTTCTGATCAGACTGACTAAACGGAATTAAATCATGTAGAACGTTCATCTGGAATATCCAAAATGTGATTATGAAGCAAAGGATGCCTTCGCAGTGAGCAAGCTCGCAAAAGCAGGATCGTGATTTTAATTGAAGTTTCCTGCTCTTTGACTAGTGTGACAGTGACACTGTAATAGTTGAAAGAATGAAACCTGATTTCAACAGAACTATTTACAGATGCTGAGGAATTGGAATTTATAGTTTGATGAATGGTCTCATAGTGCAATGAACCACAGATTTGAACACTTCTGAAATTTGGATAAGTGATGTTTGCTTTAGTGGTATTAACAGTATATAGTGATCAATAAAATGAGTGTGCTTAGTGTCACGTTTAGAGGTCAATAGACGATACACTTCGCTAGCTCATAGATGAAGAATGTCGCTAGGGACAATATAATTTCTGACAGGAATTTATCCTTACTTAAATGTATATTTACCCGCATACGTTCTCTGTCACAAACATACTGAATTAATGATGATATCACCAACAGTAGAGCAACTAAACTCTCAGTGTAAACAATGTCCACCATGCTGTGTCAGTAAGTACAGTCTACTATCTTTTTGATTGGTCAAAAGTATGTGTGACGTAAGTCATGTGACGTGAGAAGTTTGAGCCCACATAATTTGATTGAAGAGAAAATAATCTCGTAGATGAATCTTCTTCTTTTATTTGATCGAATATTAAAGTCTGAAAACAATGTCTTTTACGATGCGACAGATTGTATTATGTGAAATAAAAATATTTCTGTCTTTGTTTTGTGATTATGACATGAGTTTCTCATAGATTTGGAAGACTGAATTTTTATCCGTACAAATGCAGTGGCTTGTTTGTTTACAAACGCTACTAAGAAGCTGATGGATGCCACCCTGAAAAGATCTACGCTCTGTAAAAGTAAGATGTCAGTAAGGGTCTCAAATTGAGATTTCCCTTTTTGGTGTTTTGAAATGGCTGCCTGCAACCATATCAAATGGCAGAAGTAGTTGACGAACGAATTGTTCTTCATTATTTGATGGAAACTATGTAATAAAAAATCAAGAGCTCCTGAAAGGAATTGATGCTCTACTGGGCAAAAAGAATTTTCAGGAATTCAGGATAAGACTATTTCTTCCTTTTAACTGCTGTGTGTTGAAACCATCTCTGATATTCTTCAGCGATAACAAGACTGATTTTCAACTTAGCTGCTGTGTTGGACATATTGAATGTTAGATTGGCACCATTTTCATTTAGGACAAAGTAGACACCATTAGAAGTCTTTTTGTGAAAATCCTATGCCATAATAATCATCTATTCAGGGGGAGTAGTGACAACAAGATTTTCAAAACAGCCATAGTGGTAGCCATATTGTACGTACGACTGGCACATCTTTAAGCGAGACATGATCGCAACAGATCAGTTACAAACATTAGGCAGACAGTATCATAGTCACAGGTTTTAAATACACCATCATATATAGAATGTATACAGTTGTCATAAACAAAACATGACAGAATTTTTTATGATCACAATGATGCCACTGGTGCCGCCAAAGTGATACCTGTTTTATTCCCATTCACAGACTCAACCAAAAATCTAATTGACAAACTAACATTTAACCAACGTGACACCAATGGTCAAATTTACTTCAATAAGGAGCTTCAGTGATTAAATGCGCTAACAAGCTGAATTATCAAAATATGTACTTGTAAAATCTATCCCTTTAGACATGGGGGACCAACAACTTGCATAGAAAATACAAGCAGTCAAACAAGTATATAAGTAACTCAAACGAAGCAAGTATACTGCAAATTCCTCTCTAACCTATTATATAAAAAGAAGACACAGAGTCCCAAGTGGACGAATAGCCTTCACAGATCACTCATACATCTCACCTCTGTCCGCGTGAGTTCGAGTCTCGGCTTGACTAACTTGGGTATATATGAGAAAGCTTGCCAGTAGTTTCCCGTGGGTCAGTGGTTATTACCGGGATCGTCCCAGGTTCTTCCTTCGCCAAATATACTGGCCACCATGTATAGCCTATTATGTGCTGAAGAATGGCATTACATCCCACAAAACGAAACCAAACCTAAGAACACACAATTGGTACACAAAATGCGCTAACACTGCTGCTATTGCAAGCAGCAACATTGTAACAATGTCTCATTATCTGCTAACAAAAACAGGATGATTGCTGTGTTTAGTAAACATACCATTCTTGATGCTATTTTTATGAGTTTCTGCTTTGCCTTCTCGACTCCCTTTTGGTCTCCTTCAATGCGGATAATGGGGCTGTTTTCTGCATCAGAGGGGATACGAATCATCACACCAGTCTCATTCCTGACCTTTCTAACTGAGTAAAGAAATCAAAGTAGTAACTAAATTAGAATTTTTGTGGCCTTCTTCACTTATCCATGTCAATTTATCACGAGGACTCGAAATTGGTCCTTGTTACATGGCTTTCCTCTCAAATATGGTGCAATTGAAGGTGGTTGTTTAAACCTAGAAATTACTTCACAAAACATTGATGGCACTTGTTTGAAAGGCAACATTTCACGTGAAAAATCTATTAGATCATAATATAACCATTAGAACATATATGGATCCAACAATCATCATAATAATTAAGTTTTAGCACAATCAACTTGAAGCTGTAACAGACGTTCTACACAGATAGCGAAATACATTAACGAGAAAAGAGATGGACATAATGACTAATAGTTTATCATTTAATGCATTTGGCCAAGGCAAAAAGAAAATATATATCCCTAGGCTTCAGTTACATGGTGCTACTTAAATAGTAACCTTGTATTTCTATATCAATATTGTAAAATTTGAGGAGTGTTCCAGTACTCTGTAGGCACAAATGAATTTGTAATCATGGAAAATGCATTGTAAATTTGGCACAAGATGATACTAACAGAATCTATTGTCAACATGTTCAGCAAATGACGTTATTAAACCAAAAGAAGGGAACCAATTGCCCTTAATACTTACTATTAGCACCTGCTTTTCCAATGATGTATTTGTGAAATCGCTGTTCAATTTCAACTTCTGCAAAATCCATGCGACTTTGCTGAAAATACAAAATTGCACAACTTTCTACCTGTGTTCATTTTGTAGATATGGAAAAAGTGGGGTCATTTAGAAACAACAAGGGTTGCAAATATCCTAACCTGTTTTTTTATTGAAGAAATTCAAACACGTATTATTGCAGGCGTTCACATCATGGGTTCCTTAATTTCTGCAATATTTACTTTTCCAGCATGATATGCCTTGCATCAGTCTTGGTATGGTCTGACTAAAGCACAGTTTCCAAAATCCAACAATCATCATAGTAATTAAGTTTTAGCACAATCAACTTGAAGCTGTAACAGAAGTTCTATACAGATAGAGAAATACATGAATGAACAAAGAGATGGACATAATGACTAATGATTTATCATTTAATGCATTTGTCCAAGGCAAAAAGAAAGTATATATCCCTAAGCTTCAGTTACATGGTGCTACTTAAATAGTAACCTTGTACTGCTATATGAATACTGTAAAATATGAGGATTTTGACATTACTTTGTCGACAGAGATGAATTTTTAATCATGGAAAATGCATTACAAATTTGGTACAAGATGATACGAACAAAATTTATTGCCAACATGTTCAGCAAATGAAGTTATTCAATCAACAGAATATTGTAAAATTTGAGGAGTGTTCCAGTACTCTGAAGACGCAGATGCATTTTTAATCATGGAAAATGCATTGTAAATTTGGCACAAGATGATACTAACAGAATTTATTGTCATCATGTTCAGCAAATGACGTTATTCAATCAACAGAAGGGAACCAATTGGCCTTAATACTTACTATTAGAACCTTCTGTAAAATAGGAGGAGTGTTCCAGTACTCTGTAGACACAGATGAATTTGTAATCATGGAAAATGCATTGTAAATTTGGCACAAGATGATACTAACAGAATCTATTGTGACCATGTTCAGCAAATGACATTATTCAATCAACAGAAGGGAACCAATTGCCCTTAATACTTACTATTAGCACCTACTTTTCCAATGACGTATTTGTGAAATCGCTGTTCAATTTCAACTTCTGCAAAATACATGCGACTTTGCTGAAAATACAAAACTGCACAACTTTCTACTTGTGTTCATTTTTAGATATGGAAAAAGTTGGGTCATTTAGAAACAACAATGAGTTGCAAATATCCTAACCTGTTAATTTTTTTTTTTTTTTTTGGTTTATTGTAGAAATTCAAATACATTTTATTGCAGACATTCACATCATGGATTTCTTAATTTCTGCAATATTTACTTTTCCAGCATTATATGCTTTGCATCAGTCATGGTATGGTCTGTCTACAGCATGGTTTTCAACAATTTCCTTGTGCACTAAAATAATCATGTCCAATGTTCAAGATGCAATAGTTTTAGATGACAAGGAAATTGTAGAAATCCATGCTATAGTCTGACTTTATGACTGAATCAAAATATATAATGGAGTAGGTCATATTTACTGCAGGAATGATTCAATCGATAACCCAGCACCTGTGACCATTATTAGTGCCCCCCCCCCCCCCGTTCGCGAGCCTTCTATATTGGGAATAGAATTATTCACGCTCAAGTAACCATTCACCTCAAGAATTTAGTGTGGATAGACAGGTCTATATTTGTCCTCCCTGTACGCCACTTTGGAGATAAATGCAGCGGTGTTTGTACTTCTCTTCTTTACATTTTCTATTAATGACCATCGACCAGGAGATCTCAATTCGTGCCCAAGCTAACAAAATACATAAGCCATTTGTGTCAGCCAATGATATTGGTCGTCTTATGCTTTTTTGGCAATGAGTGCACTCAATTCAGAAGCCTTGGATGCACTCGATTCAGTCTAAAAATGAACCATAATGATCTTTAATATTAATTTTATTGGGTCGTTTTTATGCCCTGGTGGTGACATGGAAGGAACTTTCTTCCACCAATGATGAGAAATAAGTCATTGATGCAAGGGCGTGGCCGAAACGAAGCCATGCAATGTATTTCCTTCCATGAACATAATAAATAATCTTTTCAAATGTAAAAGAGAATTATTGTGAAAAAGGTGTGATCGAACAAGTTACATAATTTGGTTAAGGAAAGGAAAATTATATGAGGTTTAGGAAAATGTTTTTGTTTAATTTATTTTATTTTTTGGGTTGGGTGGTGAAACTAATTTTAACTATGAAATACCTACCTGTCACTATTGCCTTGCTTACCTCTTCTGCGACCAAAGTACACTCATCCAACCGCATAATTCTATCTTCCCATTAGATGGAAAACTCCAGAACATCTCGAACATAAAGAACACAGACCCAGTCTAACTCCCACAGGACTATGCGGGACGATTTTCTTCTTTTGCTTGAACCTAGAATACGCTTAGGTCGTTAAAGTGGATGGTGAGAAAAGGGAATGTTGCAAAAATGACAAGCAAGTATTACATGATTAAAAATAGTTTTACCCCTCCCCAAGAAAGCAAAACCAAAAACAAAAATACATTTTGATAGCACTAGTACATAACATGTCTCTCTTGCCTTCCCGAATTTGCCAGTTTGGATTGAGGCTGATGGTTTAAATATACTTGTATAAAATTGATATACTCACCCTCATGGTAGGAGTGTCCACTACAGTATGTTCGCGGCAGATTGCGCAAGTGTTTTGTGACGTGACTATTGGGCCCAAGGAATAGATGCCTTCGCTCTAGTGCAACAAAGAGCGAACGTACAAGGAGGATAAAGTAGTGTGTCTCCGCCAAAATCAGGCTATCATAACATCATTCAATGAAGAACGATTAAGATAGGCTCATACAATAGCAATAGCCCTAACTTCATAGGGTTTATTCTCATGAAAGAAAGATTCCTACAATCCACTTGTGTGTATGCTGATATGCTGATGATATTTGACAATAGCAAGTCTACCAACTAATTTTTGTCTAAAAGTGTATCCAATGCTTCAAAGAAAACATATATTTTATTTTATTTTCAAGTTTGAATCTCCAGTCATTTTCTAAAGGATTGTATGACTTGATAACTTGTGTTCAATTGTATCTTGTTGCTTTTTTGGGTCATGTGCACTCAAACAGACATTTTGAGTCTCCAAAAGCCTCTAATACTGTCTGGAAGGTTGGCAGGTATGAAGTCGCAATAGTAAGATTTTCAGCTGGCCACCGTGGCCATACAATTGGAGGTCTCATAGGAATCAGCTTCACTTAGGATCATGCAGACGTCACACGAAGTCTTTTCGTCAAAGCTGATGTCAATACAACAATCCATATAGTAGAAGCAGTGATACAATTTTCAAGATGATCGCCGCAATGGAATAATTGTCATTTAGGACCATATCACTTTGGGATGAATGTGTATGTGCAAGGGTTCATGGTAATACTCCCAGCAGTTAAGGAGCAGCCATTACCTGTACTAACAAACATATAGATTGAGAATAGACAATGGGCCATTACATAGCTTTTCTGGTCTTTGACCAGCGGAGCAAAATAAAATAACATGGATTAAACATTTCACTTGCTGTACACATTTATAATTTTCAAATTGAAAAACTTGCACAGACAGAGGAAGGAATGGATCTAAATTTGCATGGTTTAAAGAGTTTAAATCATCTAGAGTTTAAATGTCATTGTGCAGGGTACATATTATCCTAGTTTGAAGTGTACCAACTATACTTGAGATGTATTAGAATAAAACGTTACAAGAGACGGCTTACACTGCAAATAACACATGACAGAAATAGGTATGCACTGTAATTTAACACTCACCAAGTCCTTAACATAATCGTGAAGTTCAGCAACACCTATCTCCACTTCTTCTCGGGGGCCTGTCACCTGGATTTTATCCTGGCCTTCCAAGAATTTAAAATGAACCTAAAAATATAAATGTGCAGGGTTTTCATTTTTCAACTATAAGAAAGAATCCCCCTCCCAAACATTTTACTTATAACAATCGACCTCTATATATGAAACTAATTTGCTGATCAGGATGCCAAAATGGAACAGAAGAATATTAATCAGAAAGAAACACAGTCAAATATAATATTGTACAATTACAATGGTATTATGACTAACTAAATTATCATATTAAAGTATATATACTGCAGCAGAGGAAGGTAGATAGGGATATGCAAAGCAAGAAATTTTTATTCTTACACCAGACTGTTGCCACGTGAGTGCTGCTATAACATTATCTAATTTGTCGTACAGAAATCTCAAGCTAATTAAGCATGATTAAAACTTTATAACGTTTGGATCAAAGGGATTCTGTTGTCCAAGCCATTATAATCAACTGCCAATCAACAATCAATGGTGACTTAGCAGGTGATAAACGTTAATCTGCATCTATAGGCACATGTGTCAATAGAATTTATGTCAATCGGGTTTACCTTGAAAAAACTCTTTGACACTTTTGTTCAAAAGACCACAGATAAAATGACGGTCCATTACACCTATGTTATCATTCCATCATTCACAGTTCTACATTGTGAGCACAATCGATCATCTCTTGACGAAGTTGGATAATAAATGTTTTATTATATATTTCACAACCTTATAGGGCAGCAGATTTTAAAGAGTAAACTAGCCAATTGCAGCTCTGCTGGCACTAGTTCAGTTTGGCTGAATACTATATATATATATATATATATATATATATATATATATATATATATATATATATATATATATATATATATATATATATATATATATAACCTTGTGAGACAACTTCACCAATTTTATAAAGACATGACTTTCAACTGCACAAAGGTGTGTGTTGGTTAAATGGAAGAAACTTCCAAAGCTGCGGAAACTTGTGAACAAAACAATGAACAGACTAAACAGACCTTGGAAAGCTATCCTTACATCACCATATATATTTATAACTATAAAGATAAGTATATGTTAACACCAATTGCCTTGATTACTTAGGAACTTTATTAGAAATCTTGTTCATGGTCTTGAATTAGCAGATTTGTCAATTATATACCTCTTTCTGCCATCAAAATGAAATGCTATTCTCAATATGAGACACTCATACATGTTTTATATTCTGTCCAGTCTATAAAAGAGCATTAATCATAGGACCAGGATGCAATTTGTAAATGCTGAATACTTTAATATTTTGGTCTGTCGTCCTGTTAAGAATTCCAAAAGATTTCTAATATATTCCCTTACACTTTGCTTTCTGATATATTTTTTAACATAAAAATGAATGGTTTTTATTACATTTATATAAGACTGATAGTACGAGTACTGATTGGACTTCCAGAAATGTAAAATTTACGGAACGCGAGTAAACGGAATCAAGATATTTTAAGAGCAAATTAAGTGTGGCTTGACACTCAAGCTATGATTCTAGTTCATATGTTTCTCAGTAATTGTTGTCTTTTTAAAAACATAGCTTCAAGTTCACTTACCAAATGCCCAGGACACGCTTGAATTGGACTTGGCAAGCTCACGTCTTCAAGGTATTTACCCACAGGCAAGTTCAAAGAAGAGAGAAGTCGTGTTCAGTTTGTAATGCTTTAAGTTCTGGAAGTTTTAAACACTGGGAACATTCCACAGTACATATCTCAACACCCTTTCTAACTGTTTATATGTACTACGCGCTTCTGTTACGTAAATTTCCGCAATTTAATTCAACTATCAATTCTTTTTTCCACAAAACAGTATCAAAGTCGACAATTTTCAACTTACAGCAAACGTCAAGGTCAGCCTCGCATTTTCTTGCACAGATGGGACAATGCGATTGCTACTACATGAAGCAAGTTTTGACAAATATGGAATAAAGATTTACATATAAACTTATAATTGGTTACATTTTAATGGCAATAATATACAGGATTTACATATAAACTTGTAATTGGTTACATTTTATTAGCAATAATATACAGGATTTACATATAAACTTGTAATTGGTTACATTTTAATAGCAATATTTGTAAATATACAGGATTTGTAGACCTTTAAGTCCTGACCTATTCACTGGCAGTGGGTGATAGGCTCCTCCTAATGATCTAATCATTGTGCTGGCCAATGAAATCTGCCAAGCTAGAGAACTCTCAAAGACGGCTTGTCAAATATTGCTTTGATGCATGTCACTCATTTCAAGATGTCTAATTGACAATTGGTAAACCCACAAATTGCGAGACTTCTGCTACAGGTGTATTTGGAAATAAGCAGGCACTTGTCGCTGACGATGATTCCAGTGGATTTCTCTATAAAGTGCATTTGCTGTACAACTAAGTCTATCACTCGCTAGCAGTATTTATCCTATGACGTTCAAGTAATAATTACAGAAGACTTACTCACTGTTTGGTAAATAATTACATAGATACAAATAACTGCGATGTGTAGAAAAATCATTATGAAATCATCCCATTTCAAAGTCAGATTTAAAAATTGTTGATGTAGTCCGTTAGCAAATTTACTAAAAAATCTACTAAAACTGCTACAAAGAAAACTAGAGAGTGCTATGAAATGTGTGCAAATTTCCACTCATCGTGGAAGTTGATTAATGAGTATCCCTGGCAAATGTTATTATCTATCTATCTATCTATCTATCTATCTATCTATCTATCTATCTATCTATCTATCTATCTATCTATCTATCTATCTATATATATTCTATATATATATATATATATATATATATATATATATATATATATATATATATATATATATATCAATCTGCACATCTGTCTTTGCTCTTGTAACTATCTATGCTGGAGCGTTAATGCCAAATGGACGGACAAAGATTAGCACCCTTAACAAAAGGATTTACTTGGCATAAATTAGTGGCAAATATGTTGCTAATAAAATCCATTGCCACAAGTATTAGCAAAAATAAACCTAAGAAACAACTATTTGGAAACATTTTTGGTTATTTCCTGGCAAATTACACCCAATTACACTCTTAGTCAGAATATAACTAAACGTAACTCTTAGAACAAACATTCTTCCTCGGATAAGAGTACGTTTGCCCTAACTAAACCAGAAAAGTATCATTAATTGCTTTCTACTTTAAGATCATGCACTGTTAACCACAACCAAAACATAAGCATTAATTGGATGAATTTGTACTGAAGACTTAATGAATACAAAGATAAGTTTGCCAAAACACAACCAGAACAATTTCTTAAACTTTCTTTCAACCATTTATAGGTATCGGACCACTAATTATTTTACAGCCAGAGATCCAATTTACTGGTGGAAGGATACAAAAAAGAGTACCTAATATTGTGAGATGCGCCCATTGGCTAGTAAATGTATTTAATTTGTTTCCATTATACATTTCATAAACTTCAGTCTATTTACTATAGTTGACAACAAAATATTTTTGTTTTTATATCCTGTATTTAATTTCTCACTGACAAAATAGCATATGGACTCTTGGTGCGAAGCTATGTTATTTGGTGCAGACCAGGAAGTCCTCTGTTTTGCAGCACGAGGCACAATACAATGCCACGAAACACTTGTTTTTCAAGGCTGAACAAATTCTCTGCCCCTAATGAATGAAATCATGTGTGGTTTGTATGCCTATTAAATGAAAACATTCAATGAGAAATGAATTAGTTGTCCGATCCCTATAGGGTTGGGAGTAGTGTTCATTTCTGCATTTCTTTCAACATGATTAGTTGCTTCATGAGAAATTACAATACAACGAATCATTTCTAGAGTAATTTAGAACAAGCAAAATTAAAAATGCAAAAAATTATGGATAATAAGCCTCACAAACCTTTACAGCTGAGTAGTTGCTACTATTATCTGAGTCAATTGTCACATTTTTTAAAATCCACGTGAGATTGAAGTTTAAGTTCTAACAGACCCTCTGTAGACCATGATTTTTCATCACCAGCATTTATTTGAACTGTTATATTTGCACTATAGGCAAAGATAAAAATTTCCTGACATATATGAAATTAACATTGGGGTCAGAATTTGGTTTTGATCACCACATTAATCTCCTTGTTATGTTTAGATACATTTTCTACGTGAATGTAACAGGACTGAGTTTTATTTTTTATATATTAACGAGTTATTTGGGAAATGAATTAGTGGTCCGATGACTATATGGTGACCATTACATAACCAGAAATAAATCCTTAATTCAATAAGATGAATGACAGAAGACTATTTTTAAATAATTAAATTTCTTCACTTTCTGGCATGAATTACTAACGTTTTTCTTGAAAATAATGACTACTTGAGAATAAAAAGAAATTAATAGACTCAACTATTCAGTAATTACTTAATAATTAAGTTTTTACTACAATACAAATAATTACGTGCATCAAATCTCTTAAACAGTGTTATTTGTTTGGGACTCTAGCTCTAAGATATAGATAAATAACAATGCCTTATATCGGTTGGCTGTCACTTTCAGCATGGTATATCCTTAACAAAACTGCAGCATGCACTGAAAGTGCAGTACATACTGTACTTATGTTGGTTAAATACTGCATTTATGCCGTAATATTGCAGTACATGTCCCACATCAACACTCACCTAAACTGAATTTCAGCATGATCTACTACCATGCTGAATATGCATGCGGCAGTCACCCTACTTGACTTAATAAAATCACAACAATTCTGTTATCAAGCATGAATTGCTGTCATGCTGAATTTGCATGCCGCAGTCATGCTTACCTGACTTGGACAATATCACATCAATGCAGTGTTCCAGCATGTACTGTATCATGCTGAATGTACATACTGCAATCATGCTAAATGTTCACTGATATTCATGAATGCATGACACAGAAAACATTTTCTAAGGAAAAATATGTTTTTTTGATAATACTTACCACATCATAATACCTTAGGAGAACTACTACTATCTCGCAAATCCGGTCCTCCCAGGTTAAATGTTTTAGCTAAGAAGGTAAACGTTGTCTGCCCACATAGGTGGCAGTTATATAGAATGATCTTTCCTTGATACAGAGATTGAACCCTAATCCCTAAAATACTTTAGTTACTACTGGAGCGGAGTGCACGTTCTCTATATGAATATAACTGCAGGAAGGCTGGGAAGGTGTATGCGTATTGTGATCGGGTAAGCATTATTGAAGAAACATAATGTACTTCAAAAACATTGGTATCTTCCTCGAATAGACTACCCCATCAAAATACCTTAGGAAACAGGTAAGAGGTGAAGGGAGTTACATTCCCTTACCCTAGAGACGCCATGTCCGGTCTCCTAAGGTATGGGGGCAGGTTTTAGATAATAACCGAGTTAAAGATTATAATCCATATGCCGGGTAATGGCTTTTAATAGGGAAACATTTACCCTCGCGCAAATCCAGAGAAAGTCGTGAAGCCGAGTCCTTAGGAAGCAGCAAACGACCGGGGACGGTAACATGTTGCGCACGGCAATAAGCCCCACCAGGTCTAGCTGAGGCTTTTGGGATGAAAGGTCTCTGAGGTAAAAGCTAGAAAAAATGGACTCTTTGCTCCATCCCACGGCTTGTATAATGCCAGTTAGGGAACAGTTTCGCTCAAATGCAATGCTTGTTGCGACATTCCTAACTTCAACAGTCGAAATGCGTAGCAATTTCCTTTAATGTTTGATTAATTCCCGATATCGGATAACCTATTTTATCCAGGACGATAGTGCCCACGCTGAAATGTCTTCCTTTCCCTCTTTGAGAGGTAAGAAGAGGTGGGATCTCCCTGGACGCACTGGCTCGGTCTTTATCAGGTACCACTTTCAAAGTTCTCACTGGATCCTGTAGACGACCTTGAGATGAAGTGTCCAGACAGGACTTTTACCACATAAGTCTGCTTTCCCATGAGCGGGAGCCTGTTCTTCTTGGCAATGAAAACAGGGACCGTCATGAGTGAAATGACGCATCCTGTCGGAACTGCAAAAAGTTTGGGTCAAGTAACATAGCATATAATTTGCTGATTTTGTCTGCAGTCGCTGGTGCGAGTAGTAAGCAGGCCTTGTAAGAGGTGAACCAATGAGAACGGTTCAAACGGTGTCTTATTCAGCCAAGTTAATAGATTCTACTTTGGGCAGAGAGCCAACGCCTTTGGACGCGTGAAATCGAAATTTGCCAGAAGATCTGATAGGTCTTTTTCTTGTTCGATATCCATTCTTCCATGATGACGCAGTGTTTCAAAGATCGAGGAACGGTAGCCTTTTATAGTGATTGGCGCTAAATGTTTCTCATCCAAGAGCCACAGTAGGAACTTAGCTATTTGATGTAATGATGCACTCAGTGGTGCCATGTGTTTTGGCTCACATTAAGACTTCTTTACTTATTCTATATGCAACAAACTTTGCAAGAAAGGGAGTATGTTTAGTTTTTTAAAAAAAACTGAATGTAGCAGCTAGTGAAATATATTTTGTGTATGAAGTACTATTGTAAAAAAATAATCATCAGCATATAAGTACGTCATGGTACTCCGTTGTGAGGTTTCATATTAAACAAACTTTGAAATGTTATGGTAGAAACTAATAGCAACTCCAAATATTTTGCACAACTGTATCACGGATTATTCAACTTTGATAAATACTGTTCATGGAATAATGATAAAAACTGTTTCAAAGAATTCTGAATTTATATTTATTCCTTCCTCTTTGTTTCCTTTGATTTAATCTTAGTTTGTAGATGTCCACAGTGAAACTGCATGATAAATAGCAAGTAAATTGTTAGCATGTGTAACGAGCTCTTTAAAAATGTGTATATGTAAAGCGAGATATTTTACAACTATACCCCTATCAGTTTAATAACAGTGGCATGTAGTCTCTGCCATTATCTTTTGATGTTTTGCACATGCTCCAATACAAAAAGAAAAGACAAAAGAGTGTTTGTAACCTTCATTGTAGATTATTTTCTTAGGCATTGGACCTCTTAAATGTCTCTGCTACCATGCTGGAAATCTATGCCTTTCTTTGCAATATTAATGTCGAGAATTATTACATCATGATAGTGCAAAAGTAGAATTTCCATGTTGTCAACAAATCTTGATTAGTTTGAAAACCTGGGAAACTGTTTGTAATTGCACCATTAATATATATATATATATATATATATATATATATATATATATATATATATATATATATATATATATATATATATATATATATATATATCACAAAATTATATTTAAAACAAAGATCAACATTGGCGCGTAATACGTGTCTTGTAATACAAAATGTCAGATATGAAGTACAGTTTCTTGTCAGCCGAAAACATGGGTGTATAAACAATGCAACACTGAATAAAAACATTATATAAATTTAAATTTAACCTTAAGAATCGTGCAGATCTTTTTTTGTTAATATTGATTCACATATAAGTGGACCTGAATTACATTATAATTGGGATTGCCAGAATGCTTGCCACAAATGGTTTGTGGCAAACCTTCTGGGTAATCGGTAACGAAACAGCTTACCATAAAAATTTCTGGCAAACCTTCTGGCTATTATATGTCAGTAGCTAGAACGTTTGCCACAAACCTTCTAGCCAACATTCTGGCAGTGTTAGCCAGAATTCTCATTTGCTTACAAAAAGTTAATTAGCCACAAAAATCAGCAAACTTGCTGCTTATAAACCTGAAGAGTTAACCAAAAGACCCACATTAACTTTACAATACGGCCAATAAAAACACGACGGCAGCAACATTCACTAATTTCTCCTACCTGTGGGCACACTTGAGTGATTCTCTTGATATTTTCTCCTTTCTTGCCAATGATGAATCTATGCAGCCAATTTGGTGCATTAACATCAGCATAAATGACATTATTTACCTGAAAAGTGTAAATTACAATAAGTATTTTCCTGTTTGGAGTCATTTTTATTCTTCTATTTTAAACATAGTATAATACTCTGCAAGACAAGAAAAAAGTACAAGAACAAATTTTACCACATGCATCATTTGTAACTTTCAAACATCCTTTGTAATATATCATTCTAAAAGAGCCATAAAGAAAATTTCAAACTGATAAATTTGTGAGGAAAACATATTTTGATAGATTATCAATTATTTTACACCTCCATATTAATGCAAGTATAATGTGATCATATGTGCCATATAGGAAGCGTACACCTGTCACAACTGGGTCCAAGTAGACAAAACGCTTAACAACTGAGAAATTTCGAGTAAAAGTTGTCATTAAATTATCAGTAAGGTACCTAAATCATACATGGTGAAATGTTTGGGAAGTCGCCTTTAAGGCAATAAAGTCGTGAGTGGCTGACTGTTCTGACAGAATCCTAGGGGTCAGATTTCAGACTACACCATATAGTCACCTTGTGTTGACTGAGAGAAGCGAATTTGTGATTGTGCAAAACAGCATATTGTGAACATATCCCTGAAAGTGACCATGAAGCAGCTAGCACTGAATCTGCTGAATGTCAGTCAAAATCTTGTGAGAAATAAAAACTACATGAATGGTGAACAAAATCCGCATGAATGCACACTTATTACTCACATGTAATGGAAATAGTATTCAAAATATAGCATTGTAATGACCTGTTAGTGCTTACATTTAATGACAAGTGCGATAAAATTATTTCTTTCATTGTTGGAAACCTGTCAGTGATAGACTAACAATCAACATAAACTGTAATTCATTGATACCATCAGTGAAACGTTGTTCATTTTGGATTAAACAGTAGTTATGATTCATTCCTAACCTGTGTACACAATAATATTGATTAAAAGTTGATGCATACTTTTGGGATACATTTATTTACCTAATCTTTATGTGACCACTAGCCGCATATATAAGAAAAAGTAGTGGCCCATGCCAAATTTATGGTGGTCGCGTTTGAAAAGTTTGACCGGCCAATGGCCCCATTAGGCTGAATCTTAGATTGAACTCTGGGGCACAGCGATCTTTTGCTACCGCTTAAGTAAGGGAATAAATCCATGCAAACATCTAGTATGATGATTCTAAGATGAACAGAGCTTGATAAATAAACTAAAAACTTAACCAAAGTCAATGAAACATGAAATATGGGCCACAGTGACCTCCTTTAGTAAGGTGATTGTAGTACTTATGACGATGCGTTCCCACACCAAGTTTAATTATTCCAGGTATAATAGTATATATATACAGTGTCCATATACCCTCAGCGAAACGCAAAACCAAGAAAATCCAACTAATGTACATTATGTACAAAGATAGTCTCCTTTCCTGAAGGTAGGTGCTATGAAACCAATTCCGAACTTTGGCTTTAGACCTAGAAAACAATAATGGCTGAAATTCATTAAGGCTGTACATGTGGATGTGCTTTTATGTGTGTGGACGCTGATACAGATGCCGACACTGAAAAAGAGCTGATTTTCAAAGGGATAAGCTAAGGGGAATGTCGATGCACATTTAATCTGGTAAAAAAAATATGGATACCGGACCATATATCCTTTAAACAGTTTAATGGAAAACAAAACTTCAAACCAATGGTTTGCTATGATAATGTTCGCTGCTTACTGCCTCTGAGTACACCATTTTCAGAGCTAATCCAAGTTTTTCCTGTTCACCACGGAGAGTTATTGTTTCCGAAGGGCTCTCACGAAGGGGAACTTCAACTGACACTCCAGTATTGGCCAGGATCTCCTGAAGATTGCTACCACGAGGTCCAATCACGTACTTATGTTGGGACTTCCTAAGCTTAAAGGACTTTGTCTGGCACTTACGTTTCTGAATAAAAAGATACTAAATTGTAAGTCGTATCTCTGTAGTCTCCTCTGTAATGATTACATCTGTCATCTGAACGCACAGAGTACAGTACAATTTCACTCAACCAGATACCAACCACACACTTTTGCAACTTTATACTTTAAAAAGGCTTCATCAATGAAGAATAGCTGAAAAAAGACCTGAATATGTATCCATCCGCAGAGAAAGCATACTTACCAAGAGAAATGTTCAAAGGAAGTTAAACAGTAATATGGCTGTATTTGAAAAAAAAAACAAAGAAAAATCAAGAGTTATGTGGATTATCAGGTTTCACTTGCAAACTGAATGATAACGAACAGCACGTTATTTGCCTCGAAGAAATTTTGACACATAATCTTAACACTATTCACAATCCCAACACCTACATTAACTTTGTGATCTTTAATCTGATAAAAGTATCTCCAAAGTACTTAATACCTTCTGGGCAATCAATTCCATAGCATTAAAGATGCCAAATGAGATAGAGAGAGAGAGAGAGAGAGAGAGAGAGCAAGGAGGAAGGTCGGGAAAAAAAAAAGAAAAAGAAAGCAGTTTTGTTTATAGATTATTTTTTTGCTACCTTTTCCTGATAAATGCTCATGATGGTTGCCTTACACCAGATCACATCGTCGATCTCACCAGAGACCACTATCTCATTCTTTTGCACTCTGAAAGGTGGTACGTTAATTCTGGCACCAGTTTCTTCCATCAGGCGATTGATGATAGCATTGTCTGGACCGCAAACAAATGGATGGTAGATTTTCTCAACTGGGAGACGTTCTAAAACGAGTTTGGCCTTTAAAAAAATAATTCTAACTTTAAGCTTAACTAATACAATTCACAATATTACCTCAATTTTAAATATGAAAAACACTGCTACTTTAATAATATTATTTGCAATATGGTAACATCATCTGTCATTCAATGCAAATATATCTGACGCTGAACAGCAGTGTTGCAGCTTGGTTGAACTGTGAGTGCTACATTTATGTACCTCGGTCCCTGTGCAATGATCAAGGTATGGGGTTGTGTTAAATTTTGAGGATCGCTGGCATGAACTAAAGGTGAATCGATAATTTTGCCATTTCAATACACATATCGATATAAAAAGGTGAATAAATGCTACAAAACAATACTTACTTTCAAAGTTACTTTAACGTTCAACAGTCATGAAAAATTATTAGTTATTTGCCTTGTATTCTTTTAACTGAGAATTCATCGGAGTCAGGCATCACGGCAGTTTATTTATACCAAAAAGAAGTACAGTGTGAAGGATTCGGTTGTTAGTCATATCCTCTCCGCACCCATTCTGGATAAGATTTTCTTTGCACAGGAAATTTCATTCTTCCTCTTTTTATAAGCAAATACCTTATTGTCTTTCAAATTTAATCAGATATGAAAATTGTACTAGTTTTTGAATAAATATATAGAGAAACCCCTCAAAATCGAAAGAATATGTCTTTTTTATGTAAGTAGATGTATAAGCACATCATCGATACCAGCCTTAAATTTCAAGACTCAACAACCAGCAAAATCTTAAAATTAAAACATTATTCTTTTTCACATGATTGAGAGAGACAGTGTGAGAATTTTGTTTGTGTGTGCGTGTGTGTGTGAAATAAGGAAAGTGCTTATGTGACATTAGAGAAAAGATGTGATTATGAGATAACGTGTGTGTGTGTGTAATAACGCTGTTTGCTTTCTTAATATTTAATGACAAATTAGCTGAATAACGTACGTTCCTTCCAAAATACTGTTTTGTTCGTCGCGTCGACAAAGCATCAAACGCGAAGCCACAGGACTGGCTTTTATATCCCAGGTATTAAATTTTAAAAGATAGTTCTACTGATTATTTATACAAAAGAATAGCAACGAACATGATTAGATAATAAACAGGTAAACATAATCGTTCTTAACTGGCTTATCTACCAGCATTGAGTTACTAACAATTAATCCTAAAAGCTTGCCATGCTTAAGGTGCAAAGACTTCAGATTAGCCTATTATCAGCCTAATCTGTATCAGCATACGTGTCGAGTATTGTTTTTACCTCAAGTGCCCATGTGACATTTCCGGGTAATTGACAAAGCCTACATTTCTTAACCGTAAATACTCTAGCCCAGCATGTCAGGCGAGCGCTTTACTTAATGCATGACCACAGACTACTTCTGGACCATAAATATCAATGGTTTATGGCATTTAGCAGCTAAAATACATTTCCAGGTTTTAAGTGAGTTTATGGGAATATTTTAGTGTTAAATTTAAATTTGGGACCGAAAAATTGTTTCAGTTTTTAGAGGGATTTCGGTTTATTGGGAACAGAATTATGATATTAAAGATATGGTTTTTCTAAAACAATTATTACACTAATGTATGTGATAACGTTTCATCTGTGCGAGGGCTTATGAAGTGGTACGGATGTGGAATCAGCAATGCAACTAATGGCCACTGGCTAATCATAGTCACTAAGATATTTGTGACGCATTCATGCAATGCAAAACAAATGGAGTGGTGACAAAGATGAGTCCTGCATCAGATTAAATGGAGCAGCCCGAAATGTCAGAAAAGTGTGTGAATTAGAATCACCAATGACTAGCAGACTGTCTGTTTGGAACTCTTTTGTTTATCCTGTCGAGAAGGAGAATGGTATCAAAACAGTTGACAAGTATAGGTCTATCTCCAGATCTCAGGTAAACGTGTTTTAACCATACTGGAAAAATGACCAATATACCAACACATCTGACACAGCACCAACCTACCATCGAAAATATTTTGAAAAATGACAAGACCTTTAAGTTAATATACATATGGATATTGTGTCAGATCATAGGTTGTATATCATAATACATATCGATATGTAACACTAGCATATCATTTCATCTCTAACTGGAACTTCCTGATAAATAAAACTACCCCTTTTTAAGTTCAACATTAAAACTTTAAGTTAATTGTTTTTTTAAAAAAAAACAATATTCTATTCATATAAATTAGTTTTCATTCACATAATATATGTCTGCTTTACAAAATGGATGGAATCTATGCATATGTAAGTATTATATGACAAAAAAGCAAACAATACTAACATTGAAATAATATTAAAATTATTGCCCAACCAACAAACAATTTTGCACTCAAAAAGTGGTATTATCCTGCTTCAAGTACTCTCATGTGGACCCTTCACTCTGCTTTTTAGTTGATGGTCAAGGGACAGCAATGAGGTGCCTACTGTGGTGAAACAGTCCAACTTGAGGACAATGTGGTATGCACATTTTGCTATGATGCACAACCACAGAATCTGACTTGCTGCGGCTTTAACACAGGATTTAAATGTTGTTCTCACCCACAGAAAGGTGGTGTTGGGGGGATACCCTTCCATTTGTCAATGAAAACCACTGATGCCAGTATGGCCAGACTGCAAATTTTTGTTTGTCTAAATAGTGTGGTGTTGCTTATGATGCATCCTTTGTATCAAGTTACATCACTCTGCAGTCAGGGAGATCAATGCAAAGGTTAATTTGGATCACTGGAATGTGAAATATAGGTCACAGTGGCAAGTTGTAATTAAAGAGAGTGTAGTACTTCTCATGAAGCATCTACATACCAAATTACTCGACTCCAGCGACAACATTGTATGAGAAACTGAGCCATTCACTGTGATGGGAAATAAAGGAGGCCAGGGGTCAGTATTGCCCGCTGATATTTTATTGAGATATACTGCAGTATAAATGATAGTATTGTCGTATGTATCGATACGTAGTGCTACCAAGTTCATAATTTTGTAAACAAGCAATACTAACTATCAAATTAAGTTTGCGAAGCGTCAAAGTTCTATTATAATAAATAATGCTAACAAATGATAAATGACACAACCTTCCCTGTGTTTAAAGATAAAGCAAGTTCAAATGGTGCTCGCTGACCACTTATTGGACCAAAGGTCTGACTTAGGATTATTATACAGTGATCAAATGTCAGCCATTATTAAGCCAAACATTAACCAAAATTACTGAACCATGAAATGCAGGTCACAGTAACATATGATTCACATCAACCCATGGTACTCTATATTACACGTTTAATGACCAACGTATGTGACTCTGCAAGCAATAATGACTGCTGATGAATGGACAGACACAATCAATACACAAGCTGCAATAATTGTTTCCATCGCCCACTCCCCACCCTCCGTGTGTGAAGATGGGGGGGGGGGGGTAAGTTTCTTGATATCAGAGGCATAAAACAAAAGAAATTTGTGTACACATTAGGTTGAATTTTCAGTGTGCTGTTTTTAGCAATTATTATGAATACAACATTCATCTAATAGACCCTGTATCATAAAGTGATAAGAAATAAATGACATCTAAAGCAAGAGCGACTTAAAATGTGTCAAGTTGAAACAGATGCCTGCAAATATGTTAAAACTGAAGAAGGCGTAACTTCTGTCAAAAGGGGCAATAATTATATCAATTTTTACAGAAGAACCTGAAACTCAAACTTGATCTTTATCTTCTTGATCTGAAACTTATACATTTTGGGTAAAATGTATCATGTCTGTCTAAAGCACTTGCGTGGAAACAATTTGTGGTATATGGAATGGAGAAACAGACATGGATAGCATTGAATGCCCCTTCTGCAATAAAAAGAATAATGCAAAAAATGGGTAACGTTATCTGTTATACTGATACCAACAGAATCCCATGCATTGCCTGATCAATACCCTCCATGCATAAACACTAAGTAAATATCTCATTTTTGTGATGACTTATCTTTGAGCATGCGTCTTCAGACTTATTCATGAATACAAGAATTTGCAATTGATGGCAATATGAGGATGGGTACTTTTTGAAAATCTCTTGGCAACAACAATCATGCGATCTAAATTCCTGTTTGTTACTCATTGCAAACCTGTGAAAATAAATATCGTTCAAAATTAAAAAATTCACAGAACATAAAAGATATCACGATGTACCTGGGTTTCTAAACGTGTCATGACATCACTCCTAGCATTCTTTACAGCATCTTCTTTACCGGTTACCTCTACAGTCGGACTATGGTCTCTGGACAAGCTCATCTCGATAATCACTCCTAAAACATATAATTACAAGACCTATTGAAGGAGTCTAATGAAACACAACAATGCAAGCAACTGACTTTTGACTTCGGAATCGTTTTTATGTTGTGGTAAGATCTGCACCATTTTCATTCAGAACCAATTAAATAAAAATGGCTTAGAGTAAACTGACATGCGAGAAAGAGCAACATCTCAAAACATGTTTGCAGTAATAACAGCAAAAGCTGGATTAAAATTGATCTATTTGATGCATTTTTAACCCGTTGTCCTACAATGTGAGTCTTCGACCCTGATTTTTATGATGTGGAGGTGCACACACACACCCATTATAAATATCAGGGTCAGACATCTTACATGGGCTCATTGGTTTCAATGGTTACTAGTGGAGCTGCTACAGTGCTGGATGGTGTTTTGCGCCAAATGCAGCGGGGGCAATATTTAATGTTTCGGTCTACATCCTCAGCTAATGAAGGCGAATAGAAACTTGAGCGAACCAAGTCGAGGGTTCTGTCTCTTCCCTGATGTCATCATGGAGAGCCAATAGTACAGTTGCTCTAAAATGACCCTGTAGTACCAACTGAAATGCCTCTTTCTCTCACTGACATCGCTTCCTATACAAAACTCCGTTCCGTTCAAAAAGCCGATTCCACTCTCTAAGAAGATGCTGAACCTCAAATGGTTGTGAGAGGACACGGTCTCTTCTCGGTCTTGTCTCTGCCTCAAACATTTCCAGCACTTTTCTAATAGTATGATCCTTCATCTGTTCTGGCCTCAAATCATTGACAATCGAGGCATCCGTGGCGATTGTCCCTTTATTGTCATTGACCAAATCCGGCGTTTTGGAAAAGTTCAAGCATTCCACCAATGTCACCTGGCCTGATAGCCTTATTCCTTGAAGTGTTGCAATGACGACATGGTGAGAAAAAAACTACACTAACTGAGTGGTTTCAAACGCTAGATGTCATAATAACTTACCAGTATGAGCGTTTTTCTTGCCGCTGCGGCAAGTAATGAACAAATCGTATTTGGCGAGGGCCGCAATCCATCGATGACTTGTGGCGTCCATCCAGGCTTTGATCACAAAATATGTCAATGGGTTGTTGTCGGTATTCACATTAAATCTGTTTCCGTAAAGATAGCCATGAATCTTTTCAGAAACTGCCCATTTTAGAGCTAAGAACTCTAACTTGTTAGCTGATAATTCTTTTCTGATGGTCTCAGGCTTCTGACGAGCCAAATCCAAACACAATCAACAATTCAAATTAAAATTAGACCAAAATTACAGAAAATATCTGCGGCTCACTGACACTTTCTGATTAAGTACCACTAATGTATTACGGATTGTCTGAATCAATTTGTTAGCATCATTTCCCAGCAAAAATACGATAAAAGTATGTCAAAGTGGCGATATCATTGCAATTTCAGAGACTGTTCAAACAATTTTCCTTTCAAAACGAACTGCAAAGCTGAAAATGAAGACTTCAAATCCGAAGAAAAAAGATTAAAATCTTATGTAAAATTGCACTGCATCACACTAAACAACGAACGCATACATTAATTAATTACAAGTAAAATCATTATTACAAAATCTGTAGTTTTCTTTTTCTTTTTCTTTTTTTTAACGAAGTGCTCAAAGCATACAAACGTATTTATCCCGATTTTGTGATATAAAAGTGTGAACACATTCAATGATTGTACATGAGACTAAGTAGTGTTAAAATCTTCCACTCACCTATAGGAATTCCCAGTCCAAATAAATGAATTCCTTTTAAGTACGAAAAGTAATGTCCTATTTGAAAACAAGTAACTCCCAAAGGAAATTAAATGAACGTTTTATTTGATTCTAATAGAAGTCCAACTTGAATTATGAAGTCCTAATTAATGCACAATAGTTCGGTCCTATCCGAAAAGTCATATTCACACACACGCATTTTTTTTTAATGTTACATAAAATAAGGATACGAATCCATTCCTCCGGGTCCAGTGCCCAACAAATTCGAATGCGATTCGAACATATGATAAATGTCTCTCACTTGAATGTTAAGTGCCTTCCTTTCCAAATATAAGAGTAGACGGAGCTTAGTATGCTCTCATACAGATAAAGGTCAATGTCACGCAATGACCCGATTTCAACTGACAATGTTCTCAAACAGAATACAATGTATCACGATCGGAATTTTGTAGAAAAACTAACAGTTGAGTGCTCTGTGTTAGAAGTCCACGAATTAAAGTTTTCCATAAAGTTCAAGAAGGAAAATCAGCTTCAGGAAACTTTAAACATAGCACTTATGTTTTGATTTTCTTCATATATGATAGACGGCAGAGAGTTCATATCACTTCGGTTATAATCAGCTGTTATTTGATAGCGTCAGTCAGTGCACATGCAAACTTGATCAGCGCTTGAAATAAGACAGGTAAAGAGTGCACACACACTAATTTTCACTTGACTACACACGATAATTCTAAAATAGAATAGTCTTCGCACATTTCTCTGATACTGAAAAGGTAACCCGCTTGTAATATCCAGGTGATACCGTACAGCCCAAAGCTAACGACTAACTCCACTCTAGCGCTGACTGGTACAGGCAGACGGACAGCTCCAGTTCGTCAATAAATAGGTCACTTCTGGCACCTGTCTATCCGGTTGGAATGTAGGAAATTGACTTGTCTGACAGTGGGCGAATAATGTCACAGGTTTTTTAAATATATATATATATATATATATATATATATATATATATATATATATATATATATATATATATATATATATATATATAGGTTCGAACAAGTCTTGCAAGTCATGGCAACCAAAAAACGGCAACAAGGCGACGATATAAATAAGACTGTATTTCCATTCAAGCCTGAAAATAAGGTGATGATCTCTAAGACTGTCCTTATGAAATAAGCTGGACGGACGCAGACGAGGCCTCCATCCCCAGCTCACAGTCCCTTCTCTTTAACAATTAACATGAACATACTCTCATTACAAATATGAGAATATCATAAAGCAATTGTACAGTATTACATTGAGCATGCAATACATGATAAGGAATGAATGAAGAACGAATGAAGCTATCATAGTTATGTGAAACAAGTGCACAAAGGTTACATTTAAACAATTCTCAGATTACAAGATTACATTTTAAAGGATTCAAAAGCTACACACCTGAAAATAAAGGTGATGATCTGTAAGATCGTCCTTGTGAACTATGCTAAACGAACGCAGACGAGGTGTCAATCTTGAGCGCCTTCTGACGTTGGCGGCAAAAGAGCGATGTACATCAGTGGGCACGATACTGCCAGTCAGGATGCTGGAGTCGCTACTATGACGTCACATCACGGAAATAACCGAATGAGCACGGAAATTATGCATACGAGGTCTCGGAAATTCAGCTCCCATAAAGTAGGTAGATAATTAAATATTGGCATTACGATCGAAGTTGATGCTTCAGAATAAGGTTTTTTTGTACAGTACTTTTATTATTATTGTATATTTCTATTGATTTCTAGTCTCCTTTAAACCAAATCACGTGTCATATATATCCAATTGAAGGTATCGCTGTGACAATTTGTTGTAGTAACAACTTATCAACTGACATTTCCGTGTCAGTTTCAGGGGCACGTTCAGCCCCGTCATTACATACATCCTCACATTTATAGGTGACACTTACGCCCCAGAATATTTACCTGTTTTATCTTTAACTGTAGTTTTCTGCGATTTGTATTCAACAGGGCTAACATTCACAGAAGTGGATATGGAATTACTCCTCGAATTAGGTTTGGACGCCATTTTCTCTCGAAGGTTAAAATGTCTCTCCGTAAACAGAGGGTGGAGTGTTTCGTTAAAAGGATAGAATACAACTGTTTTTCATTCCGCACACAGTTCTATACACTTCGTTGCGAAACGTTACCTATACCGTTTTAGTTCCCAGTCAACAGCTTGCTTTCCAAGATATAAATAAACTACATTTTGATAAAATAAGGTTTATTTAAACGATACCTTACCAAGCAAGCCAAGAACAACTGCTTCCCGCAATATATTTTCTCATGTCTTGGGTAAAGTCTGTCAAATATTTTCTTTCTTGATTAAGACAAACAGATGTATTGGTTTTTGAACAAACACCATGTACCGAATATCATTATCATTATCGTTGTTGTTATTATTATTATTATTATTTATTATTATTATTATTATTATTATTATTATTATTATTATTATTATTATTACCTTATTAAGATTGGTTTATGTGCTGTATTGAACAAAATTATAAAATAAGCATGTGTTGTTCTCACCGAAATGTATGTTCAACACAAGATTACTGTATTCTGCTCACTTTAATTCATTCTATAAAATAAATTATCACTGACTTGAAATAATCACTGATCTTAATTTGTCTTGTGCACCATGACAAAGAACAAATTTCACTACTGATTTACAGCTTACACATGACTTTAAAACAGAGAACTGGCTCTTTGATTTGCCAGTTTGTATAAATTAGGATTGGAAACAGCTGTTCGCCGCTTAAAAACCAATATATGGATTAGCCGTTTGCTGAACTCGTTGGCCTCTTCGTCGTAATCCAGTAATCTCCTTTTCCATCTGTGGCCATATGTGCAGAGGCCTGTGATGAATAAGGGGAATCAGTAGAAGTCGTGTATATGGCTATACATTGTGACCCATGAACCGATTATTTGCCTGCCTTTACAGATAAGTTTTAAATACTGAATAACCCCTGACCCCAATTAAAAAGGGTGTAACTCGTATCTCGTTTAAAAGATGGATTTTTGTCATCGGACATAGCACAGGCAAATAGACAATGATATCAAAATATACGCCTATACCTGTCACACTGCTGCTATAACACGATTACTTTACCCAGCATCCAGGAAACGAATTGTTTCTACCCTCTGCCCCACATTTCACCATCAACGCCAAGTTAGCGAAACACCGGAACTTTGGAAGTTTGTCCTCGGCCCTAACATTGAAAACTGCTTCGTTTTCGAATTTGACATATTTACAGCTTTGATAATGTCACTGGAGTGCGGTGAGTACAAGCGAGATAAGAAATATATAATGTTTGCACATAGATTGCAGGGGGGGGGGGGGAGGAGCGGGCAGCTGCCTCCCGCGATTTATTTAAAAATCCATTATGCAGTACATATATATATATATATATATATATATATATATATATATATATATATATATATATGTGTGTGTGTGTGTGTGTGTGTGTGTGTGTATGTGTAACTGCAACAGGATATCAGCTGTGTTCAGCTTTAAAAAAAAGATGAACATAACTGATATCCTGTTGAATTAAAACATTTATGTATGTACATGTTCACTTTATATATATATATATATATATATATATATATATATATATATATATATATATATATATATGTGTGTGTGTGTGTGTGTCTATGTGTACTTTTCGTTTTGGCTGTGATCCCCTCCCCAAAATTTCCTGCGGACGCCCATGTATATAAGGCACTTTACCATATTATGTATGTACAAGTTGAGCCAAACTGCGAACAGGATAGACCTAGACCTACCTGCTCATACTCTGCTGGCTGACTAGGGTCTACCATGTGTATTCTACTGACAATTTTTACAGCATAGACCCTGATCTGCTAGCACATTATGCAATGAAAGCTCTGGGTTGCTGCAGTTCGCAGCTGGGCTTGATGTCACGTGTATCAATATCAGTAGAGATATAACATTTGGGCATTGTTACGTTTTTCTGTTCACAGGTCCTACATGAAAAGGGAGAAGAAAATGCATATTAACATATACTTTTTTGCCTGCAGTTTGATCACAATATAAATACTTTCCATACACAAAATAGACATGATATATACATGATTCAAGTGTTATGTATGATGTTTATATAATATTATAAATATTTTAGGAAATTATAAATGTTTCTTCACTTTAATATTTGCTTAAATCTTAATGTTATCAGGAAAAACATGTTTAACTAGTGTCCTTGAATTAGGTTGTTTTGATCAATATGTTTTCTCAATTTGAAGGTCAAGGTTGATTTTTGTTTACAAGTAAAAATTCCATTAAGATGACTCATGTTCTAGAACATTCTGTCATGTGACCAATCTTTATATATACCATGTTTGGTGGACATTTATTCAGTTTTGACATTACCATCAGTCTTGTAAAGAGCTATTACAGTTGTGAAAATTCATTCCAAATTCTAAGAGAGGAATTATTTGAAATATTCATTGGATTATAACAGTGCTCATAAACTTTTGGATTTTGGATTTTTAATTGATGATTTTGGAATTTAAGTGAACTTATTCAGATATTTTGGAATACTTCATTTTGACATCAGCACATCAAGATTTCTAGTACATCAGGACTTTGGAGACCATTATCACATCATAACATTCAAGGAGACAGCCGTGAATTCGGAACATTCTATATTTAGGACTTGTGATTAGAACAATCATTCTTATTGGATTATTAGGATTTCAAAACACATTACTGTAAGTGACTTTTTGATTTTTCATTTTAATTATCTAGTAATAAATTGCTTGTTGATTTTTTACTTGATTTGTTGGTTTCACTTTCTTTCTGTTACATTTTTCTTAGACCATAGAGTCGTAACAGAAATTGGGGGCTCGCCGTTCCGGGATCTGAATTTCATTAAAGCATATTAGAGATATTAAATTTATCTTTGAAATTCATATTGATTTTGTCTCGGAGAATTTTTTTTTTGTCTTTGGCAAAGATTTTTAATAGAGAAATTTTTTTTGTGTGAAACCAACAAGCATTTACTATGGCATCTAATGTTCAGAATTTCATTTCAAAACCTACCCAGGAGGGGGTTAGAGTGCATGACAAAGGATGAGTTGCTCGAGCTTGCCAGAAAATACAGTCTATCTGAGGCAAAGTATCATTGACAAAACAGGAAATAAAGATTATTTTAATTCAGTATTTAGTAGCTAAGGGAATTTTTGAAAATAGTGCTTTAAGTTTGAAGAGAAAGCCTGTATCTGGTTCTGACAGGAAATTAAGGGAATTAGAGTTAAAGAACCAGATGGATTTAGAATTGGCAAAGCTTCAGATTCAGAGAGAGAGAGAGAAAGAAGAGAGGCAGATACAGATGGAGAGAGAGAAAGAAGATAGGCGGATACAGATGGAGAGAGAGAAAGAAGAGAGGCAGATGGAGAGAGAGAAAGAAGAGAGGCAGATGGAGAGAGAGAAAGAAGAGAGGCAGATGGGGAGAGAGAGAGAGAAAGAAGATAGACAAATGCAGATGCAAAGAGAAGAAAGGGAAATGCAATTTAAGTTAAGAGAATTAGAACTGGCAAACAGAGCACACTCCACTCCTTTAAACACAAGTCCAGGTTTTGATGTTACTAGATATATTAGGTTAGTACCCCCTTTTCAGGAAAAAGAAGTAGATAAATACTTTCTTCATTTCGAGAAAATAGCTTAAAACTTGAAATGGCCCAGAGAGCATTGGACTTTGTTATTACAAAGTGTACTTATTGGCAAAGCTCGTGAAGTCTACACTTCACTGTCAGTACAACAAAGCACTGATTATGATGTGGTTAAGGAGTACATCTTGAAAGCTTATGAGTTGGTACCAGAAGCATATCGACAAAGGTTTAGGAATTGTAGAAAAGAAACTGGACAAACTCATGTCGAATTTGCAAGGGATAAAGAACAACTATTTGATAGGTGGTGCTCAGCCAAGAAAGTTGATCAAGCTTATGATAACCTCAGACAGCTCGTATTAATTGAAGAGTTCAAGAGGTGCATCCATAGTGATGTTAAAACCTATCTTGACGAGCAGAATGTGGAAACTTTGGAAAATGCTGCTCGTATGGCTGATGATTATTCCTTGACTCACAAAATTTCATTTGGTAATAAATCGTCCTCTCAGCAGTTTTCTGGTAAAAAACCATTTCAATCTCATTCGAGTACTTCCAAATTTCACAACAGCACAACTGTTAGGAATCAAACATCTGATAAGACTGATCAGAAATCCTTATCTCTTCCTACGTGCACTTATTGTAAAACGAAAGGGCACGTTATTTCTGATTGCTTCAAGTTGAAAAATAAGCAACAGAGAAAAGACAGAGCTTTTCCAAATGCTCTTATTTCTACGAGGTCAAGGTCACGGTCTTGTATTGAAAGCAATACATTTGTTGGGTCAAACAAACCCCAGTCTGATTCTATTTTAGAGGCTTATGAACCATTCATGTCAGAAGGTTCTATATCACTTATTGGTGATTCTGCCAAACCTATCCCAATTAAAATATTAAGGGACACTGGAGCTTCTCAGAGTCTTTTATTATCAGGTAATTTGCCTTTGTCTGAGGAGTCTTCTTCAAGTGAAAGTGTTCTTGTTCAGGGAGTAGAGTGCGGCTTTGTAAATGTTCCTCTCCATTGTGTAAATTTGGCATCAGACTTAGTTTCTGGACCTGTGACTGTTGGGGCAGTGACTTCTTTACCCATAGAGGGTGTTCATTTATTACTAGGCAATGACCTAGCTGGAGATAAGGTTGTGGTTAATCCACTTGTAACTGACAAGCCTTGTTTGGATCAGAAAGTTGATCCTGTCGAAACTGAAATCCCTGATTTGTACCCTGCTTGTGCAGTTACTAGAGCTATGGCAAAAAGAGCTCTTGAGAGTGATGTTGATCAGGATATTATTCCTTTAGCTGACACATGTATTGGTCAGTCTTTTGATGAGGTCACTTTTTCCTCAGGTATTGATCAATCAAATGGTATTGATCACAGTGATCCTCTTTTGGCAACTCATTCTCTTTGTTCTAATCAGGATGACAAACGACAATCCCTTGTCGTTGAACAGGAGCAAGATCCCGAGATATCTTGTTTGTTTCAGAGGGCTATTAGTGAAACTGAAGCCACACAAGTTCCAGTGTGTTACTTTGTGAAAAATGGGGTCCTTATGAGGAAATGGAGACCACCTGATGTACCTGCTGGTGACGAGTGGTCAGTGAGCTATCAAATTGTTGTTCCTAAGTCATATCGACAGGAAATTCTTAATTTAGCCCACGAAACTCCTTTGGCTGGTCATTTAGGAGTCCGTAAGACTTATCACAAGATCTTGAATCATTTTTATTGGCCGAAACTCAAAAGTGATGTTTCTAAATACTGCAGATCTTGTCACACTTGTCAAATGGTAGGAAAACCCAATCAGAAAATATCTAAGGCTCATTTACAACCTATTCCTGCATTTGATGAACCATTTAGTAGAATAATAGTAGACTGTGTTGGTCCTTTACCTAAAACCAAGTCAGGCAACCAATACTTGTTGACCATCATGTGTGCATCTACAAGATTTCCAGAAGCAATTCCTCTGAGAAATATAAAAACTAAAACTATTGTGAAAGCTTTGGTGAAGTTTTTTACACTTGTTGGCCTTCCCAAATCTGTCCAGTCGGATCAAGGGTCAAATTTTATGTCTGGAATTTTCCAACAAGTTATGCATGAATACGGCATCCAACAGTTTAAATCTTCTGCCTATCACCCTGAAAGTCAAGGTGCTTTGGAAAGATTTCATCAAACTTTGAAGAATATGATTCGATCATATTGCTTTGATACAGAAAAGGATTGGGATGAGGGTGTTCATTTGTTGTTGTTTGCTGTTAGGGAATCAGTTCAAGAGTCGTTGGGTTTTAGTCCCTTTGAACTAGTTTTTGGTCATACTGTCCGTGGACCATTGAAATTATTGAGAGAGAAACTTCTTTCAAATGAAGATTCAAAGATTAATCTTCTTGATTATGTTTCTGATTTCAAATACAAGTTGTCAAAGGCCTGTGAAGTAGCAAGAACTAATCTTCACACTACTCAGTCAAAAATGAAATTAAGGTATGACAGAAATTCACAGGAAAGGAGTTTTAAACCTGGTGACAAAGTTATGGCTCTCTTTCCCATACCTCAGAATACTCTTCAGGCTAAATTGTATGGTCCTTATACCGTTGAAAAGAAAGTAAATGAGTTAAATTATATCATTAACATTCCTGGGAGACGGAAACAGAAACAACTTTGTCATATAAATATGTTAAAGGAATATTTTGACAGAGATAGCTCAGCTAATTATTCAGTTAATTTAGTTGTACCTGTCCCACACAGTGAAGATATCAACGATGGAGTACGATCAGACTATAGTGACTCTGGTATAACCAATCTTCGGAATTCAGAAATATTGAACAACCTAGACCAGAAACTTTCACATCTACAACAACAGGAAAGAAATGAACTAAAACAGCTATTACATGACTATGAGCACTTGTTTCCTGATGTTCCAACAAGAACAAATAAAATTTATCATGACGTTGACATTGTAGATTCTGCGCCTGTGAAACAGCATCCTTATAGGATGAATCCTCTCAAACAGAACTATCTGAAGAAAGAAATTCAGTATCTACTGGAGAATGATTTCATAGAACCAAGTAAAAGTAACTGGAGTTCACCATGTATTCTTGTTCCCAAGCCAGATAATACATTCCGTATGTGTACTGACTATAGAAAAGTCAACAGTGTCACCAAAACTGATTCATTTCCAATCCCAAGAATGGACGATTGCATTGATAAAATTGGAAATGCGGAATATGTCACCAAGTTTGACCTTTTAAAAGGATTCTGGCAAATTCCACTGACGGAAAGGGCAAAAGAAATTTCAGCATTTGCAACTCCAGATGGACTTTATCAATATAAAGTCATGCCGTTTGGAATGAAAAATTCGCCTGCAACGTTTCAACGTCTGATGAACATGATAACATTTGGTCTTGATAATTGTGACGCTTATATCGATGACGTCATTATCTACAACAACACCTGGGAAGATCATTTGGAAACCATTCGAAAATTCTTCGATCGACTCAGCGATGCGAATCTGACAATTAATTTGAGCAAAAGTGAGTTTTGCCATGCTTGTGTCACATTTTTAGGACATATTGTGGGACAAGGTCAAGTTAAACCTATAGAAGCTAAGGTCAAAGCTATCTCTGAATTTCAAGTTCCAATTTGTAAAAAGCAACTGATGCGATTTCTAGGTATGGCTGGATATTATCGGAAATTTTGTTCCAATTTTTCCAAAATTGCTGAACCTTTGACAAGTTTATTGAGTAAGAAAGCCAAATTTTATTGGTCTGACAAGTGTCAGGAATCTTTTGACAAGTTAAAGGCCATGCTTAAGAATGCACCAGTTCTTTCTGCACCAAATTTTAGCCAATCATTTAAATTATCTGTTGATGCAAGTGATGTAGGGGTTGGTGGAGTATCGATTCAGTAAGACAAAAGTGGTGTGGATCACCCTGTGTGTTATTTTTCTAAAAAACTAAACAAGCACCAGAAAAATTATTCCACAATTGAGAAGGAATGTTTGGCTTTGATATTGGCTTTACAGCATTTTGAAGTGTATGTTACCTCAGCTCTTTCTCCAATTATTGTGTACAGTGATCACAATCCCCTTACTTTCATCAACAAAATGAAAGATAAAAATCGGAGATTGTTGAGATGGAGTTTGATATTGCAAGAATATAACATTGGCATTAGACACATCAGGGGAAAAGACAATGTGATTGCAGATGCACTCTCACGTGCCTAGAAATGTAATATTGCTTGATGTAATTAAGTCCAGTATCATAAAACATGTTCTTATGTAATTTTGGTTATTGTAGTATTAGATGTATATTCAAAAGAAAGCTTTATTATATAAGTCTTTCTTTTTCTTTATGAGGGGAGGTGTTATGTATGATGTTTATATAATATTATAAATATTTTAGGAAATTATAAATGTTTCTTCACTTTAATATTTGCTTAAATCTTAATGTTATCAGGAAAAACATGTTTAACTAGTGTCCTTGAATTAGGTTGTTTTGATCAATATGTTTTCTCAATTTGAAGGTCAATGTTGATTTTTGTTTACAAGTAAAAATTCCATTAAGATGACTCATATTCTAGAACATTCTGTCATGTGACCAATCTTTATATATACCATGTTTGGTGGACATTTATTCAGTTTTGACATTACCATCAGTCTTGTAAAGAGCTATTACAGTTGTGAAAATTCATTCCAAATTCTAAGAGAGGAATTATTTGAAATATTCATTGGATTATAACAGTGCTCATAAACTTTTGGATTTTGGATTTTTAATTGATGATTTTGGAATTTAAGTGAACTTATTCAGATATTTTGGAATACTTCATTTTGACATCAGCACATCAAGATTTCTAGTACATCAGGACTTTGGAGACCATTATCACATCATAACATTCAAGGAGACAGCCGTGAATTCGGAACATTCTATATTTAGGACTTGTGATTAGAACAATCATTCTTATTGGATTATTAGGATTTCAAAACACATTACTGTAAGTGACTTTTTGATTTTTCATTTTAATTATCTAGTAATAAATTGCTTGTTGATTTTTTACTTGATTTGTTGGTTTCACTTTCTTTCTGTTACATTTTTCTTAGACCATAGAGTCGTAACACAAGGTAAACAAATTACTTACATTTACACAAAAGCATGTAAATTTCATGGTAATTTTTTTTTTCTAATCTATGATCTTAAAGAAAACTATAAAATGTCATTCAGTTTATTTCATACAAAATATTTTTCAATGATGTACTAGTAAAAGCAGCATTATGATTATGAGAACTCATTAGAAGCAAACGTTAGTGTCAGAGTGCTGACACTTGTTTCAGTAGCATTAACATGTACCTATGATGTGCTTTTATGCTCACTATGCTTATTCTATCAGTACATCATTGAAATATATTTTCTATGAAATGAAATGAATGACAGTTTGAATCCTTTCTTTTAGGTCATAATCACCAAATAGTCTCATGAAGTTCTCTCACTTTCTTTTGAAAATTAGTTGTGCAATGCTAAGTTTAGAATAAAGACTTGGTACCCTTTTAACATGATCAGTCATTCATGATTTTTAAGCTGCATGTTAATAAAGAATATAATACTATATAAATAAAATTGAATCATAGTAGTGTTTTTTTGTAAATCTTTTTTGCCAAATGCGCAAAATATTGAAATAGTTCCATCATTCAGTTCATTTAGAAAAATATTGAGACAAAAGTGACTTTTGGAACTTACAAAAAAAAGCTGATACTTTGACCATTCGGTATGCAATAGCTTTCAATGATAATGGGAGGAAATTTGATAACAATCTGAAACATTTAAGTCCTCCCAATGCTCTTTCCATATATATTTTTAGTCTTGCAATTAGACGTGGTTTTCTTAATTTCATTATCATTCAGTCTCTTTCCTTTACCCAAGGAACACTGATGAGTAAACGGTGGTATATGTAGAGTACCACAGTGTTCAGTCAGCAAGTCCCTGGTCTGAAATCCCCTGTCCACCGTTGCTTCGTCTCTTAAAATCCATGTAATATATCTTTGTTTGGTAGGTCTGTATATTGTCTGACAGAATAGTGATATTACTTTTAACAAAAAAGGTGCTCTGAACTGTACATCAGGGATGCATAAAATCCATTCGTCTGTGAGGAGGCGTCACTTGTTTCCAGCTTAAAACTTCGAGATAGAAAGCTGTAAGAATGATCAACGATGGTGTCAGAAATTACAAATTTTAAAATAATTATTAGTGCATTTTTAGCATGGGAAAATGACCATGAACTCATTCCTTCATTTCAGTAATTACTCTACTACTATTTTTTTCAAATGATACATTTTCAAATATGAATACAAGTAGGCTATGCAAGTTTTCAGTCTTAGTATTGCAGCATATCTACTTGCATGAAAGGACCCCATACAGGAGGAAATCAAATTTACAAATGTAAAATCAGTTAGACCTGTTCTAAACCTACATACTTTGCAGTGTTAATATCTAACCTGTACTTTTAGGTAAATTATTGCACAGTACATTTTCTTTTTCTATATAGTTTCTGTTATATTTCAGTGTGATTTGGCTTACAGACCGTCCTATAATAAAGGGCCCATACATTATTCATTCATTTAATGCACCCACGCACTCATTTGCTTACTGAGATGGAAGAGGGGGGTGGGGGCGGCGGGGATTTGGACGTGGGCCGTGCAATTCTCCGCTACACATCAGTAAGATTTTGAAACGCTGGCATTTCGCTTCAGTTTACTTTGATAAACAAAGTAACCAATCCTAACAATTTTGATAAATTACGTAACTATGTCACTCCATTCAATCTCATTACTGAAGAGTTGTGACATACTGAACTACGACAATTATCTGAGCCCCAGTTCCCCAGTAATGCAACAAACCTCTTTCAAGCTGTATCGAAACAGACTGCAATATCTCAAGTTCCCAAATATGAAATATACATCAGAATCATTTCATCAGCAACCCATTTTATGGATCAAACATCATCGTGCACAATATGTTTATCAAACTATCGCAAAACAGCGTAAATGAGATTTCTAAGGGAGGGACCATTTTAATTTTGGGATTTAAAAAAAATATATATTTTTTAAATTTCCAGCTTTCATAAAGTTGAAAAAATATTCTTGCTTTGATTTATGGGGCAAAAAAATCCAACCTATGTTACCCCCTTCCTGGAAAATTAAATGGTCGATCCGGCCATTTAATTATCGTAGGAATAGGGGGAAGGGCTAGGGATTTTCTTTCGAGTCGAGATATGTTTCTTCATTCACCTCACCGTTATTTATTTTCTTCGACTAATATAATGGATATAATATATTATTTTTTTCCATAAATCGGAGCGGCCGAGTTGTCTACGGCGCTTGCCTTTACAGATCACTTGCACATCTCATCTCTGTCCGCCAGAGTTTGAGTCTCAGCTCGACCAACGTGGGTATGCGAGAAAGTTTGCCGATAGGTTCCCATGGGTCTGTGAAAAATGGCGTTATCCCCCCACCCCACCTCATAAGAGCCTTAACTGGGTCAACTTTATGCAAACAGTCAAGCTGTCATCTGCCCTATAACCAAATCGAAGGAGAATTATAGAACTGGCTGACTATTTATGAGTTATAACTTAATCATGACTTGTCTCCTGAATACCTGAATAAGAACTTTACATTGATTACTGATTCCAATTCATATAATTTAAGATCACTGGAAACGAACAATCTTTTTGTCTCATGAGCTTACAGGAGTGTTATTATGGAATTCGCTACCGGCTAATTGGAAAGTTGGAAGCAATATTGAAGATTTTAAGAATGGTTACAACAAGTACATTCTTTAACAGCGGGGAGGGGGAGAAATGGAGAGATTTGGGCCCCCTTCTTCATTCCGACCCTTCCCCCTCCCCCCTCTCCGCATCGCAGGGGCCGAGGGTGCTTTAGTTACTCCTCTGCACAGCCCCAATTAGATTAATGTTGGCGACGCATATTATTGCTCGTCGCTGGGAGATCTCGGGGACGAGTATTTATATGTAGTCCTACTACTCGCGGTTCCAAACTCTCATTGGGCCTAAGAATTCTTGTATTTGGACCAGCCAGACCATCCATCACTTGGTTCAAAATGCTCTTTGCGCGGCCGCATGAAACCCACTACGAAGCCGGCGTAAAATTTATTTTCGACCCCCGTTGAAAACATGGTTAAGGTTCATTTTTCAATAGATGAGTGCTACTTTTGAATTATTGAATACTGAAGCACCCAGAATTGACCAGTTGTACAATGAACCATCTGTACTCGTTGAAAACTGACCAAAGTTGGTGTAAAGGGTGACTTTTAAGTCGGAGGAGATTGCACAGGTAATTTATTTAAGACCGTGCATTCAAAGGCTCGCGGAAATTGTTCGTATTTCATAAGTTCCTATAACCAAGCTGCCAGCACTTGTGGGGTTATGTAGTAAAAGCTTCTGGCGTCCCGTCCGGGTGTTCAGCTTGCGTTTCAGGTACAATATGTGTAGGTACTTCGGATCCATGGACAGGGCATGAAGCTGACTCACCCTGTAAACAGAAGCTAAGGCTATCGGGAAGCAGGTCTTAATTGATAGCTGCTTCAGCGGGGTGGTAGACAGAGGCTCGAACTTAGACGAGTTGAGCCACGTCTAGACCCAATAGAGGTTCCACTTTAGAAACAAGGTAAGTGAGCGTCGTCTGGATATGTCAAAATTGATGAACAAGTCAGAAAAGGTCCTTGATGTGAACAACTTCGTCTCTTCCATGATGTCGGAAGGTATCGGAAATCATTGAACGATATACCTTAATTGTTATAGGTTCGAGATTCTTTTCTTCATAGAAAAGGAGAAAGAAGTTAGCCAGTTGGGGAATGCATGCCGACAGTGGTGTGACGTGGTTCGCGTGACATCAGTCATTGAAAACTAGCCATTTCCAGTCATATACTTTCAAAGTGGAGGATTATCTGGCTTCCGTGATCCGCTCCACAATGGAAGCAGTGAACTTCTTTCCGCACAAGGCATTCTGGACAAGAATCGTACGTGAAGAAGGAATCTCTCTGGACACGGATGAAATACTGCCGGCCTCGGCTGTTTGAGCAGCGTCGGGGTCGCTATGATTTTCCAAAGTACGTCTGTCACCAGATCGAGCAGATCGTTTATCTAGGATGTGCCTGAGCTGTGAGGGACAATCAGAACTATTGTGCAGTCTGAGTCCCTCATTTTCTGAATTATCTCGGATATAGAAATGCTGGATGGAAGGCGTAGGTCGTACAGGATGACACTTTAGGTATATATGCGGCTCCCATGTTAAACAGCGTCAAAAGATTATGGGTGTCTATGGGAATTTAACATTAGGTCACAAGTATAGGCCAATACATGAGACCCAAACGGGACTTCCATGTTAAATAGGGTCAAAAGTCCACGGGGCATAGGGAGAATTTAACATGGGGAAAATGCATGGGCATAATGAAAATTCGACATGGGAATTGCACACTGAACCCAAACGGACATTGAGCATGAAAATGGCACTCTGCACCCAAACAAGAATTTAACATGGGAATGGCAGTCTGGAGACAAGCCAGTCATCTACTATCCGACACGTAGTTGTCTGCTATCCAACACCCCTTTATCCACTATCCAACACCCCGTTATCTACTATCCAAAAGGCCGAATGTAGTGATCAATACCCCTCACATACTATCTAAC
Organism: Margaritifera margaritifera; assembly: GCA_029931535.1. Classification (NCBI taxonomy): domain Eukaryota; kingdom Metazoa; phylum Mollusca; class Bivalvia; order Unionida; family Margaritiferidae; genus Margaritifera; species Margaritifera margaritifera. Next base: position 614,419 of record JAQPZY010001032.1, on the reverse strand, counting down.
ACGTCTTGTGTAGTGACCAATACATAGTCATCTGCTATCCAACACCCCACACTATTCCATCCAACACCCCGCATTTACTATCTAACACACTGTCTGTAGCAACCGAACCTCACGCCATCCATTTAAAATGCATTTGGAATGACCAATAGTTAGTCAGTTACTGACCACGCAGGGTAGAATATAAAAGAAAGGGGCATATACAAAGATAGAATTTAAATCCATTATAAATAAAACTAACTTTTGTATCTTCCCTACAACCCTATGATCCACTTATAAACAAAGAAAACTCGTATCCCCCTTTAAAGTCCTTACACCCGTTTGGAGGGAACAGCACCCACTCATATACTGACCTCACACGGTAGGATGTAAAAGAGGATGTATAAAATACAATTTAAGTCCTTTAGAAAGAAAACCAACTGTCTATGGTCCCCTTATAAAGTAAAACCTCTAACACTTCTACAATATCGTCACTACGCTCCTTTTCATTAAACAAAAGTTCCACCCCATTTACTACTCTCATATTTCCTATAATTTTACCAGTGGTAGAAAAAAAAATAACAGTAGACCGCCATTTTTTAAAATATTATTTTACGGCATTACAGGACAAGGACAATTAACATTAGGTTACCCTTTTTATGAGTTTCTGAATTCTAATGCCACTGCTATATTGACTTATGCCTCACAAGGGGAGTGTTAATAGCATCCGTCCGATATTTGTCTTCATTTGCAGATTTCATACCAGTTTGGTACATTCTGTATACTTTCTACCCGAATAATCCACGTGCGCGCCCTGGAACGGTGACAGACACTCCCGAAGCCGGGGCCAGTGGATAATCATTATGTCCGAGGTGAAGCTCCACGTCAACTTCATAAAAGTACCCGATGTCACTGTTATGATTATACCCACATAGCTGTTGTTGCATATCCATAATTGCGGGATCGATTCATGTAAACTCGCCTACCGGCATAGACTGCATCATTGCCCAGTCATAAAGATTGAGTGTGCCAAGATACAATATATAACTGTTTGGAATATTCGAGTCGTATCCGTCAACGAGGGGATTATTAGCGCGATCGTAGCGATAGCTCGCCATATAAATCCCGCCGCGGATTCCAGGCTCGACAAACAGATGCTGATCGATATTGGTGGTCAGCAATTCAATCTCTACCTTTGTTTTTGACAAAAGTGCATCCCAGGTCATTCCTGGGGAAGAAAAGTAATGTACCGGATCAAGTTTATAAACTCGCATGGCTGTATAACGAAACGACTCGATGATATCCGCGAGCAGAAGCACATTTTTTTTCAATGGGTTATAACTGAGTTTCAGCAAACTTGTTCCAGTCGCTCATGTGTTCGTAGGGATAGATTCCTTTGCGAATCAGTAACTTGAACGTTTCAGCACCAGCGTATCGACGAGTAATCGTAAAACGATCGTCGCTTCCAGCTGCAAGTTTGCTAACTAGTTTGTCCTGGCTGTAATTAATAAACTGCAGCGAATGAATGAAATGCAGCTGGTCCAGCCGAAACGTAATGTATTTTTCTATATTGTTGGGGATGTCGCGTATTGGTGCATTCGATGCTGCTGAAACTCCTTGTATAAACGAGTGGCCATCATACCCACGCAGGTTATGAAGCGCCACAGGGATTCTCGTTTTACTGGGGTAAATTCACAACTGTAGATTGCATGGGTTGTGTGCTGCTCCTATGTAGGTACCAGTGATGTGACAGTGTTCACTTACTTTGGAATCAGTCCCAAAGGGACCATCACAGATCCAGCAGTGAGTGGACGTGGAAAACTCGAGTAGGTTATCACGGAATATAATCATGTCTGCGACGAGGAGAGCTATTTAAGAAACGCCTCAACAGACCCTCGGCCGCGATATAACAATGGTGGCTCAGTCGCTCCGTTGTATCTAACTGCAGTGTAGCAAAACCCCCATGGGACTTGTTCAGCAACTTGTATTGTATTTGACTGAACCTCTGGGTCGGCGTCCACGGGAATGTTCAAACATTCAACGTCAGCGTAGATAACATACGGAACTTTCATTTTTCGTTGCACAGTTGTAAATTTCAGAATGTTTTTACCAGTTTCTGGCATGATTGTACGCTGAGAGTTTTCACTTATTCAACTGCAGAAAATGTCATGGTCGTCAAGCAGCTGTTTGTTACTACATACATGCATGCAAAGTCTGCGTGGAAATTTCCTTCCCCTCGTACTTACTGTGCCGGTGCACCATTCGTGGAAAAGCTTTTATCCACACGTAATGATACCGCACCACCGAGCCGTACAATAATAATAAACCAATATTAAGCCGCCTGTGTGAATCTTTGGTTTGTGTGTATATGGATAGTCGAATAGACTGCAGGCCTTTGCTCCAAACAAACATATTAACAGCGATGTCAGGGTTGAGTCGCTCAAACTTACTGATGTAAGTAACTTGTACAGAAAATTCGACGTTTCCAAACTTAAGTTATCCCAGATATTGTTTGTATTTTCGAGGCTGATCTGTATTATTTCTAGGAGGATGTGGCGTGGATATGATAGCCCATTCGAAACATCGATTGTCCTTGTTTTGTCCATTGATCACTGCTCGCTGCGAAATATACTTTGGCGTTTCAATATAATTCGACCCACGGAAAGGCTTTAACGGGAAAATATGCAGTTGAACTTTCACGCATCTGTCCAGAGTCCATCCTTACCTGCGTTTGTGCATTTTTCCAACGTCTCGAGAGTCTTTGCAACAGCTATATCAGATTCATCATTGATGGTCTCGGTGTCTTTGTTGTTTAAGATCACACGCACAACTGTAAACACATCATTGTCATGGTTAAGCGACATAATCAAATGCATATGGAGAACAATCTCAATCTTAACCGCGGAGGTGCTTGCGCGCTGCAATGTTGATATAATTCCGGGACGCATCTTTGAAAGCTGTTTGATAGCGTCTTTACCTGGCTCGTATTCGATCGGGATAATTGCCTGATAATGTTGTAAATCACCACGACGTTTATGTAACTCAAACTCCGGAACTTGGAGACGTTGTGCTTTTGTGACAGCCTCGGTGGCGATAACAGCTGCAATACGGCGACTGCGTTTATCCTCATCATCACTCACCTGTGCTATTTCGGCCCCCTAGGCTTTTCGAGAAATCTTGATATAATACTGCGCTGCTATTTTGCCGAGATGCTTCACAGTCATACTCGGCTCATCCGGGGGGAGTCCTAATACTGTAATTATACCTGCCTTTACTGTACCTCTCGGTATCTTTATCTCAATCTCTCGCGAGTTGCCTGAGGTGATTCACAGTCGACATGCTGGTATATAAGGAAAAATCATTGTCTAATTGCTTATTACGTCAATAATTTATTTTAATAATTTTACTTTACCGGGATCAGAAACTGCAATCGCTTCAATCCTGGTTATTATTTCATTGACTTCTGTATCTTTTTCAACGGCGTCGACGTTGTCGGGTTTTTCTGCAACGATAGTGTTGCTGAATCTTTGCCGGCTCCCACGATAATACTCGCCAATAGATCCACATAGTCGACAAAGCTGATTGTGCGACTTTATTCCGATACCACATTTCAGGCATGGTCGAGCACCGAAGTCAACACGTAACGCGAGCAAATGGGATTTACGATATTCATAATGGCATGTTCTGCCGCATAGTTCACGTTTTCCAAGGCATACGCCTTTGCATTGATTGCTTCCCAATGCCATTGAATTTCTTATATACACAAAAGGTTTAGTCTTTAATTTAATTCCCGATTGCTTCCATTCGTATATCTATTTTTTCCTGCTTTATATACTGTGGTATACGAATAAACACTTTATAATCCAGAGGATTATACTCGATATCACGGCCACGACACGTTTGATACTTTTTTCCGCCTAAGAAGGTTATTTTTAATCTCACATCAGGCTCTGCTAAATAAACAGGCTCATCTTCCCGATTCAGGCCACATAGGTAAGGCCCCAACTCAAATACAATTTCCTTCAAGCTGGAATCGGGATAAATTACCACTAATCCATGATAAAATCGTACTGCAACTAATACACAATTATTTTTGTGTTTCTACATAATAATGTCAAAAGTTTTGTGCCACTTATACATATAATCCATGGATTGCGTTCTTTCATGCTCAAATATATCATAGGTAAATTCATCACATAGGGCCAGTTGTCTTGCTTCTGCATCGATGTCGAATTTTTCATCACGATCTGTGAGTGTGGATGTCATTGTTATATTATAATGCTGAAGGCATTTCTCTAAAAAATTTGTTTCTTGGTAATCTTCGCTGTCTTCAATGTCTTTGTTGCACTCACTGGTCATTCAATGTATTCATTTGGTGGCAGCGAAGTTTTCTTGCACAATATCATACAATGACTTTTCACGCTTTTTGTCATAAGCTTCACGTAGTTTACGTAGTTGTTGTTCCAATATAAATCCTAACTTTATTAATTTATCAAGATGCTCCGGATACGTATTTAAAAAATCATACAACATATTTTGTGCTTCTTTGACAAATCTGAATGACGCATTTAAGCGAAATAGCGACTTACTCTTTTCTGTGATGTTACAAACACGCCATTGTTCGGGAAATGGTATTCTCCCACTAAATACCCTCATACATTTTTTCAAAATACTATACGCAACCATTGGTAAAATTTTCGCCATTATTATATATACCGGGATATTTCTCTAATATAATATATTCTTACGTCAAAGAAAACTATCTCTGCAAAATATAGTTTAGCCGTGATCAATATAAAATATTCTCACACAAAGGTAATCTCAGCAGAATATAGTATAGTCGCGATCAATAATCATATTGTTGTGGTGTTTTTTGGTCTAATCGTTTCTCACAAAGGAAAATTCTGCAGAAAATCGTATAGTCTCGACCAATAACAGTGGTGCAGTAGCTGTAGTAGTTGTGCATTGAGGCGACTCATGAGAACATCACTTGTGGGGTTCATGCTGGTTACACTCCTGTTTCGGGATTTGGAATAATAGTGGTTTGTTTTATTACTAAAGCCTTCTAACCCACATGACATTCCGCTCGCATCACGCTGTATTGGGGCACCTCATGGTAACTTCGCTTGGAGAGCTCTCGCGCAGTCGTGTTTGATGCGAGGGAAAAGTCATAGGGGTATAGAAGACTTTGACATAGATCAGTAACCGATATATCAAATCGCTCTTATTTCCTTCCTTTGAAGATTACATGACGTAATAATATAAGTATGATGAATAATTTAATTACAGTGAGAAAACTGTCATAAGGTAAAAAAAAGTAAGAGCAAAACAAAACAAAACACTAATACATACAAATAATGAAGGAGGTAGACGAAACATACGATAAAGAAAGATTAATTATGTAAAAATGCAATTGTACTTTAAGATCATCCTGCCTCATCCGTCCATAATCCATAATTAAGACCAAGTGTTTATATATATATATATATATATATATATATATATATATATATATATATATATATATATATATATGTGTGTGTGTGTGTGTGTGTGTGTGACGTCAAATACGCACAGCAAAAACTATGTCATATTTAAATTAATTCTGATAGAAGTATCAAGATTACAATATGGTACTTCAAAATAGGTACACATATTTTGTACTAGAACATGCAATTTATTTTTGTTAGTTTCAGGTTTTTGTATATATCACAATTGCATGATGCTAAATGTTATATGTAATTATTCTTTTCTGAATAATTTGTAAAAGATTGATATTACACGAGAAAATAAGTCACATTAAATTCGCATTTACTACGCGTTTTTGTGTAACTGCTACGAGTACTTATATTACATTACTGTAATTACAAATAGCAAACGTATTTAATCAACCGTCACTAGAACCAACAATGTATTTTTTTAAATGTCCTAACCGTCATTAAAAATGAAACATTCTTATTAATTTTTGAATTGACCCCTTAAAAATGTAGTTGTAAAACTGAGATTACTGACCACTAGCATCAGTGAACACTGTGGCTTGAATACATGCCCGCTATGGTGTGAAGACATCTGTGCATGTGCTCTCCTGTAAATTATAGTTTTTGTTTTCTTCAAAATAGCATTGAAATGTTTTGACCTGTCATTTCTAACAACATTTAATACACTAGCAAAAAATAGATTGTTTGTTTTAGTGGCAGTTTTATAATTACATATTTTTTCCTATTAGTAATTACCATAATGTAATCTTGGTCCTACTAGCAGCAAGAATTAATCACAATGTTTAATTTCTGCAAGGCTCATTAGAAGTTATTTCGCCAAAATATATGGTTTATAAATCAAAGTGGGAACATAGACCTTAAAGATAGACTTTTTACTCTAGTCTTCTTTGTCTAACTAAAATATATGTTAGATAACATTTTATATTATCACAATGAAAATATAAAAACTGCTTGCAGTTTGTTCCATGTATCTTTTCTGTTTAATTTGCAAACCCTAGTACAGTTGTATGAGGGAATAAAATGAAAACCTTCTAGCACAAATATTCTACGTCAAGAGCGCGAGGAGAACTTCGGGCCCTTATGTGTCATCCAATAGCAGTAATTGATTGAAGTGTTTTTGGAAATCATAACCGCTACGAAGATACAAGCCGAGTGAAACTGATACTGACTCGAACTAACTTTGCGTGGATACCTGCTTGTCAATTTTCAAAGTGAGTAATTTGCTATAAAAAAGGCAAATGGTTCGTTCACTTGACACTTTTATGTGTATTTATTTTAATTAAATGTTTAAGCATCACTTAATAAGCCGTTACTACTGTGATTCCACGGTTTTATTTGGTGTTGATCTGTAATTGAGTTTTATTCACTGTTGTAGGGTGAGCGGTAATGAATATAAAGAGATGAAATAGCCCGAGGAAATGTTTATCATGCAACTGTTTTATTTACACAGTTTATCGTCCGCAATTAACTTACTGATTACAAGTACTGGTTCTACAAATGTCTGACACGAGAAAGACTAAATAAAACAGGATACGCGGGAAACACTTCCATATTCCTTTATTGCTGTAAATCAACTTTATTTCTGCTATAAATCAAATTTATTTCCGCATAAATCTTCGAATGAGTATTCTCAAACACTGTAATAGACAGTCACGTCAGAATATAAATCGAGACACTTGTGTTCACAAAATTAAGGTCCTTATTTCTGAACAATTATCGCGTTGGAAAATTGAGCTATTATGGTCCATTTAATTTAAATGGGACAAGAAATTTCATAAAAAAGAATTTCTCTCTTAAGTTAAAATTTGACAAATTATTTGCAAAAGAAAAAGAGACTGAAATGCCCAAGTAATTAGAAAATCCCCCATTTGATATATTTGTCGGTTTCTTTGTTTATCTCTCTGATATGTAATAACAAACTAGAAGAAAATATATATACCCATGGGCATTATGATTACTTTTCTTCTTTTTTTCAATATTGAAGAAGCACTTATTACCAGAATATAATATTTATGATTAAAATTATTTGAAATGTCGGCATATTTTTACGTATTTGTAATATAAGTAGTTTGTGGGAAGAAATACTATTTTTCTTTTATACTGTTTTTATAAGTAAAGAAGTAAATAACCACCTTTATATTTATTAATTAAATACATGAATTTGCTTTTAAAAAATAAGCGAATGGTCCTACAGATATAACCGAAGTCTTTGATAGGCAAAATCGTTTATAGCTTTAACTCTTCAGGAAGTGTTGCACATAGGATCCCAAGGGCAGAGGACACTGTGTCTCCCTCCCTCCAAATATGGGGGACACAACATTTTAGAGGGACAAATGAAAATAATAATTCATAATGCACTAATAGTGCTATAAAAATGAAATAATCTTGGTTGCTTCAACAGTTTTGCCACCCTAATTTTGTGCTCTACACTGTACTATCGTATTTTCCTTGAACACTTACATTATTGCAATACAATTTGTATCATGTGCTCAAGTAACTTATGAAAACATTATCTGGTTAACCTGAAATGAGCTGCACCATGGAATGTTCCGTTCCGGATTTTGCTCTCTCATTTAACTTAAGTGTATACTCATTATCTACCAACATTTATTATAATAAATGCCTATGTTTTCTGAATTACTTTTCTTTCCAAACTAACAAATCATTAATTAAATGACAAATTGACAAATTGACAAATTGTGTATTTGCATAAATTTAGTCACTTTTATCAATCTCAAAATAAATTAAATCTTCCTCGCCGTAGGGGTGACTTTACCTCGAAAATCCGTTACACTAATGGCTGTCAAACACTTTCCATTGTAACTCGGCCGACAATCACAAACTCTGAATGTTTTCATTGCTAGATACATTGTTTTAAAATTATATATTCATTGTCATCTTACAGTTTTTATCACTTTTTGCGACTTTGGGCATTGCTAGCGCCAACAGAGACATGGGTAAACATCCACTAATGAAAAGTTGTAGGCTTATTTTTCGATTTTGTTTCTGACGAAAAAGCGTGCAAAGAAGGGCGCACAGGGTCAAGATGTGGGGGACATAGGACAACAAATTGCGGGAAACCCGAGAGTCCGCGCTCTATGTACAACACTCTTCGGGGCATCTACAAATTTGACATTCATCGATATAATGAATGGAAATCTATTTATTATGAATTAATGTAATTATTTCCTGAAAGTAGTAATTATTTAAATAATTAATATGTTTGTTTATTTATCGATATATATAATTCAATTAGGTACCTACAGATGTGACATTCTCAAACAATATATATGAGAATTAGGAAACCAAAAAATACATGAACGAAAGGAAAGGTACGAAAAGTATTACCTATTTAAACTGGCTTGTTTGATAAGAGTAAAAGTTAAATAAAAAATGTACTTTAGAGCAAATTTCATAAAATTAGTTAAATAATTGAAACTTTCGAACTATGAAATAAATAACGGCGAAAAATAAGAATTATTCCATGAATTAGAGCCTCGGGATAAAAAAAATGAACTAATTATATGAAAGTATACGAGGAAAGGTCTAAATTAAAACAACAATTAAACTTGAGCATAATTAGTTCACCACATTTTGTTTTACAGCGATGCACTGTTTTCCTAAATGATTGTATAAATAAATGATATTTGCAATAAATATTTACGAATATTGCTTCCATATTACTAAGCACTGGTCAATATCAGTACCGTAATGGCGAAATACCACGTGATACAAATATGGCCGCGCCCATTAAAACCGTAATGGAAAGGTATGTATGTATGTATGTATGTATGTATGTATGTATGTATGCATGTACATAGATTGGTCAGTAGGTAGGTGTTCGACGCATCTGACGACCCTATTTCTTGAGATATAATGGATTCGCCCCGAACTCCTAATATCAATCGATTCATACATCTCTCCACAGGAAAAAAAAACGATACAAATTAAATGATCAAAGTAATATCGTTTACATTATCAATCATCACTATTGGTATTTATCTATATATTGTTTGCCATTCGTGGATCATCTAATTTAACCAATTTTCTGCATTTCGTTTGTTCCACGAGATTGATTTTCATGTTTAAGTTCTGAGTAAAGATGCAAAGATATTACAATCAACGGGTTCAGAAATCAGACGTGCGATAGTAGACTTTGCAATGGCGTATTTTAGGTGGGACGGTCTTTCTTTGTTCTGGTGACATCTCTTTGTCATCTACCTTGCCCGCTGCTGAAGAAAACAAATCAATTTTACAGACTTTATATGCTGGATGTTTTCGCGTTAGGTAGCACAAATTATTCCATTATGAATATTTTGTACGACAAGAACACATATTATGAGAGTTGTGTATTGAATTTATTAATAAAATTAATTGATTAAAGAATTTACCTTGCATTTTTTGTGCATATTGCATCGGTGTTATGCAATACCTTCCAGTAATATAGAACTTATAATAAATCTTCATGATTGTCGTAAATTGTACTTCAATTGATTTTATTACACATATAGAGACATGATACTATTTATCAGTATTTACATCCGAGACAGTTTTATCAAGGGATTTAGCACGGGGATAGCTCATCCCCCTCCCCTATTCACACTCCTCTGCCCCGTCTTTGAGAGGGGGTTCTAAGGTTAATCATAAAACATTGCTATTATAGTGAAATTAAACCAAACTCTGATCATGCAGTGTCAGCGGGAGAAGACATAATTGTAACTGATTTATGGGTTAGGACCCCAATCGTGGTCTTAAAAGAGGGCTGGAGAAAATACGTAATGAAAAGCGTGGGGATTTGCCACGGTGAGACAAAGAAGTACAACTAGTTATCTAGGTGCTGAGTTAAGTACATATCTACACACCTACGCAAGTGTGTAGTTTAGTAGGTATGCAGATAGGTAGGTAGGTACATTTTATAATTTGCAATTGATGATGATGATGATGATGATCGTTATCATCACTTTAACATCATCATCATCGTTCAAGGAATGCTATCCTATACTTATCTTATTTATGAACCTTTTAAGTTCAAAAATCTCCTAAATCAAGCAGTGTAACCCATCAAAATAATAACATTTCCAGTTCATTGCGACTGAGCGCAACGGGATTACAATTTAGCTCCGTAAAATCCTTCAACTGATAGGGACTATGTATAAAATTTAGTGTAAACATTTCTTCATAATATGAAAGCCATTCAAATCCAAAAGAGCACCAGCAATATATTATTTTTTTCAATTTAGAATTCCAATTGGACATACATTTGAGAAATGTAATAAAGTAAATGTTTAGTTACTATTACTGGCAAAATTAAAAATAAAAGTGGTGTTTGGATTTTCAAAAATTGTGTAGGATTAGAAAAAGAGACTTGTATCAACTTTTATTATTATTATTGTTATTCAAAGAACTGTGTATGTGTGTGTGTTTGTGCCAAAGTACTGTACCTAACACTACTACTACTACTAATAATAATAATATTAATAATAGTAATAATAATAATAATCTAAAATATTACAAGTGCCTATGGATAAAAGATAACTGATTGATACGGACAGGCATTCCTTGATTCTCAAAATCGCCCACAACAGCATCAACAATGTCAATGTTTTAAAAGACCATTGATGAATGTAAACTTCTAGTTCTTGCAAAATACTTGTAACAATGCCAAACCAAATTAATTTGTCGTTCTTTGGGAATACCTCTCATAAGGAAGACAAAAACAATATTTTTTTACAAATAAATGTCTCGTTTGGAGAATCTCGGCGCTTGAATCCAAAGTATGATAGGAAAAATGCAAACTAAACAATTGAAAGTTAGAAGTTGAATACATCGTTAGCATAGGACTAAATTCTTCGCCTTTGAAAATGTCAATTTATAAAAAAATAAATTGCCCAGCACTCGTTTTTTTTTTCGTTTCATGGGGTGGGAGTGGGAGTTGTACTTTGAATAACTCCAGATTAATTGGTGCGGCCTAAGTTTTAGTGTGTAGTCTAATTGTAACAGGTTCCTTTAATATATAGGTGGAAAGTATTCTTCATCCTTAGATGTGGAAAACATTAAAATAAACTTTACGAAATTCGTCTCTCCTTCCCTCCCCCTCCCAAAAAAAAAAGAAAAAAAAGAAAAAAAATCACACACACACCACCACCACCACCACACACACAAGCACATAACATAGACCGCTCGTGTTAAATTTCTCTCTAAAACCACACGTACAATGGCTATATTAAATGGCATGCTGAAATGTGTCAAAATACAGTGCATGTGACCTTCTGTCTAATCAGGATTAGCTTTTTGCGTAACATTAAAACAGTTAATTTTCCATTGCAGTGTAACCAGTGAGGTATCTTTGTGGAAAATGTACAGAATGGCTGTTTGTCCGTATGTGAGAGAATTATATTCATTGTATTCTTCATACAGGTCTTTCAATGGATTTAGCTAGTATTTATGCTACCTCCCTCCTTATGCACAAGCATTACGCAGTTCACTATGCAAGATGTACCTGTCGTACACACTAAGTCTCACAAGATAAATGAATGAATATGGAAACTTCATTGTCCAGGAACTTCTATCCAGTTTGCATTCACACCACTGATCTTAAATACAGATTGTACACCATTTGTGTTGATGTTAAAAGCAAGATGTTGCAAAGACACCAATTACAATACAGTTTAAGAATTATGCTGCCTTAAGGATAGGCAAATATTAGGTGTGCATGGACTTGATTGGCAATGGGGATTTACTTTGAGCTAACAAAATCAGAGTTAAGATCCATATTTGTGAAGCTCAGATGAAATTATTATTTTGTTTTAGTTGGTTTGGTTTTTTAGTTTGATTTTTATTTTCTCTGTGGAATGACGCATACTTGAGCATTAACGAAATGCATATACGCAAAAGCTGATCGCATACAAACTGTTGCAAAATCGTACCAAAGCACAGCACCTACAATATGTTAATTTCATCCGTATAGCAAACATCAATATTCAAAGAGGAAAGAACAAGACTCCAGTAACACTGAAGCTTCACAGTCCAAATAATTGTCGCTGAAAGCGCAAGATAATTGTTTATTTATTTTAACTATATGCACATTTGACACACTAAACATTAAACAACAAATGAGTTAACAAAGATATATGGTTAGAAAGTGATTGGCTTTGTTATTACCCTGAGAAGAAGAAACCCTAATGTCTAATCAATCCTTGCAAAATATTGAAAAGAACAGGTTATATATATATATATGCATCTGTGTGTGTGTGTGTGTGATAAATGGGATAAGCAACGCACTTCAACATTATTCCTGTCTTACAGTTAAAGAAAATAATCTCTGCTGTAACGCAAGCCATTCGAACAACTGAAAAGGTGTTGGAGCCATATTGAAGCTACTGAAGATACTTTGGTGGAGTTCTTTTCTGGCCTTTTCTGAATTTAACGCCTGAGTAAAAGGACCAGACCATAACGGCTTCAGTAACTTCAATATAGCTCCAATAGATCATACCTTTGTACCCCACAATGTGGTCGCACTCTAGTAAATTGCGTATGGCAAATAAAAGTTGGATGAAGCAAAGTTATTGCTAGGTCAAATGTCTCATTATTTCTTGAAGGTATTTAAATTCAGTCGTTGTAAAGCTCTTATTTGTGCATCAGACATGCCTATGAATTCTCTGTGCAAGGTACATATGCGTAATGAGTGCCCTTTTTATCTGGATGAATCTTCGTTGCAAAATGAAAGCAGTTTCTTCGGATAATTATAAAATACATTACGAAGTTAAAGTTGACCTTCAGACCGTTAAATGCAGTAGGCCTTCTGTGATACCCCTGATCTATAAATACTCAATCAAGTACGTAAGGACTGATATTTCGGTGGCCCCATAGGAGAAGGATATAGTATGCGCTGTGACCACTATGTTTTGCTTGAAATATCATAAAGTCGCAGTAACTACAGCTACCACTGGAACATTCGCCATCAGTGTGAATGAGACATCTCGTAAGTGAATGGTATTATCGCTGCAGTATTTGTGTGCTGAACACCTCACGTCAAGCAAAGATATTAAAGGTGATAAGTAAGAGTTGACGAAGCATGCATCGATCACACCTAGATGAAATTACACATGGAATTGCATATATGATTATATTTAACACAGGAACTGTCATAGGTAAATGTTTATCCTTGGGAGAACTCAACCCGTGAGCACGTGCAACAAATTTGTTCAATAAGAAGCAAGTGTAGGGTTTGGATTGCAATTAATCTTTGTGAATATATGAAACAGACGATAAGAAAGTAGAAATTGTTTTTGCCGAATATTTTATGTGAAACAAGAAAGAAAGAAATAAGCAAAGGTGATGTAAGCGATATGTAAGATAAATATTCTCTCCAAACAGCTAACAGTTGAAGTCGTGTAAGAATATATACGCACGCCTGTTTATTTCTGCAGTTCGATATACCAGGGTTGCATTCATTAGGTGTCAACTGTTTGAAAAGTTGATTTGTAGCAAGAAACCTTAACTCTTTGTTGGCATTGCCCGGCAGACTTGATACCTGGCAGCCCGGATGGAAAGTTCGGAATTTGTAAAGACATTTTGGAACCCAGTGATGTCTTATCTTGGAAACATAATGTTGTATTTTAAACATTCTAATGCTATGCACCTTATTAAACACATATTAATCTTTGGGCGATTTCTTGTTTATAACTTAAACTAGGGTCATATTATCAATGAAAAATAGTAAGCAGTGATTTTCCCAAAGGTAACCCCAATTTTTCACGGTCAGGAAATAGGAGATAGCATAAAAAAAATGAAACGACATGGAACAACCATATTGATGAAAATGTACCATACAACCACCTAGAGCCTTAGATAGCCCCACAACTAATCGATGCAGCTACATCAGTGTACAAATAGCTTTGCTTGAAAGGAATAATAAACATATTTATCCTAGTTTCAGACTCTTG